>JAVJIX010000207.1:1012500-1486449 GCA_036785185.1 Paratrypauchen microcephalus | reverse complement strand
ATAATGAAGCGCTTTACAACTTTATGGCGTGTGGTACAAATGACTTCCATCATGCCAAATCATGCCTAATCAAAGTAACTTTTTTGTCAGAAAATAAAAGCATGTTTTGTTTGTTTGTATTCATTTTGGGTGTGTTTATTGCACTGAAAAACAAGCATCTTTCTGTGAGTATGCTTGCATCTCCACAAACCTGACCTCTTGCCAGTTTCCATGGATAATATTGTCTCCATGGAGAATGTCCCAAAGTATGGTTTGTGCAATCCAGCTCAGACACATATTTTTGTAATTTTAACATTTTTGATTGTGCGTTTGCTCATGTTAAAAACATTAAATCCTTCGGAATTATTCTGGTTCCTGGCCATTTTTTTCATTATTCATACTTTATATTTCAGTCTGCAGAGTCAGTCAGCTCTGACTTTTTTGACATTTTTGAAAAACTTGTTGCCATAGTAGTGATGTAGTGTAATTCATTTGAAACTGAGTCATCCAGTCAGGTTTTTATTTTGATCTTACTCCAAAGCCATAGATTGATTTATAGCTGTAATTTAAGCCTCTGTCTAGTTTAAATAAGATTTGGACATGTTGCTTAATAATACATGGTGTGTGACTCCGAGCTCACACTGCTACTACCCTGCTCCGTGTAGTAGTGTGTAGTAGATTTGAGGCAGTTGGTTTTTGTCATCTGGGACAGGACTTTCCTCACGGCCATGTGACTGTGCAGCAGCCTTCAGCACCGCCGCACCCTTCATCATTTATGCATTAGCAGAGAAAGACGCAACACGTTTGTATAGACTCAAGAATTTAAACTATGTCAAAGTATTTAGGCCAATTACTATTATGGCTATAAAAGAGAAGTTTATTTCTGAATGCTCTAGCTTTTTCCTTTTTCCAAGCAAGTTTAGGACAATAACACTGTTCACGCTTTTTGATCCTGGTTTGATCCCACTTTAGTTTCCATTTAGATATGGTCAAATTCTGGTGTTTCTGGTTGAAATCCTGGTGTGTTTGCGAATGTATTTGGAAATTTTCTGGTTGAATGGGGGAAACCGGCGTGCCTGTTTGCTAATACATCTGACTTTTACGCATATCGGCTTTCGGCCTCAAAGATTCAATATTGAGCAAAATTGACTATTGTGAGCTTAGAACCATGTTAAAATGTTGTTACCTCCTCAAAAACATACCTGGATTTTGTTTTGTTACAGTCACACATTTTTGAGTAACTTTTTTGTTATTAGTTTGTCTATATCTCCAAAGCTCAAAATGCTCTCTACCACCCTGTGAGGGCAGTTTTCGACAGCTACCTTTTTTTTTTTTTAACAGAGATAAGCAATTCCAGAGGAGAAGCCATTCAAATGACTCTAGTGAAGGCATATAGAATTTTCAAACATAGTGGGGCACTTTCTGTATAACCACATGACATCATCAAGATGGAACAAGTATTTTCTGTTTGAGAGAAGAGCACAGCCTAAATATGCAGGGTTTGTGTGTTAAACATGTGTGAATGAAACAAAACACAACTCCAGGTGCATTTTGATGCAGAAACAATATTACACTATACAGCTCTGTAAAAAAATAAGAGACCGCTGCATTTTTTTCTGAAATCAGCATCTCTACATGTATTACAGCCATTCCATTCTAGCATCTGTTGAATTCCAACACAAACACAAAGCTGAGCAACTTCAGTTCTTGCACCAGGAGTGGAATAAAGTCACCCAAGAACAATGTGAAAGACTTGTGGAGAGCATGCCAAGACACATGAAAGCTGTGATTAAAAATAAGGGTTATTGCACCATATATTGATTTTTGATCTCCTCTTAAGTGTAAACATTAGTATTATGTTGTTTTAAAATGAATTTGATCTTGTTTCTTTCCATTGTTTGAGGTCTGAACACATGTATCGTTTGTTATTTTGACCATTTGTCATTTTCTGCAAATAAATGCTCTAAACGATAATATTTTTATTTGGAATTTGGGGGAAATGTTGTCAGTAGTTTATAGACTCAAACTAAAATGTTCCTTTTGCCCAAACACATACCTATACATAGTAAAATCAGAAAAACTGATAATTTTGCAGTGGTCTCTTTTTTCCAGAGCTGTAGATCAGAAAATACCATAATATGGGCCCTTTAAATCTCCAGAAGAGTCAGATACTTGGTTTGGGCCAACTAGCTGCCTAAAAAAAATGTGTATAAAGCTTTATTTGAACACTGTGACTATGCATCTTCCTTATCCAGTTTGTATTTAAACATTTGTGGATGGTTTTGTATATTCTCCACAAAAATATATTTAAATTTAATCAAAATCGACAGAGCTTATCAGCCATGTTTTTTTTAAAGTTTTTTTCTGTAATCAGCCACGAGGAAGCAGATGGTTTAACATGTCAAAACTCTTCCACATCCATTAAACTTAAATTAGTGGCTGTCGTATGAGTTGATGGTTTTATTTCCGGTGGTGGAAGTCTCCCGTCTGAGCTATCACATCCTTCTGTCACGCAGTGGTTCCCCGCAGAGATCTCCAGCACAAAGAGCCTCCCTGTCATTGCATGCTGTATCTCCTCTGTGTTTAAGACCCATCCATGCCCCTGCCGCTCCATAAAAGACGCCTGTGTCAAATCATCAGCTTCTCTTTCCCAGCGAGGGCACCACAGCAGATTTCCTTTTTGTGTGTGTGTATTTTTATTTATTTTTTTTGTTCTCTGACAAAGGGCAAAGCAAGCCCAAAGCCATCTTTTGAATTTTAAGGAATCCCTTTTTCAGTGAGTATCCGGGCAGTGCTAATACTATGAGATAGCAGCAGTGGTAGTGCAATGCTTTGGGGTGGTGGGCTCATGTTACATTTAGTTTTTTATTATTTTTTTTATTCTCAGACTGAGCACTCACAGAAGTAGCCACAGGCCGCTCCAGTCTGAGGCTATGTTGTACTAAAAGCGTTCGATAGACTGTGCGCATCAACAGCCATTGGCAGTAGTCTTTACTTGAAGCATTAGAAAACAATTGGCCAGAGCATCCCCATTTATAACTCCACTTTATTACATTCATTCATAGTTTTCAGCTCAGGCAGTCCAGGGGTCATCTTGTAATCATAATGTTGGTGGTTCAATCCTAACTACGCCAGTGCTGTGGTTGTATTTTTCGAGCAAGACATGCTGCTATAAGAACAATATCTATTTCTTACGCACCATACCACCGAAGCAAGTTCCTAGTTTGAATTTTGTTCACTGACAATGGCAATAAAACTTGTGATCCAACTTATTCAGATTAGCAACAAGAATAGATATGTATTCAAAGACATGCCATCTTCTTTTTTTCTTGACTTGAGTTATACTTTTATACCTGTCATAGTCATACGCTGCAATGTAATATATCGTTAGTTTTTTGCTGTACAGAACCACCATTATTAGTTGGTTAAAGCGTCATATACGTCCAGCCCCCCTGACGTAGCCACGAGCCTGTTCCCAGCCTTTTTATTTCAAAATGGGTTGTTAGCCAGGAAGCTCTGGGGATCCATTTTTCTGTGATGGCTCTCAGAGAGGATGTTTCCTACGGCCCCTCAATGCCTCCTGTCACACGCTGATGGATATAATGCACCCATTATTCTAAAAGTACCTCCAGTCTATTGATAGGATTGGCCAGCACTTTGGGATTTGTTCTGACTTATGCATGTTTCCATAACAACCAATATAACTGCCTAGTTTGTGTGCCTCATTCATACTATTTATTACAAGATGTTTTCATTATATCTTATTTTATCTAATCTTACTACTTTAAGCAAGTAAGGGATGTCAAGATGATTTGGTGAACTGATTGTCACGATTAATAGTGACAAGTGACAATCTAATCAAAAGAACTGGAATAAAAAGAACTAAAAGAATGGAAAAAAAACTATATTGTGACAAGTAAAATGAAGTAATTTTAACTCATTCTACACTCCAAAAACATGAACCTCAATTTAAAGTGTTTATGTCGTATTAGGGCTGAATGATTTTAAGAAAAAATTGAATTGCGATTTTTCTGTCAGATATTGCGGTTTTGATTTCATCCACGATTTCTTTCAAATTAAGTTTCAGTGCACATGAACATTTGCAAACATCACAGAAACTTACATCATACCATTCAAACACAAAATTCCACTAAACTGTAATGCAAGAATGAAAACTAAAGTCAGTCATTTATTTCAAATGTAGTCCTATTTATTAAAAAGGAAAAAGGAACATGCTGTACATAGTCTACATTGAGCACTTGAGCAACCACAGTTATAACCACGGACTTACACTGGCAAAAGAAGTTGTAACTGTAGTCTGTTTGGCCCGAGTATCACTTTTACTAGACGTTTCTCCAGACTTTCTCGCCATGCACTCGAGTGACGGACTACAGACATTGATTAAACGGGGGCCAACACCGTCTTCACCAGCTCGCGACTCCCCAGACCGCACAAGGCTACACGGTGTATTTGGGTTGAGGGATCGCTCGGAGCGGAGTGGCTAAAACGGACCTCACCAACCTGTCCACTCACAGCATGCTACTTCTGATTGGTGGGTTCGCAGCATGGCAGGGAGGCAGCACAGATGTGTGGAATAGTTGACGAAACAAAATCTGGGTCAGTTAGATCCCAAAATCGTGTTGTCTGAGATCGCAATTTTCGATCTAAAGCGATAGATCGTTCAGCCCTATGTCGCATTAACTTTACTATGATTAAGAGTTTGTTTTCATAAAGCTGCTCAAATACTAGAGATGTGAACTGTTACATAATGTGACTGAAGTTTAATTAAGCATTTTACTGTTAAAAAAAAAAGAAAGCCAGTATACAGTAGGAGACCAGATAGAAAATGAATCATAAGTAGTATTTTGAGAGGAGTTGGTAGGTTTTTCCAGAGGGTTCTATTGATGTTGGACCAGAATTTCCAATTAACAAGAAGGATTTTTTTCAATAGGGCTGCATATACAATATATCTGCACAGGGGGAAAAAAAGTCTCTGCGCACAAGATTGCAGTTAAATGCACTGGAAGGTGCTGATCATGATTCCAATTCTGATTTGCAAAGTAGATTTTATCCAACTATGAAAGTGCAGTGTCGCATGGAGGTTGGTACAGCAAGATGGCAAAAATTCAAACTTGTTGTGAGAAAGTTGTGAGAAAGTTTTTTTTCCCACCATTTCCAGTCAACCTGGGGGATATCGAGCCTGTATCTTGGTTTGAGCTTTACATAAATCATGAAAGAGCACATTTCCATGTATCCAAGGCTTCTGCTCTGTGGAGGAGTGGGCCCTGGCCTGCTGAAGCTGTGGCCTTGTCTCTGATCAGATGACTCAGACACTGATGCTGCTGCTGCTGCTGCTGTTGCTGTTGCTGCTACTGTTTTACACCTGCCCTGTTAATGTACGCACCTGCCCCTGTGCCTGACCAACAGGGACCAGCCTTCACCACAATCTCTTAAAGTTCAAGTACTGTTATAAGTAGACAGAACTATCATACTTCAGTAGATTTAAAAGCAGCCAATAAGCAACACTATACCTGCTTAGAAATCTGAAAGCTTGACTACATATTATCACAAGACCATATACAGTAGATAGTAACCACACTTCCTCAATGTAAAAAAAAAAAAAAAAAATGAAGTGTAGCCTGTAAGTCCTTGTTTAAATGTAAAATGTCAAGAAATTTAAGTTACTACCAGTTCATCCTGTTGTTTGTAAGAAAAGTCACCATTGATTAAACTATTAAACTATTTGTTAATTGATACATTTGAGACTGGGGCAGAATTGGACACTATTTTACTTTATTGTTATTAGAGAGTTGATGATTTGTACTTTTCTCACATTCAAATGGATGTTATGCTTGTCCATACTGAGATGTTATTGTTTGTCTGGAGTTTTCTACAGTATGGCATTAACACTAGAAGTCCCGGGAATTTTGACAGCCCCCTAAAGTATGTTTTCTGTACCTTATTTCCCAAAATTATACCTTTTTATATATTTTAATGGCATTTTCTTTGGAAATATTATGTTATTAATATATTTTCACATTATGTAATGCTTTTATTTAATTTAATGCAATTTAATGCTGTTTCTTTGTACTTTTTTACTCTTACTTGAGTGATTATTTGGGTCACTGCTTTTTACTTCTACTTGAGTAAATTTATTTTAAAGTAAAGCTACTCTTACTTGAGTAAATATTTTGGCTACTGTACCCGCCTTGGTGCCAGGTCCACCACAAAAACTATTAAATTCTGGCCGGATGATGCAATATCAAAACTGCCGGACTGCTTTGAAGGGACAGACTGGGACATATTTGAACACCCGGAGCTGGAGACATTCACAGGGTGAGTACTGGACTACATCAAGTTCTGTATTGACAATGTGACAGTGGATAAGGACATTCGGGTTCTGGGGACAAGCTCTAAATGACCAAGTTAAACAATAGAAACACCTGTAATTGAATATATGAGATTAAGAAAATGCTATACAGACCCATATAATATAGACTTTAGTGTGAGTCTGTACAATATATGGGTTTGACTTTCTGAAATGAGTAACTTTTTCATGATATACTTTTTTTTAGATGCAGAACATTTCAATATCTCCATGGAGACGCACACAAATATAGTCACTTTTGGTTTTAAAGTGTTCTTCAGTTTTTATCATATATTTCTTGGGTTCTTTGTGTTCCTTTTGTTTGATCACAGTTGCCTTGACATGAGCTTTTCCTGCTTTACCTGCTGTAATCATTTTCTGCATTACCTCTGGGGTGAAATTTGGTTCTCTTGAGACTGATCTCTCCCATCAGTCGTAATGTGAAATGTGTGCTGCCAGCTCGGGTCATCATTTTCACTGCCAGGACTGTGGTTGAGATCTAAACCGGCATTATAGCTTACAAAGACACTTGTGGTTGCCCGATAGTGAATTCTAATATGATAACTTTTTGACAGTGTTTAAATATTGTTGTTGGTTTCTATGATACAGTTTTCTCTGTGCCCTGTCCTGGGTTGTACCGTTGTACCGTTCTCTATCTCCTTTCTCCCCATTAATGAATACTGGTGTAACTATTGGCCCTTTACATGGCTTATAGAATCGTTCATTTAAAGTTACCATCCATAATTAGCTTGGCCTTCCCAGCCTCACACATCACCACTAGATAGTATCTACTTGGATTCTGTCTGATAGTGTGACAGTAGAAGACCAGAGAGCACAGGGGAGTCTGAACAAAGGCGGGTGAGGAGAGGAGAGAGGGAGGGACAGGATTCACATCTGCCATCTACAGGCAAAATAATAACTTCTTTGGCATTAAAAGTATTCAAAACAACAAAAATTAAGTTAGCAACATTTCTCTTTTGTGCCTTCATTTTTCAGAGTGCAAATCTCACATTCACTCAACACCTACAACTTGTTTTCTTAAGCACACAGAGGTTTATACAAAATCATTTCCAATCACCAGTAAATACACTTGTCCTCAAATTGCAGGGCTGCAAAAATCCACTACTTTGGTTATAAATGAACATCGACGATGAACATGTGTGAATGAAACCTACTCCGGGTATGTTTTCAGTGATGTAACAGCATTTTAACATGGCTAAAAGAGTCAATTAAGGTCGTTTTCACACCTGCCTTGTTTGGGTTGTTTAAAACGAACCAGAGTTCGTTTGATCCTTTAATTCGGACCTTTTGGGCTGGGGTGAATAAAAACCAAAAATTTCGATCCGGAGCAAACAAGCGAACCGAGACCACCTAAAAAGCTCGGTCTCGGCACGGTTCCATTCGAACTCTGGTGCGGTTCGTTTGAGGTGAGAATGCAGACCGGACTCGATCCGACACAAGTTGGCTTTTTGTACTTAACGAGCTCCCGTCGTATGTCGAGCATTATGGGAAACTGAGGCTGACGAAACGAAACTAAACGAAACGAAACTTACGAGGCTTACTTAGGAGGTTTTGCGTGAAGAGCAAGAGTCAGAAGTTGATGCGCGCACATGAGCGCTGTCCTCCGTAGCCGTCTTGCCCTGTGTCTTTGCCGTTTGGAAATTGATTGTAAAATAGTGTAAACTAGGGATGTTAACAATTAATCAATTTACAATTAATTGTCGATCAAGACGTTGGCCGAACAAAATGCATTAATTGTAACTAATCGCTAGAGGGCGGTACTCTGGAATGTGAACACAAGATGCAAACCCACTTACGAGAAAGACCATAGCGTTACATCATGTAACCCTTTCCTCTCTGGATGTTGCCATACAACTCACAGTAGAGCTGGACCTAGAACCATATATTTTTGAAATTATAAAAGCATGTAACTTACATGCTGCGCGGACACGCGTGGTCACGAAACAAGACAAAGAGCCGCAATTCTGGTTTAGACCTGGTCTAGTCCTGAGCAGGGCGCACCGCGTTTATTCAACGGCACTGCCATATCCCGGGACACGACACGCACCAACCCCTTGGAGAAGTGCGCGACACGTGCACCACCAGTGCGAGGTACACCGGGGCTGCGAGCACGAGATCGATCCGCGGCGCCCAGACCGCGTACTCTCAGCCCGAGCCACAAACCAGCCGCACGAAACCAGCAAAGAGCGGCACGTGGTGGTTTAATCCCGGTTTAGTCCAGGTCTAGACCTGGTCCAGTCCTGGTTTAGACCTGGTCTAGACCTGGTTTAGTTCTGGTCTAGACCTGGTTTAGTCCACGTTTAGTCCTGGTCTAGTCTCTTAGCCAATCAGGACGCAGAACACAATGTTACACTATAAAAAAAAAAAGTTACACTATAAAAAAAAAAATTTTAAAAAGAGAAAAATCCGCGAAACAGCGAGGCCGCAAACAGTGAACCGCGATAGAGCGAGGGATTACTGTATTTTGTTATTCAGCATCAATACATTTGTCTGCTTTTTACTAAGGAATAATTAATTGGGGAATATACAATATAATAATACTATGATATATTTTTGACTCAGTGTTATGTTACTATAGCTTATATTCTTAAAGACCCTATTGAAACACTAAAATTCAGGTGAAAAACGCCGCTTATCAGTTAATCGTAAGTCGATTGATAAGGTCAATCAACTATAGATTAATGAATTAATCGATAATTTGCATCCCTAGTGTAAACCTCACTATGCTGCTCAAACATTTGTGCGAACTGTAAAAATTGAGCAAACCATATCGCTAAGGCTAGATTGAAAACGGCACGTAACGCCATGATTCTCCTCCTTCCATGTTTGGACACGGCGCTTTGACACGGCTCATTTCTGTCCAATGGCTGAGCGACCTCAGCACACGTGGTTTTGTTTATAGATGTTGGTCCGCTTGGGAAAAAACTGCAGTGTGAAAGCGAACCGCACCAAAATAAATTTAAAAAATTAAAAAATTTGGTCCGGACCAAAGCAAGTGAACTATCGGACTTTCCTGGTGTGAAAACGACCTTAGTGTAATGTAGGACCTTTAAACTCCAGTCTTCCAGATTATTATGTAAAAGTTGCATGCTAAGAAGGAGGTGGATCTTTCCTGTTGTGACTGCAGAAAACTGCAGAAATAAAGATACTCTAAGCTCTTCTTGCACTATTTCTGTAATGGGATACATAGGCCCAGTCATAATGGTCTTTTCCCAGTGCTCCCAGTTTTTAGCCTCCAGAGATCAGCTGGTAATCCGCAGTTGGCACCGACTCCAGCTCCACTCCCAGAGAGAAAAGGCGATTTAAAGACAGCCTATTACCCTATGGAGAAACCACTTTGACTGTCCATGTAATCAAATTAAAAGTCTTATTTGAACGTAGGGTTAATGTTGGTCGTGTATTGAGTGTTGGCAGGCTTGAGTGAGTTTTTTGGACTGGTGTGACAGTTGATAAGTGAGTGTTTGTCCGTGATGACAGCTCGGGCACATTTGTGTCAGCTGCAGGCTTGTTGTGACGGAGAGAGGAGAGGAGAGGGGAAAAAAATGAAAAACAAACAAGAAAAAAAAAGATCCAAGAGGCGCCCCGGAGTGCGTGAGGGAAGGAGAGGGATAAACAGGCCGTCAGTGCCATCTACTGGAGGCTGTTGTGCAATTGCACTAAAAAGACAGGGGTTCAAGACGCAAAAGGCTGCAAAATATATGCAACATTTGAGGACTTCTTAAAACGTATAATACATTGTTTTGAATGGTAAATCTCTATTGTAATGGTCCCAGTTTTTATCATTCAGAACCCCATGGATAAACAAAAATTGGAAGGCAAAAAAAAGTGAGTCTAGTCCAGCCATAGAACTAGAATTATGTCATGCCACAAGAATTTTAAATGAAAGTTAAAGTTGCAGCTCATGGTGAAATTCTGGGGCTAACTTAATTACTACAGTTTTGTCATCTGTTTTTTCCTAATGCTTTTTGTATTTATTTTAGTGCTGTCAAATTATTAAAATATAATCATGATTAATCTCATGAATGTCATAGTTAACTTGTGATTATTCGCACATTTTTGTCCCTTGAGTCATCATTTTAATACTCTTATCAACATGAAAAGTGGACAGGCACCACTTTGTGCAAATGCGTTTTTATTGCAAACCATAACAATTGTCAGTGAGACAAGTTTGTGTTCAATATTCCACTCTCATGTTCCACTTTCATGAAGTGCTTCTGCAGCAGTGTGAGTGAAGTGCTTCTCTTCTGTCTTCATAACAGTCAAAGTGAGTGAAGTTGTGGGTGAAATAATGTGCTGTGACCCGGAGGTATAGTTCTCATAAGTGAGGGACGTCCAGTAATCTCCAGTTAGCGCGACTGTGCTTGTCTGCATAACACTTGCTGTTCTAGGGGCACTTGCGCTGGGACGTCTGGACCGTGCTGTGCTCAGGCGCGCTGGCCTGGGGTTCTATGACCTGCGTTCGCATCTGCGCGACTGGGCCGGGATGAGGTTGATGCATCGTCGCACAGTGCTGTTTGCTTACATGTCGCGTGGTGGAGCTGGTTCTTTTGGCGGAGAGGGTGGATCCAGCGGCATGGGGTGTCTATTGAGTGGTGGGACCAATGTGGGTCCTGCTGCAGTCCGTGCTCCTCTGTGGGTTTGTAGATGTGGTGGCAATGCGGGGGAGTGGGGGCAGGCTGGAGGCTGCGGGGCTTCTGTCGCTGTCCGTGGTCCTTGTCAGGGGTGGGCGCAGATTTGCTATAGATTTTGGAGTGGGTTTGGAGTTGTTTCATGTTTTATTCGTGCTGGTGGCAGGGCTTGTGTGGTGAAGTCGTGCATGTGCTCGTGCTTTGGCCCACCTCCTCCAACCGGGACTTCTCAGTTTCGTACAAATTGTTTTCCTTCCTGTTTACAGCCTGATCCTGTAGTTTTTCGTTTCTAGCAGTGGCCACAGCTTATGAAAAAACTAGTTCCGAGCCTTAATCTCACAATTAAAAAATTAACAGCGTTAAAATTGTTTTGTGTTAACTCGTTAATAGTGCAATATTTTGACAGCACTAATTTATTCATTTTCAAACTATTAAAATAATGAACCCTATACAAAAATGAACCAGTTTTCTCATTGCATCCCATCTGTGTGTGTGATCCCAGCCCGGAGACTTCCTGAGGATCTATAATTTGAGGGCATTTCCAGGCTCCAGTAAAGTCTTGGGGATGGCAGGTAGCCATCCTGTGGAGCAGGACCACCTGGCCTTCCACCTGCACGGGGGCACCACCTACGGGAAAGGCATTAGGGTCCTGCCCCAAACAAACCCCGCTGTGCAAGAGCTCAAGAGGTAAGTTTACTGTACATAGAGGTGCGCGGAATTGACAAAAAAGGAATATCCTGGTAACAATATCCAAAAAATATTTTAACAATGCATCAGAAATGTGCTAAAATCAATCTAAAATGAATAACCACACATGAGCAGAAATATTACTTAATAGTATGTTTGGTACACTAGACATTTCTGTCTTTTTTAAGCCATTTAAGGATCATAATTTTAAATATTATAATGTAGTAATTACACACCTGTCTCCATAGAGATTTTATTGCTTTGCCTGGAATGTTCCACAATGACATATTTGTGTAGGTTGCATTTATTTCAATATGTTTGTTTTCATTGCTGAAATAATACTTCTTTGAAAAGGGTAGCCTGGTCACTAGCTTATCTTTTTGGCGTCACCAGTTTAACCTCATGGAGACCCAGATTTCAGGCAAAGAAAGACAAGTATTTGGCATACCCTCCAACCAAAGTTTCATATTTTCTATAGTTTTCCTTGTAAGATTTAGCAGTCACGCTGTATTTAAATATAAATATAAATGTTTTGCTCAGACCAGACTAGGTTGGGCATGTTGCAATATTAATTTTGGTTATTATTAGGAACATTGTGGTTATGAAGCATTTTACTCTTCTTATAGTTTGTGATCAGCTATCTGATGAAAATTCACTTTTAGTCTAAATGATGATTCATGTTTGATAAACAACGTACTATTAAAAAAACATATTATTTACATAAGATGTATTATTGTTTGACCCTGGGCCTTTCTCATTAAAAGTGGTTGTCTCATGTCAGGGGTCATCTCTACCATAGTCATAGCTCTATAGACATAGCTGCACAGTGTGTCCATATGTCGTGAGGCTGACTCATGCTGACACACTGTATTAAATCAGGGTTTTCTCTGGGGCTGGAGCTGTCCCTGCCACTGTGAGCTGCAGGCGTATCTCGCACCAACGAGGCCAGAAAGGAACTTGGGTAATAGGCTTCCATTAGAGTTTGCTCCGAGCTATGTGACATTTATTTACAAGTGGGACATAATTATAAAATTTCATTTATTTATGCATGTTTTTGGCTCTTTTTGTGTTTAGGGTTATGCAATTTTTTAATTTGAATGTTTTCCCCATAGGGTTATCGAAGTCTTTATACGAGAAGAAGACGACTTGGCCATGATGGAGGTTTGGAGCACGCCACCTGAGTCTATAAGTATGTCTGTACAAGTGGTATGCTTATGTATGTATTTATGGCAGCTATTATTTTAAATTACAATGTCCTGTGACTCAGTGCTTAAATCATAATAGTGATTCACATTGAATTCATATGTAAATGTGGTGTTAACATTTCAATTATTATTTAAATATCCCTCTGATATTTACATATAATCATACAGTACATCATCTAATCATATTTTTCCAATCCATCAGAAATGTTCCTGTAAATAGCTCAATTATGGGTCAACTTTCATAAGAAAATGAATTAACTTTAAATTTAAAATGTACGTAATGTGCACAAATATTATCTTGTATCCTTATTTGGAAGATGAATCATTAATAATTATTAATTGATGCTTGAGCTATTAGATTTTTAGTAAATATATAAAAATGGCTTTCAATATTTCTTAAAAAAAAAAAAAAAAAAAAGGAGAAATGGTCAAATTACGTCATTCACAGTCTAAACTCCAAACCACATACTGACAGAATTATAGTTTTTAGACTACATACTGTGTTAACAATTTTAAAATGTTGCACCAACCTGCTGTATCTCTCCTCCAGCCCAGGCAATAAATAACCCGATTTCTGTGCATATAAAAAGCCTGAATTTACCAAGAAATAGACATCGATCCGTGTAGCCAGTCACAAACTTTTAAGAGGACGTTAAGGGAGAGGTTTGATGTCTGGGGCCTTTGTAAACTCAGACTGACATGACTGTGAGGGTGGGCCGGGGAGACTCTACTGTTAGTTGTTTTGCTATTTGTCTAAGAGCTCCACGCTTCACTGAGATCAAATCAAAAGTCCAGCCATGTGTGTGCTCCGCAGCTTTTAATTAATAAAACCTCATCTGAAAAATTCACTTCATCAGACGAACTATTAGGCCTGCACTTTTCTGACAGCAATGCACAAAGGAGTAGGGTTTGTAAGTGTGTGTTTAATCCACTTCAACTGAAACAAGGTGTTTGCATTGAGGGGACAAAACATTGTATTTGTACTGTAAGAGCGGAGTATCCTCTCCACAGATCTGATCTGTAACTTGGCCTCATGATGTCATATGCTTGTCTACATGGAAAGTTTAATGCTGTACTGTGGAACATTCTGGGCAAAGCAATAACATTTGATTGGAACAAAATAGTGTCATCTACAGTAAAATAGACACATGACAGGTGCACTAAATATGAATGATTTGTGATTTTATTCCTGTATAAAAAGAAGTATTTTAGCAATATTTCTCTGGTTTCATTTTAGATCCTAAGCCTGTGCCAACTGACTGCATCACAGGTAATTTTATTGTGAAAGTTTTTTTAATCTGTGTATGTATGAGTGGAGAATGTTTCATAGAATAATATTACAGCACATATGTCTATTATGCTTTTTTTGTTTGGTCATGTGAAACCCTGGATTTAAAAACCAGCATACATGATTTTCCATAATACAGTAAGTAATACAGTACAAATACAGTACAAATAATACTGCCCCCATCTGAGGGTGTGATCCAATCGCTTTCTAAACTAAAAACAACCTATAATATTAATCATAGTTATATCTGCTCTGTAACCACACTGTACTCTGTTTTGTTAGTGTAATTCTTCTTCTCATTGTGTGCAGAAACAACCTGTAGCCACAACCTTGACCCTGTGACCCTGTCTGAGGTCAAAAGGTCAAATCCAGGTCAAGTCCATCATGTCAAAGTCCAGCTCAAGTCCTACCAGCCCCAGAAACTGCACCAGAGCCTCAAACTCTTCTGCGACAAGTGCTCCACCATGTGTGTACAAAATTATTCAAATAATCCACCCAAGATTAAGTATTAGGCAGATGTGTAAAAGTGCAGCCAATTTAATATTGCAACTGGAAATATATGTTTATATATCTGTTTAAATGAGACATACTATGCAAAATCATTTTCATGAGCTTTTTACCATGTTACAACAGGGCTTTATTCACGTTCAAATAATCCTGTGTCCTGTCCTGTGTTTGGGGCGGCAGTAGCTCAGTTGGTAGAGCATATGCCTTGTGATCCAGGGGTTGGTGGTTCAAATCCCGGAATCCCAGATGAGCGCTGCCGTTGTGTCCTTGGACAAGACACTTAACCCCACCTCGCCCCCAGTGTCTGTGGACACTGGTAGCCCCCATGGCAGAAGATACATCAAGGCCCGTTGTGACTTGAGCCGTCCTCCTGTGGACCCACCACTGCGGAAGGATTCATGGGGGCTGGTGCATTGTGTTCTGGGCAGCAGAACACTGCTTGGACTGCTGCCCCCGCGACCCGGAAAAGCGGAAGAAAATGAATGAATGAATGAATGTCCTGCTTTGATCCTGGCTTGAGTCCTCAGCTAAATTTCTGTTTTCGCCTAGCGTATGTTCATTCCAGAAAGTTGAAAAATGTTATTTAGGTATTTTTCAAAAACGACACGTATCTGAGAATCCACTGCTACAGTGAAATTCCCCCCTTGAAAAAGAAATGATACATCTAAAGGGACTGTCCTTAATAAATAAGTACTAGAAACATAATGTTTTTTACTGAATGTAATGATTTTTACATAAATGTGAAGACATGATAAAAAGTGACATGTTTCTCAATACAACTTCTACTCTCCTCCAGGGAGGACGTCCCAGATGAGGACCACGTGTTAGGCCTGTTTTCTGCAGCGTCCCACGACAGGGGGCCGTGCTCTGCTCCGGTCTGGGCCCTGTCTGGGCAGGTGCAGCTGCCCCCTGAACCTGCAGGGCCGTCCAATCTGAGCCTGTACTTCTCCTCTCAGCTCATGTCCGATGGCAAGAACAAGCAGCTCATGTTCCTCAAGGGTAAGGGATATTTTTATGGTCTGCTTGAAGGAGAGAACTGTGTCTGTGGCTTAGTGGTTAGAATGTTAATGGGTTAAATCCTAGCTCCTACTATTGTATACTGTTGTGTTCTTGGGCATAACACTTCACCCACCTTGTTTATGAAGGTGGTCAGAAAGGCTGTTGGTGCAGAGTAACAGCCATGTCTTTACCTGTCTGCCCTGGGGCAGCTGTGGTTATAAAAAAAAGTATTTTTATTTATTTATTTTTATAGATCTTTTTTCTTTTCTTTTTTTTGACTGCATCAATTTTTAATTTTTAATTTAACCTTTATTTAACCAGGAAAGTCCCATTGAGATTAATAATCTCTTTTTCAAGGGAGTCCTGGCCAAGACAGCGGCACAGATCAATACAATTACAAAACCATTTCAAAACAATTTAAGCAATTACAAGCAATAAAATGTTTCAGAATTAAAAACATTTACAAACCATAGATTTCAGTTCCAAACCTTTGAGCAAGATTTTAAACTGTCCTATAGAGACCAGTTCCTTTAGTTTCCAGTCTTTTTGTAGATTGTTCCAAGTTGTGGGAGCAGAATACTGGAACGCCCCTTTACCAGCTTCTGTGCGAACACTTGGCACAGTCAGCAACAGTGCTTCCTGAGAGCGTAAAGAATAATGTCCAGTTGCTCTTGGTTGAAGATATTCACACAGATATGAGGGGAGCAGGCGCCGAATACCCTTATAAATGAACATATACCAATGAGTAAATAGCACATGGTCTTTTCTTAGGTGCGAGTCTAGCTCAGGTGAAGACACTTTCAGCCAGTTACCTGAACATCGTCCCTGTGCGGTCTACAGGAGGTCAGCTGACTCTGCTCGACCTGTCTGCCCCCGTCCTGTTCAGAGGCAGGAGGAGATTCTATGGGTAATGTCTTATCTGCTTTTTCAATGTCCAGTTTCTTGTTAAGATAGATAAAACCATTTCATTTAATCACCCATTAATTTTTCTTCTGTTTTGTGTCTTTAGGTGCAAAAAGTGTTCGAATCCTGCTGTGAGGGAGCCCAGTGTGGAAGGGGTGGAGGAGGTGTCTGAGCAGTTAGTCGCAGAAGGTCAGTATAAGCGTCATCTCAGATGAACAGAGTTTAGAGCTTTGCTCAGTGATTCTGCAGAATCTTTGTAAAGTATTGGACAAAAAACTAGCAAGGAGGTTCTAGGGATACGACAGAATTTAAATTTTCATATGATCCCCATAATACCTAGATTTCATTGTATATCGTTCAGCTGCATTTTTTTATGCTTAACATAAACAAGAGGCTTCTTAGCTACAGAAGTGTTTGTAAGATATTATTGCTCCTTGGTTGTACACTATTAAGATATTATTGCTCCTTGGTTGTACACTATTTTGCTGTGTACAGATTTGGAGGGAAACCGAACATTAACAGAGCAAAACAAGTGATTAGTTCTATACACTGTGATAGGCATACAGATGTGTTTTCCTGCTTATTTACATTATTTGATAGACAAAAATAATCTTTCCATAAAGTCAAGGCTGTGAGGAGCACTGCTTTCTCCACAGACCCAGTGAAATAAATTTCTGTCAGTAACACTAGTGAGTCCATTCTTTCAGGATTGATACCTTATTAAAACTGCATTATAACTTAATGCCAGTAATTCTCCCATCCCTACATGGAACACTTAAACAATCATGACATATTCAGTGCAAATTGCCTCAATCTCTCCCCATTTGAATCCCTTGACACTAGTACTGTTGTTGCTTGTTCTAGCCCTGGGTGTAGAGCTGCTCCGGTATGTGCTGCTGCTGAGGCTGGAGCTACAGGACTCCTCTGACTCTCTGGATGTCCTGTTGTGGAGAGACGCAGTGAGTCACGTCCCATTTACCCCACTTTACTCTGATACAATCATCTGAGAAGGGCTTTTACTGCGCAATAAATCTACTGACTGCGGGATTTTAGGGAAATGTAGATCAGAAAACAGCAGGAGTCAGTGAATCTGTGAAACTGGTATAAAAATGTCTCGCTTGCTGCTCACAAGGACTGGCTTACTTAAACATTTGTAAAAACTGAGGTGAATGTTTGTCTCTTTCATTATCAGATTAAAATATATTTCCATTGAGGTATTCATTTGTTAAATCAACTGAGTATTAATTTAGTTTTAATTAGTGCGGTCAAAAATATTGCAATATTAACGAGTTAACACAAAACTATTTTAACGCCATTCATTTTTTATCGTGAGATTAATGCTCTTTGTGACCTAGTGAACAATTTTTTTCATAAGCTGTGGCCACTGCTAGAAACATTAGAAAAACTACAGGATCAGGCTGTAAACAGGAAGGAAAACAATTTGTACGAAACTGAGAAATCCCAGTTGGAAGAAGTGGGCCAAAGCACGGCACGACTTCATCACACAAGCCCTGAACGCGCACCGGTCCCACCCACACGGGGAAAACACAAAACAAATTCTGCTCCAAAACATACGGTGAATCCGCGGCCACCCCGGACTGCGACAGAAGCCCCGCAGCCTCCCGGCTGCAAGCAAACACAGTCACGATAACTGGAGATTACTGGACGTCCCACGTTATTCCACGTCCCACATTATTTCAGCCACAGTGGGATTCACTTTGACTTTTATGAAGACAGAAGAGAAGCACTTCACTCACACTGATGCAAAGCACGTCATGAAAAGTTCAGTGACAATTGTCATGGTTTGCAATAAAAACACATTTGCACAAAGCGGCGCATATCCACTTTTCATGTTTAAGAGTATTAAAATGATTCAAGGGACACAAATATGCCATTCATTCATTCATTCATTCATCTTCTTCCGCTTTTTCCATTTTCTGGGGCACAGGGGCAGCAGTCCAAGCAGTGTTCTGCTGCCCAGAACACAATGCACCAGCCCCCATGAATCCTCCCGCGGGTGGTGGGTCCACAGGAGGATGGCTCACGTCACAACAGGCCTTGGGGGGCTACCAGTGTCCGCAGACACTGGGGGCGAGGTGGGGTTAAGTGTCTTGCCCAAGGACACAACGGCAGCGCTCATCTGTGGGAGCTGGTAGCAAACAGCAGCGGTACGAATCTCTTTTGGAAAATATGGGACGTCACTTTGGAGATTTGGCAAAGATCAGACATGTGATCACCTACACCATATCACCCTTTGAGCAGAGGGCTTTCTCCAACTACTTTTACAAAGGAATCCCCATGGTGTGGAGAAGGGTCACTTCTTCCTTTTTCAAAGTTGCCCCCCCAATGATCTTGTGCTACACATGGGGCAACACCGTTCATCAACAAGGCAAGAGGAAGAATCCTGCAGACTATGAAAACGATGAATAAGTCAATCCAACTCAGTCGCCTGTTGAATCCAGTTCTATATGTGTCAAAATATGCGATTCATTTGTGATTAATCGCAAGTTAACTATGACATTTGTGAGATTAACCACTATTAAATATTTTATTCGATTGACAGCACTACTTTTAATCCATTTCTCACAGCATGGATGATTCAAATCTGGCAACAACAGAAAAAACAAAAAACCTTTTGACAACCCTAAAGTGATACAACATTTATGATCGATGTGGATGTTCTATCTACAGTATGGCATTAAAATTATCTTTAAGTTTTTCAATTTGATGTGTTTTAATGCCCAAAAATATCTTGTCGTCTGCTTGTCTCCATATAGATAGATAGTTTGTAATACCAGTAATGCATTACTGTGGGACATTCCAAGCAACGTAACATCTCCTCAGAGACGAGCTGGTAGCAGTCTCTCCACCAGAAACATTACATAGTACATGGTAAAAGAAATTCAATTTGTCAACTGGACAAAGTTTATTTTCGACCAAATAAACTTTGTCCAGTTGACATATTGAATTTCTTTTACCATGGATTCTACTTGGACGACTGAGGGATTCTTCACACATTACATACTACACCTTTAAGTCTCTTTTTGTTATCTTTTGACCCTCAGGATTTATTCTTCAACGTCTCTGCAGCTGATGCAGCGTCCAGTCAGGAAGCCCAGAACCACATCTGTCAGACCATGAACTCTCTGTGTCCACCAGAGGGCACCAAAGGTACATGTTACATTTGTGCTGTAACTCGTGTTCTCTGAATGCAGTGAAAGTAATTCTTTTGAACATTTGTTGTCAGATGGGCGCCCGTGGCTGGACATGTGCCTTGTGTCGTATCAGACCAAAGAGGATGGAGGCAGTAATGCGACTGTTTACCAAATCTGCCACACCACTCTCTCTAACGCCAGTCCTGACCCTGACCCCGCGTGATCTCCACTTGGAAGTCAAAGGTCGATTTAACCTCTGTTCAACTTTGTACAAAGAAATGTAAAAAAAAATACTTGTAAAAATACTCCATTATGCTTTTAATTTTCTCTGTAAATAAATGAAATTAAATTGTGTTAACATGTTTGTAGCTTTATAGCGTTTTGTAGTGGCACATGTTGCACACTAGGAGGCAAATATCCAGAAACTTAACATGAAACTAAATCATTAATCAGTTAGTGGGACTATAATACACATAGTAAGAATCATCTCTGTCCCGTTACTTTGCCTGTAATGGTCCATATTACGGCATTAATATCATATGTGTAAATTTGGTTTGGATATTCGCAATGTCAGGTTTATTCCATGCAGTGTTGTATAAAGTACTGGAAAATCAAACTCAAGTAAAAGTATAGGTACCCCTCCCAAAAATGACTTTGGTAAAAGTCGAAGTCACTGACTGAAATGTTACTTGAGTAAAAGTCTTAAAGTATCTGGAACTTCTTGTACTTAAGTATGACAAGTAATGTACAAATAAATGTATTCAAGTAATGTAATTAAAAGTACAAGTAAAAGTATCAAGCAAAGGCAGTCTGAAGCTGACCCTCGCTTTGTTACTTAGATCGCACAAACACACAGCACTTGTTTACATTTTTAAAAGTAGGCACATGTTAATGTTATTTTTTGTCCTTTTGAAGTCGTGTGCCCTTTCTCATTCGCTACACTTCGCCTACAGCTATGCCTTCCCTTGAGCCGAAAAAGCTAGGTAGCCTGTTAGCTCCAACATCGTCAAATACGCTTTGTGTAACCGAATCAATGTCACACAAAGTTAATTTCTACATGTTATGCTCAAGGTTTCACAACGGTGTCTAGAATGTCCATGCTATGGTTACTGAAATTGGAATATAGTCGCTAACAATTTCATTAATCTAGAACTTACCTCGATGTGTTTCTTGAGGTTGGACGGGGAGTTTCTGTAAGATAGGTTTTCCACGTTTCTTGGAAGGCACAAGAGGCACTTCATTCGATAGGTCGAATCCTTCATATCAGCGTAAGAGAACATTGTGTTTAAGTACGGCCAGGGATGCTCATCGTCAGGTCCCCCTTCATTTGTAGCCGACGTGGATGCTGTCTCCTCTTCCATCAGGGATGTTGATTGATTAAACTAGCTGCATGAAACCAACAGGTGTAGGCTGATTGTCATGCGCAAGTAGCGAACAAGCCCAGGCACATCCTGACTTCCTTCAGTCAGTAGAGGGTTTTTTTTGTAACGAGTAACTAAACGGCACATTGAAAATGTATCGGAGTAAAAGTATGCAATTAAATTCGGAAATGTAGTGAAGTAAAAGTAAAAGTAATCATTTTTTTTAAAACTCAAGTAAAGTACAAAGTCTCCCAAAATGTACTTAAGTACAGTAGTGAAGTATTATTACTTCGTTACTATACAACACTGATTCCATGTATTCTAAAAAGTGACTATACTGTAGGCTACAGGCTTCGACAAGAGATGAATGATGGCCTGGGTTTGACACGAGTCTCCGCCCACTCATCCTCCCACAGTCTGTGCGCTAAAACGCTCCTCTGGCCGCTGGGCACGCATCCTTCTCAAAGCCAACACAACTTTAACTTCGACTGTACAAACATTTTCTTCTGTCTTCACGGGTGTATGAAGAATTAGGACTTGACATTACGGATCTTTGGAATGCAAGTTTTTTTTTTAAAGTAATGACTGCTAACGGGAACCGCGTCAGGACGCATCGACCACAGCATTACTCCCGAACATCTGACGGAGTTGGGTGTTTTTCCGTCTGACCGCTTTAACCGATAATGTAAGCGTCATTTTGTAATCTATAGACGGGTTTTTTAGACCCACGCCATGCTGTACCTAGTCCTTAAACTTGTATCTTTGTGGCTGTGTAGCGAAGCCATAACGGGACAACTGAACGCGCAAGAAACCAAGTATGAACCTTTTACTGTCCAAAGCCCTGAATGGGGCAGTGTCAGCGGAGAGGACGCGCCAGAGGAGCGTGGTCCAGCTGTCCAGGCCACAGCTGTTGATGGGGTGAAAGTTTTGAGACAACGGAGTGTTCAAACCTCTGTGCGTAAAAGTGGAATTGTTGCAAGAGACGCATTACGCACAGTGAACAGCAATGATAGCTCTCCACAGAACGTTGGATTTACTGGAAAAATAGAGAAGCATGATAAACAATTTAGCAACATTAGCAAAGGGAGTTCGAGTCAAAACTTGAAGCAAAGAAGACTAATCAGCAGCCGTAAGAAGCGAAAAGAGCCGGATGGAGAGCGCGCACCTGTTGCGATGGCGCAGGGAATGGACTCTCCATTTCTACTCAACACCAGCGACTACGAGGACGGGTTCTCTCTAGACTTCCCAGATAGCACTCCCCTGGCCCCGATTAGCCTTAAACCCAAGCGAAAACTACACAAAAACCCGTTTTACCCCGTGACCGTGGAGACGTACGGGGCTTACGCAGTGCTCATAGTGGCCGTGCTCATTTTAAGCGTGGGAATCATTGGTAACGTGTCGCTGATGTGTATCGTGTGTCATAACTACTACATGAGAAGCATTTCCAACTCGCTCCTCGCCAACCTCGCGCTCTGGGACTTCGTGGTGGTGTTCTTCTGCCTCCCGCTGGTGGTGTTCCACGAGCTCACCAAGGACTGGCTGCTGGGGGAGTTCTCGTGCAGGATCATCCCATATTTGGAGGTGAGTGAGAGAGTGGCTGGAATAGGCTGATGTTTAGATCATGTAAACAAGGAGACACGTTTGGAGAGTCTTCCCTGTTTCAAAGACAAACGTTACACACGCGCCATACTTTAAACCGGGGGTGTCAAACTCATTCTGGTCCGGGGGACTTTGATCCCAAAGGGGCCGGATCAGAAAACTCATGGCATATATACCCCAAAAATATCAATAAGTCCAAATATCTGTGCAGAGAAATGCAAATCTATTACAGAAGGCTTTTTTATTTGAACTTTAGTCCTAGTTTAGTCCTGGTTTAGACCTGGTTTAGACCTGGTTAATCCTGGTTTAGACCTTGTTTAGACTTGGTTTAGACATGGTTTAGTCCTGGTTTAGTCCTGGTTTAGACCTTGTTTAGTCCTAGTTTAGTGCTGGTTTAGACCTTGTTTAGTCCTGGTTTAGTCCTGGTTTAGTCCTGGTTTAGTCCTGGTTTAGTCCTGGTTTAGACCTGGTTTAAACCTGGTGTAGACCTGGTTTAGACCTGGTTTAGACCTGGTTAATCCTGGTTTAGACCTTGTTTAGACCTGGTTTAGACATGGTTTAGACCTGGTTTAGACCTTGTTTAGTCCTAGTTTAGTCCTGGTTTAGTCCTGGTTTAGACCTGGTTTAAACCTGGTTTAGTCCTGGTTTAGACCTGGTTAATCCTGGTTTAGACCTGGTTTAGACCTGGTTTAGACCTGGTTTAGACCTGGTTTAGACCTGGTTAATCCTGGTTTAGACCTGGTTTAGACCTGGTTTAGACCTGGTTTAGTCCTGGTTTAGAAATATAATTCAAATATTTGAATAGAAAATCAGCCGAGGGCCAGATTAAAGGTCTTGGAGGGCCGGATCTGGCCCCCGGGCCGCATATTTGACGCCCCTGCTTTAAACACAGCACATTAAAGGTGCACTTTTAAATTTTTGGTGGACGGTCCAGCTACCTGCTTGTTTTAATTGAGATGTTTACCTGCAGTGAGCCACAGTAAGGGATTTAACTTGTTTATCTCTATGAAGACAAGCAGCTAATGCCCCTAGGCCAAATTACAGGTCACATCTATGGAGTGAAAGCCATATAATAGCAAGAATGCGCACTTTCCAAGGTTACATTTACAATAAAAACACATTTAATTGGATGTCATACAATATTCCAGCCAAAGCTATAACATCTCCATGGAGTCAAAAGTAACACAGTGCACCTTTTAAGTTTTCCTTTACTTCTCCTCTCCTCTGCTGGGCCTAATCACTTTTACAAGGCCTGGTGCCGAAACATTGCATGTCTTAATAAATCTTATATTATGCAAGTAAGACGGAGTGCGGGATTATTTTCTTTGCGTATGTTCTGGGGCTGCTCCCTCTCCAACACCCGTTTGAATAAATTGAAGTGAGAAGTTCTCATTCTTGTACACTTGTTAGTCCAAAAGTATTGGTCAGAGTGAGTAACCCCAAAGCCTGAATCTAAACAGAAAAAGCAATGCCTACACTAAATGTACCCTACTTCAATTAGGTTACAACCATCTCCATTCCCTAATTCTTGGAACAAACCCTGTACCCCAGCAAAACTTTTCACAGGCTATACGTTGCTACAGTAACAGTCTATCACACAAATCTTCAATGTCACATTATACTAAAAGACACCACTGCAGAGATTGCTGTAAATGTGAACTCATAATTATACTAATATACCTGTATTGTACTGCATGGATCAAAAATACATAGCTTACTTCATTTTGAATAACTGTCGTACATTTTCTGACATTTGTCTAACCCTGTCTAGATTGTTTAACCTTATCTGTTCTGATGACAGTAAATATGAATTGTCCTTAATCTCTAGACTTTTCAGGGTTAAGACGTAGAGACCGTCCAATAAGGGACCAGTAAAAGGGCTTTATGATTGGCAGGAGGGACTGGGATTTTGAGGGGGAAATTGTCTTTGGGCTGTAAGACTCTTCTCTCCGTCCAAGACATTTAGAGACTTAACATCAGCCCTATCCAGTTCACCCCAAACATGCTGTGCAGGTGTACTCACTGTAAACATTCAAACAAAGTATGAAACCAGCAAAGAGCGGCACGTGGTAGTTTAATCCTGGTTTAGTCCAGGTCTAGACCTGGTCCAGTCCTGGTTTAGTCCAGGTCCAGTCCAGGTTTAGACCTGGTCTAGACCTGGTTTAGTCCTTGTCTAGTCTCTTAACCAATCAGGACGCAGAACCAATGTTGCACTATAAAAAAAAAAATCTAATGTGTCTACCACTACTACTACTACCACTACAGTGCTACAACAACCTCTACTAAACTTGCTTGCCTACTATTATTATAACTATAATTAACAATGCATATTTTTTCATGTACATGAGTAAAAGTGAATGTTTGATAAGGTATACACAGAAAACACTATGCAATCAAAAACAGGTTAAACAATAGTATTTTGATGCATACATACTTCAATAGCAGTCAGTCTATTGAGATTTGTGAGAGGTTTACTAAGTGATGATGTTGTCTGATTTTATACTTTGAGTGCTGATGCAACAGGATTACTCGCTGCTTAACAAAAAGCCACTATAAGCACTATACCGATAGAATGCATGGATTAGTTGTGTTTTGATATTGATAATGTTAAGTCTCCGCATCATCTGTACTGTACTGACTTTGTCTTAACCCACCCAAGTGCCAAGTCTGTGGTTTAAAAGGACCATAATCTCACCAAAAACATGAGGGATTATAGTTCTAATGGGACCGTCCCACCCCCAACACTTAAGGGGTCAGTGCATTAACCTACATCACTGTCAGGCACCGCCTTAGAATCAAAATTGTGACAATCAGAGCTTGGTGTACTACTTACGAGTGAGTGATACTGACAAAAAGGAAAACTGCAGTATTATTTCAGTGTCTACTCATTCTTGGATTGACTATCAAAAACATCCAAACTTTTTTTTCAGCAGTGGGTCAGCGTAAACAACCCACTGAAAATTTTCCATATAAAAATATAATATAAAAATTATATGCATGATTGTAAAAACATTCAGATATTTGTTTGGACAACTACTGTTCCATTCTAGGTCAGTCTTATACTAGATCTTGACTTTTCAATCATGCCCTGCTTTTAAAGAAAAAAGTTCTAAGCACTTCCACAAACAGCAGCAGCACACCTTATAATCTTGAAACCTGTGGTCACGTTATCTGTGGGGGGATGAAATATTATAAAGCTGAGCTCAGTGCCACTTTTGAGGGTTATAAGTAAAATGTAATGTGCAGGATAAAGTAATCTGAAAAGCCATATTATGACAAACTGACTTAACCATCATCATCAACATAACACATTTCAGCAATTTTTAGTCTGCATCAAGAGCTCAAAATTCTTCGATAACTAATGCTTTGATTATTTACTTTGATAATTCTAGTGCTCAAATTCACTAAAAATATGGCAACTTTAGCCCCATTTAAAGCCCCAGTGTGTAGGATTCGTGGCGCATATGTGGATGGTGCTATTGCACTTTCTGTTTTAGCTACGGCAGACCTCGAGGGTCACCCGGGCGCGCGCACGAGCCACGTGCCGCGCGGTCCCGTTTTTTTTGTTTTGTTTTTTTTTCTCATGAAAACACACATTCCCGATCATGTAGCATGACACTCTACACATCAAATGAAACCTTACAGTCTCCTCTTTTTGACTATGCAATTCATTTCCCTGCACAACAAACACTCCCCGAGCACATGGGGATTTTATACGGAAAAGCACAAAACGAGGTTAGCTTACCTTAGAATGCTTTGCACAGGTCAAACTCTGTATTTCACCATAAACTTGCTCTCAATTTGTCCATAAGGATCCAGCGAATAAAATCCAGTAAAACAATTTAGTCCAAAACACGTGTTAGATCCATTACGTCTGATCCGGCAGCATGCTTGTGTTATTTACCCAAAACCACGAGCCTTGCCGAAGGCGAAGGCGGAGCCCAAATGTCCTTCTGCGGCTCTCGTATTCAAAATGGCTGCCTCTGCATGGGGAAGATCCCCCTTTTATGTGACTATAAGTCCAAAAGAATACTTTGATTTCATGATGGAAGTGAAAAGGCTTGGAAAACAATGTATTTTTGAATGGATATCTTCAATTTCAGTAATTAACGGGTAAAAATCTTAAACCACTTGCCGGCCTCAATCCAAATGGCATTTTACGTACATTTCAATTGGGGTCTGTTTTCACAAGTCCCGGTCTAGTCCATCTGAAATTCTGTGTTTAGTCCTTGTCTTATCTTAGTGTGAATGTAGTCTGAGAGATGGTTCTGCTAACTCAATTACCTCTCTTCCTCTTATCTGTTTAGGTCGCTTCTTTGGGAGTCACCACATTCACTCTGTGCGCTCTTTGCATCGACCGTTTCCGTGCCGCCAACAACGTTCAGAACTACTACGAGATGATTGAGAACTGGGCCTCCACCACTGCCAAGCTGGCTGTCATCTGGATCGGGGCTCTCCTCCTCGCCCTCCCGGAATTACTCATCCGGCAACTGGTCACCGAAGAGACAGATCCCCCCGAAGTCACCACCCCGTGCGAGCGCTGCGTCATCCGAATCTCCACGGACCTCCCGGACACATTGTACGTCTTGGGTCTTACCTACGATGGTGCGAGACTTTGGTGGTATTTCGGCTGCTATTTCTGTTTACCGACTCTATTTACAATTCTTTGTTCGCTCGCTACAGCGCATAAGATCCGCAAGGCCGAACGCAACAACGTCAGGGGTAGCAAGAAGCAAATCCAGCTCGAAAGCCAGATGAATTGCGCCGTGGTTGCCTTGGCGATTCTATACGGATTTTGCATAATTCCTGAAAACATTTGTAACATCTTGAGCACGTACATGGCTGCCGGTATTCCTCGTAGGACATTGGAGATATTGAAATTGGTCAGCCAACTGATGCTTTTTTGTAAATCCGCAGTTACGCCAGTTTTGTTGTTTTGTCTTTGCCAGCCGTTCACAAGGGCGATTTTGGATTGCTGCTGCTGCTGTTTGGAGGATTGTGGGCCAGAAAGATCCCCCGCAACAACAACAAGCGAAAATGATGGCACGGCGACTGAGCTTGAACTATCCCCGTACAACACCATTCGCAGAGAGGCCCCTTCTACAGCCTATTCCACCGTTGGGACGCACTGTTGAGGGCAAAGTGGTTGCTATTTTATTAGGTCATAGACTATAGAAAAAATTGACTTGAATTGGCGATATACAAGTTTCAAAGGCAACCGTCCTGCTATTGTTTACAAGAATTATGAATGATGTCGCACATATTTGGGTAACATAATTTATTTAGTATTTTATTTTTATTAACTCACTTCAATTGATTTGTGTTTGTTATGGATGCACTGATATAGCTTTTTCAATTTAGATACTGATGCCGACACTTTGGCTTTAAGTATGCACCTGTACCTGACATCAACCGAAAGTAGGGCTGAGAGCGAATAAGGTACTATAATTTATACACATGGCGTATGATAAAAGAAAAATATCCAAATGTGTTTTGTAACTGTTATTTATCATTTTAAGGAACTACAGAATCACAAAATACTACAGGGGTACTACTCGGGTTACGACGTTGATCCGTTCTTAAGACGTGTCGTAACCCGAATTTCGTCGTAAGCCGGATTTTGCCTTTGATCTTCCAACCAAAGCACCAATAACATTTCCATCTCCATAATTAGACCACTACGCTGCTTGGTTATTACTGCCGCTTTCATAGGAGCAGATCAGAGCCCACATCAGGTACTTCCGCCCACATTGGGCACGCACACGAGGCTGTCTTCTTCTCCCTACAACCACAACAAAGTGTATTCTTCCGCCGTGCGCCGCGCGCCGTTCGCGTTTGTTTACGTCGCTTACCACGCTAAACCGCGTAAGACGGAATGACGCGTAATATATATATATATTTTTTAATGGGGGCACGTTCGTAACCACGAAACGTCGTAAGTCGAGACCGTCGTAACCCGAGGACCCCCTGTACTAGGTGTTTGGGCCAACATTGTCCAGTAAATCGTCTTACACAAATGTATGAACCAAAATAGGATATAGAATCAATATCGACTGAACAGATATCCAATAAATCAAAATTTTCAATGGTGACACCAGTATCGTATCAGTGCATCCCCAGTTTTTGTTCAACCAACGCACCAATAAATTGTCACAAAACTTAGAAAAGTCCTTATGCACTTATTATTTGCATCTTTTCGAGACTCAGCGTAGCCGCAAGCATTTTTTGTGCTAAACCATTATCACATTTTGAAACTTCCTGTAATATAGAAAGTAGTTACTCAGTTTAAATAGGTGTTAACACAGACTGGCACAAAGCTCCTGGCTGCTCTAGTTCTCAGTATTGTATTTTTGAGAGGATGTATCAAATGTATAGTAATATATTGAGAATGTTGATGCTGCAGATTTAGCTGTTGAAGTGAATTGTGAATCATATTTTGGCTGTTATTTATAGTTTTTTAGTCACATTACAGCAAAATGAAATGTCATGAAAAGACACAAAAGACTGAAAGCACGTTATTAAATATATGTAAACAACATAAATCTGCGATTGTCATTACTAATCTTGAATTTTTGCACCGGCTTGTTTCATGGCCTTTCTGGTTTCTATGTATTTAACGGATAGACAAAAGCCAACTCTGTGTGAAGGGGCAGTGGCTCTACTCCAAGCTTCTCCAAGATTACAAATTCCATAACCACGTATTAATTATCCAAGCAAACATCAAAAGATACCTATTTTTGCTTCCATGTATATGCTATATATACAGTGGAGGAAATAAGTATTTGATTGCTGATTTTGTAGGTTTGCCCGCTGGCAAATAAATGAACAGTCTATAGTTTATTTTAACATTGAGAGATAGAATATCAAAAAGAAAATCCAGAAAATAACTTTAAAGAAAATACAGTGGTACCTCACCTTACGAAAGACCCTACGAAAGTTACGAAATGCCTTCATGTTAAATTTTGGTCTCTAGATACGAAAGAAAATTCAAGTTACGAAACGTGAAATCTCAAAAATTCGAATAATGCGCGCTCAGATGCACACCCCGCTGTTATCCCCGCTCAAAAAGCACCTTTCTCGGCCTCTTAGCTCTAGCGCCGAACACGCAAGATTTTCAACAAAATGTATTAAATAGTGAAGCCACAAACCAGCCGCATGAAACCAGCAAAGAGCAGCACGTGGTAGTTTAATCCTGGTTTAGTCCAGGTCTAGACCTGGTTTAGTCCACGTTTAGTCCTTGTCTAGTCTCTTAACCAATCAGGACGCAGAACCAATGTTACACTATAAAAAAAAAAAGTTACACTATAAAAAACCAACCTTGGAACGAATCAGGCCTTTTCCATTGAAATAGCTACTCAACTTACAAAAAATTCACGTTACGAAACCACTTCTGGAACGAATTAATTTCGTAAGGTGAGGTACCACTGCATATAAACTGATCTGCATTTCATTGAGTGAAAAAAGTATTTGAACCCTCTAGCTAAGAAATACTTATACTTGGTGGCAAAACCCTTGTTTGCAGCACAAAGGTCAGACGTGTCTTGTAGTTGATGACCAGGTTTGTTCACATATCAGAAGGAATTTTGCTCCACTCTTCTTTGCAGATCATTTCTAAATCATTGAGGTTTCGTGGCTGTCGCTTGGCAACTCGGAGTTTCAGCTCCCTCCATAGGTTTTCCATAGGGTTAAGGTCCAGAGACTGGCTGGGCCTCTCCATGACTTTAATGTGCTTGTTCTTGAGCCACTCCTTCATTGCCTTGGCTGTATATTTTGGCTCACTGTCGTGTTGGAAGACACATCCATGACCCATTAATTTTCCTGGTGGAGGGATGGAGGTTGTCACTCAGGATTTTAATGGTACATGGCTCCGTCCATCCTCTCATTGACGTGGTGAAGTTGTTCCTTGGCGGAAAAACACCTCCAAATCATAATGTTTCCACCTCCATGCTTGATGGTGGGGATGGTGTTCTTGGGGTCAGCATTTTTCTTCCTCCAAACACAGCGAGTTGAGTCAGTGCCAAAGAGCTTGATTTTGGTCTCATCTGGCCACAGCACCTTCCCCCAGTCACTCTCTGAATCATTCAGGTGTTCACTGGCAAACTTCAGGTGGGTCTGCACATGTGCCTTCTTAAGCAGGGGGGCCTTGTGAGCATTGCAGGATTTTAATCCACTGCAGCATAAAGTGTTACCAATGGTTTTCTTACTGACTGTAGTCCCAGCTGCCTTGAGATCATTAACTAGTTCCTCCTGTGTAGTTCTAGGCTGATTTCTCACCATTCTCATGATCAATAAAACCCCATGAGATCTTGTGTGGAGCCTCAGACTGAGGCTCCATCATTTTGACCATCATTTTGTAATTCTTAAATTCTAGAACAATTACACCAACAGTTGTCTCCCTAACACCCAGCTACTTGCTTCTGGTTTTGTAGTCCATTCCAGCCGTGTGCAGGTCTACAATCTTGTCCCTGACATCCTTTGACAGCTCTTTGGGCTTTCCCATGTTGGAGAGTTTGGAGTCTGATTGATTGATTCTGTGGACAGATGTCTTTTATACAGGTGACTAGTTAAAACAGGTGTCTAATTCAGGTGATGAGTTGATTCGTGTCTAACTGGTTTGTGGGAACCAGAACTCTTAATGATTGGTAGGGGATTAAATACTTATTTCAAACAATGAAATGTAAATCAGTTTATATATTTTCTATGTAATTTTTCTGGATTTTCATTTTGTTATTCTATCTCTCAATGTTAAAATGAACCCATCATTAAAATTATACACTATTCGTTTAATGAACAGTGTATAATTTTCCTTTGTCAGTGGGCAAGCCTAAAATCAGCAAGGGATCAAATACTTATTTCCTCCACTGTATGTATGAGTACCAAAATGATTAAGACTGTTGCATAGTGATTAACAATATAAAACTAAATATTATATATTTGAATGGGAATAAGTTATCAAAGGTTTGCATATAACAGAATACTGATGACCTAAAAGGTGCACTAGAACTTTTCCGGAGGGGAATCAGCCAAATATTTGGAGATTACTATGCTTGAATGCTCTATTGTATGGCACTGCAAACTAAATTTCCTTAAGTTTATTCAGTTGTAATACTTTGAAAAACATACATTCTTAGTGGAAATGGGGTTGCCTTTCCACAAATTTAACCTGTGACCTGGCTTGGTGGGGTCCCCTGGTTGTTTCCATAGAGATGGATAAGTTTGATGCCATCCTTGGGACCATTTCAGGTTTGTACCAGAGCACTGACTTGGTCAGCTACTTTTCTGAATGTTTTTAGAAGTCCTTATTTGACAGAGACCATAAACTCCACAAGAGATGTTTTATTTCTGCAGAGAAATGTCAAGTGAGACATAAACAAAGAGAGAGAGCAGCTGAAGAAATGGGGAGGGGCCTGGTCACACTGAGAGCTTTGTGTCAGCAGAAGACCAGTGTCCTTAACTCGCTCAAATATGACGCCCTCAACCGACTCATCACGGCACACAAACTTTTGATTCACTTCATCATTTTAATCCAGTAGCAGTCCAGTGTGCTGTGTCATGCTCTAGTCTAGTGTGCTCTGGATTAGGCGTTGGTAATATTGACAAAAATGTGTATAAAATAAAGGTGCACTATTATTACTTTGCCAAGAATGTTCCACAGTATGGCACTAAAATTACGGCGACAAGTAAGTGGCGCCACCAGGCAAAGTTACAGGTCAGATCTGTGAAGATGAGAGCCCATTCACATTAAGAGGTCGGCGTATTTTTGAGCAATAAAAGCACCTTTAGTCCAATGAGGTTCATGTGGTTTTCTGATAATTTAATAAATGAATAAATGCGAGATAAAAGGTAAATGCCATCCAGAGCAATCCAAAATAGCACCTTTTCTCTTGTTTGAGTTATTTCACTGCAAGTTTGTTTTTAATTTTACCTTTTTGCAACTTTTTAACACTTTCTGACTCCTATTATTAACAACACTCGATACTCATATTTAGCAGAACAATCTCAATATTATCTTCAAATCTAGATAGTTTATAGTCTTCTTCTGTTCAGACTCGGCAAATTTCCACAGCCCTGGAGCCTGTCTGACAGATACAGGCAGGTCTTTGTCTGCTCCTCGTTACCATGACAGCGCACACTGACAGACTTTTATTCTCACATTATTATCACTGCGAGTGTCAGAGCCGGGCCGCTGACACATGGGCTGTGTGCAACTAATTCAGGGGCAGACCACACACCAAAACAGTGCAAGTCACTATTTTTCTTGCAACTATTATTTTTAAAGGGGACACATGTTGTAAAATAAACCAACTTTTAGTTTTTAACCACGCATAACTGTTGCATTTTGATTGGTTCGTGCATGTTTGAGTATTCCTGTATTGGCCTGAATTTAAGCCTTCAGTGCTCCAAAAATGTCTGTTTTCACCTACCCCCTGTCTCCGCCCACAGTTCTGTAATTATACAATAATCACGTAATACTTTTGTGATTATTCAAAAGCTTCATAAAAATGAGGAAGAGAAAACCTACTTCTGTTGAACAGGAAGTATGTAAGGCCTGTGTCTGTTATTAAGTAGTTTTAGATCAATATTTTGTTAAACATTGAACAGTGATCTACAGCTCTGGAAAAAATAAGATACCACTGCAAAATTAGTTTTTCTGATTTGACTATTTATAGGTATGTGTTTAGGCAAAAGGAACATTTTTGTTTGAGTCTATAAACTACTGGCAACATTTCCCCCAAATTCCAAATAAAAATATTAACGTTTCGAATGTTTATTTGCAGAAAATGAGAAATGGTCAAAATAACAGAAAAGATACACGTTTTCAGACCTCAAACAATGCAAAGAAACAAGATCAAATTCATTTTAAAACAACATAATACTAATGTTTACGCTTAAGAAGAGTTCAGAAATCAATATTTGGTGCAATAACCCTTATGTTTAATCACAGCTTTCATGCGTCTTGGCATGCTCTCCACAAGTCTTTCACATTGTTCTTGGGTGACTTTATTCCACTCCTGGTGCAAGAACTGAAGTAGCTCAGTTTTGTGTTTGTGTTGGAATTCAACAGACGCTGGAATGGAATGGCTGTAATACATGTAGAGATGCTGATTTCAGAAAAAAAATGCAGTGGTCTCTTATTTTTTTCCAGAGCTGTATATTACTAAATACCTGAAAAAGCTTATGTCTTCTTTAATAGTAGAATACATTGCATTCTTCATTCAGTGGAACTCTAGCCACACTTTTTCATGATACAGACTGACAAAAGCATGGCTGTCAGTCTGTACCATTTGCCCCTCCTAATCATTCACTCAGCAGATTCATATACATGGTCACGTTTTATCACATTTCTATATGTATATTTTTTAGCTTTTTTCCACCTTTAAGGCACCCAAACCCAAAGATCCCATGACATGGTTCTTGATGCTTTTATATGGTGCCTTAATGGTTCCCTAATACTGTAAATGAATCCTTCTTCAAAATCAACACTCAGTGCATGAGAAAGACCCCTGTACACAGACATGGTCAAAAAATATGTCTCTGAACACCTCATTCTGGGTGTTGTTGCTTGAATGCAAATGAGAAGGACATAGACAGTAGAGGTAAGATCGGGCCTAAAAAATCCAGCCCGACCCGACTCGGCCCGCAGGTATTAAAGCCTGACCCGGCCCGAGCCCGACCAATTAACTTGATTTGCAGGCCCGAGCCCGAAGCAAACCCGAAATTTCATATTTTATTTGTGAGGGGCGTTTTTTGAAACAAATGATAATATAGATGTTTGACGATCATCAATTTTGCTAGTACAGCTGTTTAAATGCCTGCTCAGCGTCGAGGTCAATGTTCCTCCTAATGTTTTATGTGTCTGAGCAAACACACTAACTCCCTGAGCGCTCCTTGGACCCCTGTGCGCGACATCCGACATGCACCCCCGCTACACGCGGAAAGAGCTGCGCGTGCTCGCGGCTTGCGCGTGCTCGTGGCTTACACCGGTAGAAGTTTAATACGAGACACATACTTTTGTTTCTGAATACTGGACAATTCCCCCGTATTCAGATGACCCCGCGGCTGAAAAAAAAAAGCGGAACTCTTTCATCTCTGCGCTGCAGAGGTTTTCTTGTGCGCTGAGAATGTGTGAGCAGTGCGCAACTGCGCAGGCGCGGAGAGGGAACGTCGAGGTGCCAGTCTTTTTGCTCTCGTATGAAAGCAAAGCGCCACATTGACTACATTCAGCGAAGCCAACGCAAGTTTCTGTAGCATTTTCAACAATCAATTTGAAGCTTTTCCACACCTCACTCTTACCGGTGCGTGTTTGTCTTTTCAGTTCTCCTGTCTTTAGTTTATCCTTAACTTCTTGCTCCTCCATATTGGGGATACCAGGTCAAAATAGATGCGGACTTGCGGAGGGGAAGATTATTAAGAGCGGCTCCTGTTTAATAGTTAAATAGCAATTACCTTACAGCGCCTTCTCTGTTTTATCCAAATTATTTATTTTAAAACAAGTACTCCTTAGTTTAGTATCCACACATCGTTTTATTATACATTTTTATAAACATATATTTATTTATTTTTTAAGTCAGCGAGAGAGAAGCCCGGCCCGAGCCCGACCCGAAGCAATGATTGACATTTTAGGCCCGAGCCCGACCCGAATTTCGGGTCGGGTCAGTTCGGGCTCGGGCTCGGGCTTAAGATCTTACCTCTAATAGACAGGCCAGAGCAGCGGGTGGGGGGGGGGCAAATGCGCCGCTGGTTCCTTGTTTTAGCGGTGCGCTCTGCGCTGTCCCCACTTCCGTGTTTTAAGAGCGGAGGAAGAAAGGAGAGCCGTTTCAATGAAAAAAACACATTTTCACAGAAAATAAAATTAAGCCACTGCTGTTTCAGAGGTCCAGAGGCTCAGATAAAGGACTTCCGAGCCTGGAAACACTCACATGTGCCTCCAGGCAAATAAAAAAAAACGCATTTCGCATTGCGTAGCTCAATCGCGGTCCAAACTCTCTGGGCGTGATTTCCAGAGACGGTGGGTAGACATCCAGACGGGGGGTGGAACTGCATTTTCCGTGTGACGTCAGAAAGTTTCCTTGTTCAGAATCGCCAGTTTGAGCTGTGTTTTTTTCAAACGCAGAAAAGGACCGCAAATGCTCAGTTTACACATTTCACAACATTTAGCCATGGGGCGGGGGGGGGCCTAAACAGGGTAGGGGAGCTCACATTAACGTTCAAAAACCTCAGAAAGTGAAAATTTCATGCCATGGGACCTTTAAGGAACCACTCACTCACTGGCCCTCACTTTCTAGTTAATGGTCCCAAGAACACAATGACAGTATGAGAGTTGGAATTACACTACGAACCTGTGGGTCACTGGATCTGACCGCTGATGTTTTTATGTTGAGAGTGCCATTCAAACTGCCAACCTTCGGATGAGTGGACAAACCCTACCAACTGAGCCACATCAAACTGTTAACCTTTGCATTGATGGGCGAACACTCACACCACTCCACTACATCTGCCTCTCCGCTAAACTAATTACAATTGTCTCTTTTGTTTGTCTTCTCTTCAGTGCCACTCCAGTCTCCAAGCTCTGGCTTGGCTGTCTTGTCCCATCCCATAACACCTGAATACATGACCCATAGCTGAACATACATCACCGTGAATGATAACTGAATATTCATGAGGCTGCTGAATAATGACATCACATTCTTGTCTAATTGTGCTCAGTGGAGACTCTTTGTTGGAGCACATTCTTCAGTAATAAGCGTTTGGCTTTGATTTGCTGCTGGCTCAGACCTTTATGTCCACGGCTTTTGTGGTGGTGGCACAGCGGCCCCTTTGCCGCTCCAGTAATTAGACAGTACCATTCATTCAGAAACAATGAGGGGACAGTACAACCAGGCATGGCTCTCAACAGGAGGTGATCTTCACCCAAACGCCCCTGGCCTATTCCTCTGGGAACAGCACCAAGCTAACAAATATGAATGTAAAGAAGATATTATGTAAGCTATGATCAGTGTTAGGAAGAATACTTTAACTGAAATATACTGAAAATATATTTAGTTACCAAATACCTGTACTAAAATGTATTTTAGAACATATTCTGTGGTTCCATGGTACAATCAGCGTACTGTGTTCTGAATACTCATAATCCTTTCACTTTGAGTTGCAGTAAATGTATGCATTATAGGATTAAAATGCTGTTCCTGTTTTGTGCCCTCACCACAAGAATTATGTTTTCTTTGTGTATGTATTTGTAATAGGATTGTCAAACATATCAAAAATCAGATACTAAAACTAGTATCGAAACTAGATACTCATTTGAGCAAGTATCAGTGCAAAAAAAATCACGCTTACAACAAAAATGAACCTTTCCTGAATAGCTTTAGTATGATCTTGAGCTGCATCGGCACAAATATAAGAGCACAAAAACTAATATATCTCTATGGACCACTATGGAACCTACTTTGACGACTGAGGGATTACACAGATATAAGGCCCCATAGTAATTAAAGAAAGTACTACAATTTAATAACATACATTTAAATTAATTTTTAATTATTATTATCATTGTGGTATCAGAATTGGTACTGAATCTATCCATCTACAATTCCATTCTTAAACCTAGATCAATCAAACAGGGAAACAATAGGGTTAGCCAGGTCAGGGCCAGAGGTGTGAAAAACAGGCGTGTAGGGATGAATAGGGATCGTTAAGCTAGACGCCAGAGAAACAAAAGACGGAAACCAATGAGATAGTTCCGGAAAGTAGTTAGCTAGGTAGCTCCTCCCTACAGCAAGATATAAGCAAGTGTCTTACCAGTATTCTTATTAGAGCTGACGAAGCCTCTCGGATGAGCGGCAAAACGTTTTCAACCAAACAAACTTTGTCCAGTTGACAAATTGAACTTCTCCTGTTATTACTGAATCTATTCCTAAGAATCAAAACTGAGTCTGAAATTTTTGTAAAGCAACAACACCAATTTGTAAAATATACTGTATTTCTTTAATTTTAAATGGAACTGTATTTGAATTACCACCAAATGAAAGAGTAACTGTACCAGAATACAGTTAATACATATTTCCTGTAACACTGGGTATGATGAAAAATAAGGGATGAAAATAAAGTATGATGAAAAATGGGTATGATGAAAAATAATAATTTTCCACCTAGGTCATCCTGATCAAACTTTGCTCCTGATCCGGCTCAGCAACATTGAAGAATGGGTCAAATGCAGAGGTCAAATGTCCTTGCTGCCATCACAAAGTTGCATCTTATCTTACCACTCTGTATAGCTTAATTGTACATCATTTAGACTCTTTCAGGTCCTGTGACTGATTTTTGCCACCATAAACACATACATATAAAAATAGGTGAATATAAATTGTGCAATATGCAAATAAAATAAATATAAATATATGATACAGCCTTTAAATATGGTGTAGTGGAAGGACACTTAATGGGCTATAACACTGGAAACATATTAAGAGTTGCAATATCGACAATTTGCTGAATGTCTCTCCCCACTCTTCATCCCTTTTATACTTCTCCATCTAGTGTTTTCAAAGAGATTAAAAATGTGCACATTTTCTATAGCAAAAACAGGAATCTGAAATACTAAACCTACAAGCATAAAACTGAAAAAAGAAACACACTTTCACTTCAGTAGACGTGTTTGTTTGGCCCTGTTGTTGCTGGTGTCACTCACAGACTCGCACTCTGCCCTGAGGGGCTCTGTAATGGAGTGTTTTCTGTAGACACTGATCTGATTTTGTCAGAAGCATTCTGCCTGTCTGCTACATCTTCTGCAGAAAAACTCTAGTCTATATCGAGTCAGAAAGGTCAATCTAACTTTGACTGTATTTCTAATCATCTTGAATAATAACCAGTATGGATTTAGGGCAAAACATTCAACCGCAATGGCAATAATGGAACTAACTGAAAAAATAGCATCCGAAATTGACAATGGGAATTATTTCTTAAGTATATTCATTGACCTACAAAAAGCTTTTGATGTAATAAATCATTCAATATTACTTAAGAAAATGAACAAGTATGGCATTCGAGGGGTGGCTCATCAATGGATAGCGAGTTATTTAGAAAACAGAAAACAATATGTACAAATTAATGACACAGAATCAGAAAGATATAATATCAAATGTGGTGTTCCCCAAGGCTCGATTCTTGGGCCCAAATTATTTAATTTATATATGAATGATTTTGTTAATGTATCTGAACTTGGGAAAATTTTATTTGCCGATGATACAACATTATTTTACCATGGAAAAGATATGAAAGAGGTCATAATTAGAGTAAACGAAGAGCTAAAAAAAGTAAAATATTGGTTTGATTTAAATGGATTGATTCTTAATATTAAAAAAACGAATTTCATTTTATTTAATGATAAAAATAAAAAAGACGACATATCATTAGAAATAGATGGGATAAAGATTAAGAGAGTAAGTGAAACAAAATTTTTAGGAGTCATGATTGATGAAGGACTAAACTGGAGGTCTCATATAAATTACACAAAAAGCAAAATAGCTAAAGCAATTGCGGTGATGCATAAAGTAAAGTTCTCACTAAACAGTGCAGCATTATTAATCTTGTATAACTCCATAATCGCACCATATCTGATGTACTGTGTGGAAATTTGGGGGCCGACATGTAAAACTTACCTACAGCCATTATTTATTTTACAGAAAAGGGCTTTGAGAATTATCACCAACAGTCATTATAGAGAGCCATCCAACCCATTATTTGTTAAACTTAAAGTGTTGAAAATGTGTGATATTGTTGAATTAAGTCTCCTCAAAGTCATGTATAAAGCAAAGTGCAGAGTGTTACCTGTAAATATTCAAAGATTGTTTGAGATGAGAACAAGCCAATACAATTTAAAGGGAACCTACATGTTTAAAAAACCTAAATTCAGAACCAAGGTTATGGAGCGAAGCGTCGCTGTGAAAGGAGTTAATTTATGGAATAATCTTGACAAAGAAATCAAAGAATCAAGTACAATAATGGCATTTAAAAAATACATAAAATCCAATGTAATGTGTATGTATGAAAAAGAAAACTAAATTGTTACACTTGAAAATGAAGCTTTATGTTTACAATTGATTAATAATTGTGATTGAAATGGAATGTAATGAGGAAAGGTTTTGCAGTCACTATCGGTGTTGGTGTTTGGAAAAGGGAAGAGGGGGCAGATAACGTAAGATGACTCTTCTTTCTGCTCCCTTTCATTCAATATTTTGTTATTTGTTATCACAAATGTTGATGTCTTTTTATACTTATGAATGAAATAAATAAATAAATTTAAAAAAAAAAAAATAATAATAATAATAATCATGTTTATCTTGATTTTTAGCTGTATATTGTTATTCTTCTGCTGCAGCCTCACAGGGAGTTTTGCACCATTGGCTCCTCAGCCAAGGTTATGCACCAATTGTCTAAACAGTTTCCTCTCCTACAGGCCCCAGGGCAGTGCCTTTCCCCTTCAGCCTATAAAGAGACACACTTCACTCTTTGCACTCAAGTGCCCTCCCTTAAGGCCCTCCCTTAAGGTCCCTGTACGCCACAGTTCCGAGGGAGCTTTTTTTCGTTTTACCCTGGTACTCTGCTCGACACTTTGGATCTTTTAAAATCAGGGCTCTGTAACCTTTTGCTGAACATTTCCACAAGAGGTGTTTGTCCTCCTTGAGCTTGCCTTGTGCACCTGCATTACTGTGGGACAGGTGAACTGCCCCTGTCACTCACCTCTGCACTGTGCACTGATATTAGACCAGTAGTATTTACTGCACAGGACATTTGGCCCACCATCTGCAGCCTGAAGAGCTCCAGGACCATCACCAACTGAGTCACACAAGGAGAAACATGTTACATTTATGTTCACAAAAGTTTAAAAGAGAAACCAAGTGGTACTTAGGTCTGTCCCACATAAAGGCTCAGGCCAACAGCTCTGCAAGCTGAAGCCAGCTCAAATGTTTGTGTAACGTCTGATGGTTCTTGCACAGTGACAGAAGGCAGCGAAAGTGAAGTTTGGAGTTTCCTGCATTACTGCACAGAGGGATACTAAACTTTCTAGAATGTGAATTATCACGCATTCATGGTTACTGTATTCTAAAAGGGTTCGATCTCTGCGTGACACGTTGGTATGGCCGTAAGATTTGGGTCGCCCGAGCCTTTCTGTGTGGAGTTTGCATGTTCTCCCAGTGTCTGGGTGGGTTTCCTCCAGGCACTCTGGTTTCCCCCATCAACCCAAAACATGCACCATAGGTAAAATCCTCCAGCTGAGGTCCTGACCAAACTGAAGCGAGAAGATCATGGAGATGGTCCCCGGGCGCAGTAATGTGCTGCCCACTGCTCCTATAACAGGATGGGTTAAATGCAGAAAAGAATTTCTCCTGTGTGAGATCAATAAAGTCACTTCTTCTTCTAATGGTTCTGCCTGTACAATGGTTAAAATCATGAAGAGCCTTTTGTCATTCAAGTAAAATAAAATTAAAACAAATTTAAAAAAAGAAAGAAGCTGGAACTTGTTTGCTTTGTTTTGTTTTTCATTTAAAAATAACTACATAAAATTACACAATTTCACATGCCAGCATATAGCCTAGTATTTATAACGCTTATAAATGTCAAAACATTGAGCTTAAAAGAATTGAAGTGAAAGTGAAACTAGTTAGGCTACATAAAAACAGGTAGCAGTCAGCCTCTATAGCTGGCACAATTATCTTTGAATGAATGCAGCCTTATTTCCTCACTTTTCTCACAGCAGTCCTTGGTGTTTTGCTGGGGGCACATTCCTGACTATATTTCTGTTATAGTACTGGGTAAACCATGGGGAGGAGGGTCTGGTGGTTGGGTGGGTGCGGTGGTGGGCATTCAGTCCCATGCAGCCGGTGACCTAAATGTGTCCACCATCCCCAGCACAGGCGGAGGACCAGGGGACAATAGAGCTGTTATTGTGTGGGAACGGCTGCTCCCATCAGACAGTGCACATTATAGAGAGAGAGAAAGAGGATGTCCCATCACAGGACCACCGCCCTAGTCATGTTTGGGAAGTTTGGGAGTGTCTAATCTAGAAACCTTAAATTAATGAAGGGAATATTTTCTTGTCTTAGACTAATATAGCCCACAGCGACAATGAAGATGTGCATTATTCTATTAAAGATCCCATGACATGGTACTTCTTGATGCTTTTATATGGCTCCTTAATGGTTCTCTAATACTGTAAATGAATCCTTCAAAATCAACACTCAGTGCATGAGAAACAGAGATAAGCTGAGAAAGAGTAATTTTTCTCACTCTGAACACTCTATAATGGGCGTTGTTGCTTGAATGCAAATGAGGAGAAAAGAGCTAGCCAATAGTAGAGGGTGGGGGCGTGGCCAAACGCTCCGCTCTCCGCTGTAGCTCACAGCTGATCCATTTCCTTGTTTTTGCACGGGGGGAGAGATTTGAAGCGTTCCATTGAAAAATAAACACATTTCCACAGAAAATAAAATAAAACCACTGCTGTTCAAAGGTCCAGAGGCTCAGATAAAGGACTTCCGAGCCTAGAAACACTCGGACGTGCCTCCAGGCAAATAAAAAAACGCATTTCGCATTGCCTAGCGCATTCGCAGTCCAAACTCTCTGGGCGTGATTTACAGAGACGCTGAGTACAGACAGACGGGGGTGGAACTGCATTTGCATTTCTTTTTTCGATCTGACGTCAATAAGGTGCCTTGTTCAAAATCGCCCGTTTGAGCTCCGATTTTTTGTAACGCAGAAAAGGATCGCAAATGCTCAGTTTAGACATTTCGCAAACAGGGTAGGGGGGCTCACATTAACGTTCAAAAACCTCAGAAAGTGAAAATTTCATGCCATGGGACCTTTAAGTATTTTTTGTTTGTTTTGTTTTATTTAGTGTATGTCTATTTATGTAGTCGTATTTAGTCATAAACTATTACATTCATGCATCACTATTTCACATTTTGTTGTAAACTACAGTATTGTTCACAAACAAGAATAGAAATGGGCCCACTGACTGCAGAACTGATCCTCTGCTGCTGACCCTGCCTCTACATTGTGGTAATCTGGATTTAATTTCTTGCATTTATTTTTGAAAACTGGTTATGTAACATTATTTAATTTAATGATTTGTGTATGACCCAGAGTGTAAACAGAACATTCCTGTTGACTCAACTGTGCATATTGTAATCTCAGAATTGACTGGATGATGACATATTTGGATAGATGTGCGGCTCCAGTGTAACAAACGCCCCTCAAAACCATCTGACGGTAAACCATAAGATGAAAAATGTATGTGTGTAATGACTGTAACTGTAGGAAAACGTTCTGTCTTGTAGTTTGACGATGTAATCATTGTTAATCCTTAAGTCATTTTCTTTTCCCTGACTTAAAATTACATGTGGATTTTCTTCTTCTAAACCCGTAAATCACATATTAAGTTATTACATTTCTAAAAGTAATACATGCTGTTACAAATGGAAATAAATTGTGAATATTTTTTCACTTTTGTATGGCATGGAGAACATCTTGAAAGTTCTGATGCCACTCTAATCTTGTGTGTAAGTGCTAAGTGTAACTCCCCCTGTCTGTCAGAACAAGTGCATGTTTAAAGCGTCTGTAAACACCAGCTCGAAGTCATTATGGCTCCAGCCCAAAGCCAAACTACTTTTACTTCACCCGTCAGTCACCCTGTTGTCTTCAGGGTACAAATATTTCCATTGGTTAAATAGGTGCAAAGCTGGGTAGGTTGAGTACTGTACGTTTGAAATGTCATACTTCATGTTTGAGGATCATTTTCACTTTTAGAGTTGCAACAGTGTGAAAAACAAGAATAAGAATTTGTTTAATATGATCGTCAGCTGAAGCCACATTTTTATTTTTAATTAATTTACTAAATCTACAATGAATGTGATCTTCCAGTTTTTTATTTTTATTTTTATTTTATTATCCTTTATTTATCCCTGTAGGGAAATTATTCTGCATTTGACTCATCCATCAGGAGCATTGGGCAGCTCATCTTTCAAGCGCCCGGGGACCCATCTCCATGATCTTTGGTCAGGACCTCAGCTGAAGGATTTTACCTATGGAGAATGTTTTTTAAGGTTGATGGGGGAAACTGGAGTGCCCGGAAGAAACTTTTTTTTGTTTGTTTTCCCCAAATTATGATGATACTTCTGAAGCATTCTACCAGAGATCTGTTCCTTGGAATTATATCATTATCTTACTATTTTATACAGAGCTTGTAGTCTCATTTTGGTTTCATTTTTATAAACTGACAAAAAGATTGTACTTTTAATCATAATTGTAGCCATGATTATTAGACGTTTTGTTTCTATCTCATAGTCAGAGATCATGCTGACCAAAATATAACAAAATAAAGTGGACCAACTTGCTTATTTACAATAGGATTCTTGAGCTGCTAAAACAATATGCGACTTTTGTTATGGTCTAACTGATCTATATTTTCAGTTGCATAGGAGGAAACATCAAATATTCATGTAGTCGAGCCACAACAGTGCACTCTGTGTGTGAGGGGCAGTGCCACAGAGAGCAGCTGATGGGACGTCCTCCTGAATATGGATGAAAAGGACAGAAAATCTCTCTGTGCTCCCCTCTCACACACACACACACACACACACACACACACACACAGCGCAGTACTTGGATAAGTTGTGTTGTGTCCTTAGGCAAGACACATCACCCACCTGTGGAGTGAAAGAATAATGTACCGTAAAGCACTTTAGGAGTCTTGTCTTCCGCAGTACAACATTATACTTATTAATCCTGCATTTGATCCCCACAACGCAAAAGTTCCCCGTGATGTCATGTACAGATTACACACACACTCAGTGAATACACACTCGGACACCTCCTCCATGTTGTGTGTATGCGACACATTCCACTCTGTGACTGGAAATATGATGAGAATGAACTGTGTAAAATGTCACTGAGTCAGAACATTTCTAATAGAACTTGACTATGTTAGTGGTTCAAGGTCCAGGGATGAAAGGTTTAAAAAATTCTGAATTCTACGGGGTCATGTATTCTGTTCCCCGGTAAGCCTCATTTGTCCCTTGTGATAGTATCCAGTGTATGAGTGAGTGAAGCGTGAACAGTCCCTCAGTCGTCCAGGTAGAATCCATGATAACAGGAGAAGTTCAATTTGTCAACTGGACCAAGTTTGTTTGGTTGAAAACGTTTCGCCGCTCATCCGAGAGGCGAAACGGATGAGCGGCGAAACGTTTTCAACCAAACAAACTTGGTCCAGTTGACAAATTGAACTTCTCCTGTTATCAAGTATCCAGTGTATTTGATAGATACTCCTGTTTGATGTTACAGTCATGAGAACATATGGCTGAGCAGGTGTTGGATGTGCTGAGGTCAGAGGCACTTGCTGCTTTTGTTCTGGAGAGGCTTTTGTCCAATGCTTTCAACTACACTGAAACTACCTTCAAACCACACCAATGTTTTCACTTCATTGTATATTTGTCGCCCCCTTGAGGACAACAGCTCATGGTGCATTTAACGACTAATGCCCAATGATCACACACTAGTCCATACTTCATTATGAATAAGTTTTAGGCAATAATTAGCCTTTAATAAAAAACAAAAAAACTATAAAACCAAGCAGGCATAATAATGGCAAAAACAATACATAGGATTACAATAAAAGCATAAATATCAAGGTGACTAACAGTAGACTTTAAATACAACAAGTTTTGACAATTTCTTTTTCATAATTCACATTGCATTTATATTCACTAACTGTTTATAATGGTTTTACAAATGTTACATCAAGAAATAGTACATATTACAAAGTACATTGTGTATTTCACAGCTTATAGGACTTTTTTTTTTTTTAATCACAGGCAGAGGTCGGTAGAGTAGCCAAAAATTGTACTGAAGTAAGAGTAACGTTACTTCAAAATAATATTACCCAAGTAGAAGTGCAAAGCAGTGATCCGTGACATTATTAAGTATCAGTAAAAAACAATTTGGCAAAAGGGGATAAAAGGAGAAATCCAATTTGTCAACTGGACAAAGTTTGTTTGGTCGAAAACGTTTCGCCGCTCATCCGAGAGGCTTCGTCAGTTCTGGTTCGAGTGCTGGTTAGACACTGATTATATCTAGCTGCAGGGAGGAGCTCACTACCCTGAATTCTTCTGAAACTATCTCAACTACTTTGTATTGCGATTCTCTCTTTTGTATTTCAAATTACTCTGGCGTCTAGTTTAGCATACCTATTCAACACCTAACGACCATCCCCACACCTCTGGCCCTGACCTGTCTGCCCTATTGTTTCTTTTGTCTGTTTTGACTTTGGCTTGAGAATGGAATTATAAATGGGAGACAAGTTATGTCTGACTCCACCATTTCTGTTTAAAGAAGGATTCTCTTTTTTGACAAAAATAGCCTCTTTAACTCTCCTCTCAAACCAGTTCTTTTCCCTGGCTAAGATCTGAACCTCACTGTCCTCAAATGAATGGCCCGCGGCTTCTAGGGGAAGATGTACGGCAGATGACGGTTCACTCTGGCACGCCCGTCTCTGTTGGTACATCCTCTTGTGAAGTGGCTGTTTTGTTTCTCCAATGTAGCGCTCACTACAGTCTTCACTACACTGAATGGAGTAGACCACATTGCTTTGTTTGTGGCTTGGTGTTTTGTCCTTTGGGTGGACGAGTTTTTGTCTTAAAGCGTTTGTGGGTTTGAAATAAACTGGGATTTCATATTGTCTGAAAGTCCTCTATAGTTTTTCCGAAACGCCGGCCAGGTACGGAATCGCTACCCCTTTCCTCCTGGGTTCGGATTCTCTGTTGTCTTGTTTCTTGCCCTTGTCTCTCTTGGTTTTGTTGACAGCCCATTTAGGATATCCACAAACAGAGAGGGCTTCCTGCACATGTTGTTCTTCTTTCTCCTTACCATCTGTGCTTGTGGGAACCACTTGGGCCCTGTGTTGTCATGTCCGAATCAGAGTGGACCATCATCTGCCGTACATCTTCACCTAGAAGCCACAGGCCATTCTTTTGAGGACAGTGAGGTTCAGATCTCAGCCAGGGAAAAGAACTGGTTTGAGAGGGGAGTTAAAGAGGCAATTTTTGTTAAAAAAGAGAATCCTTCTTTAAACAGAAATGGTGGAGTCAGACATAACTTGTCTCCCATTTATAATTCCATTCTCAAGCCAAAGTCAAAACAGACAAAAGAAACAATAGGGCAGACAGGTCAGGGCCAGAGGTGTGGGGATGGTTGTTAGGATTGAATGGGTATGCTAAACTAGATGACAGAGTAATTCGAAATACAAAAGAGAGAATCGCAATACAAAGTAGTTGAGATAGTTTCAGAAGAATTCAGGGTAGTGAGCTCCTCCCTGCAGCTAGATATAAGCAGTGTCTAACCAGCACTCGAACCAGAACTGATGAAGCCTCTCGGATGAGCGGCGAAACGTTTTCGACCAAACAAACTTTGTCCAGTTGACAAATTGAATTTCTCCTTTTATCATGGATTCTACCTGGACGACTGAGGGATTCTTCACGCAATTTGGGAAAAGTACTACTCGAGTAAGAGTAACGTCTCATTTATAATTTGAAGTTAATGTAACTGGAAGGACAAAGCGGGAAATTATGCATAGAATCTGGTATTTTCAAAAGATATAAAAATGAGAAATCTAACTCAAGGAGCAGCACAAGAAAAATAATTTCATTCAAATAATTTCATATTGTCAACATAAAGCTTTGGTCATGTGCAGACTTACTCACAGTGGGAAGAATAACCAAAATGTTTACTCAAGTTAGAATACTGTTACTTCAATAAAAAATATGACTCAAGTAGGAGTAAAAGTATGCTGATAGAAAACTAATCACAAGTTTAGTAGATATGCCGTGATTTTTCATGTGAAGTTCCACATTAGCCCCATCATCAGTAGCACATACATAATGGTCGCATGTGCCTCTGTGGAGTTTCGCTGTGTCGTAACAAAAGCCTCATTGATAATGTTCAGCGTTATGGGAGATCTACAGGGTTCCTCCGTGTAGCATATACAATCAAACCCCCTGTCATAGTAGTCCACATCGTCCTGGGACAGTCCCCCTCTCACCACCAGAGGGCCCCTTCTCCCCCGCCTCTCTATGCGGTACCTCCTGTGGTCCAGATGGAGGTACAGGTCACTGTCCCACTGTTTTCTGACGCAGCGGCCCTGGCTCTGGCACAGGGCCTCGCTGCACAGCTGCGTCGCTGTGGAGACGTTTAGGATGTACTGGTTCATCACCTGCTCCAAGTGACGTTGAGCGTCAAAACAAGAGTCCTGTGGAGACAGTGGAGAAGTCACACTGCAGGTATACAGTAGACTCTGCAATTCCATTTTCCAGCTTTTACAGGTGAGTAGCCTATTTGACCTGTGTGAAGTGTCCTACTCACCATTTTGGAGTGAATGGGACACTCTGAACAGCACATAAAACAGCAGTGACTACATTTGAGTGTTTACCTCATTGTCAGTGATGTTCATGTCTCCCCAGGACACGACTCCAGCCGCCCCCAGAGCAGCCGCCTCTCCAATTGTGTTCACCAAGTCAAACTGAAACAGTCAAACACGTATGACAGCAGCTAAGAATATGTCCTCAACATTCAGGTAACATTACATTTTCTCATTGTTGTTTTCTATTCACTTGTTGTTTGGGTTTGATTACCAGTGGATTTTCATTGAAACATTCAGAAATTTCTCACTTCTCTCCTGAACAAAGATTATTTTCATCTGTAGGTTACTCCTGACCTTTTGGGGATACTTGATCAAAAAGTCACGTGTCTTATTTGTAACTAAAATAAATAAATTAAAGGAGAATTAATGTTTTTTTTTACAATCTGAGCCTTATTTCAGTAATAAAACAAGTTGTTTTACTCACCCATAGCACTTTGGGTGTCATATGGAGCACTTCCAGAGATGTTTTAGATTAGCGATCTCCGTAACGTGAGTTCTCGGGGCAAATACACTATATTACCAAAAGTATTCGCTCACCTGCCTTGACTCATACTATGAACTGAAGTGCCATCCCATTCCTAACCCATAGAGTTCAATATGATGTCGGTCCACCTTTTGCAGCTATTACAGCTTCAACTCTTCTGGGAAGACTGTCCACAAGGTTGAGGAGAGTGTTTATAGGAATTTTTGACCATTCTTCCAAAAGCGCATTGGTGAGGTCACACACTGATGTTGGTCGAGAAGGCCTGGCTCTCAGTCTCCGCTCTAATTCATCCCAAAGGTGTTCTATCGGGTTCAAGTCAGGACTCTGTGCAGGCCAGTCAAGTTCATCCACACCAGACTCCGTCATCCATGTCTTTATGGACCTTGCTTTGTGCACTGGTGCACAGTCATGTTGGAAGAGGAAGGGGGGCCCGCTCCAAACTGTTCCCACAAGGTTGGGAGCATGGAATTGTCCAAAATGTTTTGGTATCCTGAAGCATTCAAAGTTCCTTTCACTGGAACTAAGGGGCCAAGCCCAGCTCCTGAAAAACAACCCCACACCATAATTCCTCCTCCACCAATGAATGGGTGAGCGAATACTTTTGGTAATATAGTGTATTTGCGGTCTCCAAATAACACAAACTTTAGCACTTTTCAAATCATAGAAGCTCAATGTCTTAGTCTACGCTTTCGTTTGAGTCAAAAGTGCCCTGTAATCCGAGATTTAGCCATAGTTTAGAGTAGATGAGGAGGCCAGTGCGCATGTGCGGAGTCACATCTTATTTCGCTCTCAGCGGATTACAGGCCACTTTTGACTCAAACGAAAGTGTACACTAAGACATTGAGCTTCTATGATTTGAAAAGTGCTAAAGTTTGTGTTATTCGGAGACCGCGAACATATGCCCCGAGAACTCACGTTACGGAGATTGCTAATCTAAAACATCTCCGGAAATGCTCCATATGACACCAAAGTGCTATGGGTGAGTAAAACAACTTGTTTTATTACCGAAATAAGGCTTAGATTGTTAAAAAAAACGTTATTTCTCCTTTAAATACAAACTGGCAAAATGAGCAACAACCACCAAAGATGACAAATAAGATACAGTGAAGAGGATAATATTGTTTCTACATCATGTTATTTGGCAAATTAAGAAGAGCATCATTTTAGAAAGTGGTGCCGTGACTTAAAAAAGATCATAAAACCAACCATAAAACCACTTTCTGTGTTCCTTACCTCAGACATGTACTGATCCACACTGTCCTTGTACACAGGTCGTATGTAGGGGTAAACCGGGATGGAGTAGGTTCTGTTTGGGAGCGTAGACACCCTCATGGCCTCCTTTACTCTATGCCTCACAAACATTCTTGCTTGCGTCGAATCCCTTAACACCTCCTCTAAATAAATGGATGGAAACAGTGCTGTAGATGCATTCCACAGCCACAAGAGGTCATTATTTCTCACTTGTTCAATCTCTGGACACTCTCCTGTATAACCCACCATATCTTGATTGTAATCGTAGTTATAGCAATCCGGATACAGGTAGTAACCCCATAGTCTTTTGGGTCTTAACTTCTTCCCTACATTTATTGATCTGAGGAAGTATCTTTTCGCTGCGCGCTCGAACACTATCTTGGCCCTATCTTCAGCTTCGTCTTCGGTTAGAGAAGCATTTTTCTTCATAACAGTTTCAATGGAAAACTCTCTGTAGATATTCTTGCTTCCCCAGTTCCGAATCCACTGCGGCCTCCACTCTTCAAAATCCAAAATGGCTAGTCCGGGTTTGTCAATCGGGATGTAGTATTCAATATCATCTTCTGCATGTTCATGGTGTTCCTTCAAATCGACCAACTGGGGTAAGCCATAGTCGTACATTTCACCGGTGTCTTCATCGATATAAGGGAAAAGGCCAAATCGGTCAGTGTAGAATATGGTGATGGGTTGGTTGGTGGTGGATTTCAAAGTGCTGCTGATGAGGTGGAAGTAGGACAGGTCCAGACGCATCCCGAATCGGACTTCGCACAGCTCAGAGGGGGCATTCCACATGAAGAGGAAGGGGTGACCTGGGTCTAAGGGAGGGGCTGTTCTGGGCAAAGCTTGAGTACAATACAACAAAAATGAGATTGTAAAGATGGAGGTGGTTTGTCTGGGATTCTTCATGGTGAAGGAGGAGAGGAATCTAGAGAAGATGGACAGAAAGAGTTATCAAGTTATCAAAAATACAGGTGAAGGGCCCAGCGCCTGCTTATATCCATAGAAAGATTGTTGCATTGCCCAGAAGATTCCACAGTATGGCATTAACCTTTTCTCCATGAAATCAATCATCAGTCCAACTTATAGGTCCAATGTGAGGAGTGAAGACCCCCGCTCAAGTTAAATAAGTTAAATGCCATACTGTGGAACATTTCAGGCCAGTCAATAACATCAGGAGACAAGCAGATGCAGACCTTCCACAAACGTATGAAATCATCATGCTTTATGTGGGTCTCCATTGGCCCTTAAACCTGCTGTCTGTCATTTGTTAGACCTTAAAATTAAGACCATAATATGGAAAACAATCATGAGACTTGTTGTAGTGTAACCGATTTGACCACAGAAATGCTCAGAAAGTGTCTATTGATGTTGATCTATTGACTTAAAAACTGTGCAGACAATTTCTGGATTCTATTACCAGGGGAAAATTTAGTAATTTCTGAGTGCTCAGAACTTGCCTGGTTTACACCTGACCATATCACAAGTGATATATGGTCTGGAAGCCACCTTCGAAATATCTCGTACCGGAGGTGTGATTTACGATCGCCAACGGCCATTTATTGGGCGTTACGAATGTCTATCATTTGGCGTATATGTTGCCCATAGCCAATCATGTCAGTTGTCAGTTCAAACTACAAGCTTCCGTTTGTCACGTAGTACGCGTCACCGTCTTGCCACCCCTCCCCGCTCTCTGACTGGCTCCCAGAATCGGTAGAGCTCGCTTGCCATAGTTGCCAGGCTGTCTTTCAGAACGGAACGAACGAAAGCAGCCTGGGATTTCCCAGGTTAGCTCAGAACCAGTGCTGTACCTGAACGCGTTCATTGAACTAAAGTCGAACGATAGTTCATGAACACGTTCATATTTTGGGTGAACATGAACTGAATGCACTCTATTACTGCCTGATAAACTAACTGTGAAGGTGTTCATTCTGGTGTATGTGAACGGCAGGCATACAACTGCTATCTATTTAACTTAGTTAAATTTACCTTCGCTAAATAGGGTGCCAGATTTCTTTAGTGTTCCAGATGAAAACCCGGCTAAATACACTATGAAGAGCCCTTAATATTTAGCGTTGCATCACCACATGAAACAAGACAAAACAAGCAGTATGGAGGCGACTGTAGCAGGTAGGAGCCACAAAAATTCATCATATTTAAAAGAGCTCTATGACAAGATCGGTTACAATAATCTCATATTTATGTGCAAATTTTGCCCACCTGCTTTCAAAAAGCACCTGACTAGCCTTTCAAGGTATATGAAAGCACGAGCGAAATTTGATATGAAAATGAAATCTAGTACATAGTTTCATTGATAAAACTGATAAAATAATTGCTGTCTGTTGTTCTATATGGGCTTTGCCAATGATATTGAAAAGTAATAGCTCACAGCAACACATGGAAAAAAAAAGAAATATGAACTAATTCATAGGTTTTTTTTTAATTATTAGCCTCTTCAGCCTCCTGCCCTCGGGGAGAAGGTACCAGAGTCTCCAGGCCCACTCCACCAGACTGTCAAACAGCTTCATCCACCAGGCTGTCAGGAGGCTGAACTCTCACCTGAACTCTCACCTTACCCTTAAAAGACATGTATCACTCTAGACACTTAAAAAACTGCTGCTAAGGACTACTGTTGCACTGTTGCACATTTACATTTACTACTGGAATTTTACTACTGTTGTACTGTTGTTTACTACTGTTATTGCACTAGAGTTACTATTGTTGCACATTTATTTTTATCTCAACTTCAATGCACATTCTATTGCACATTACCATTCACTGCTGCATCTTCCATTGCACATTTTGATGCACACTGCACATTTTTGGACATCTGTATATAGGTATTTATTATGTTGCACTGCTTTAAGATTTTAGATCTTAGACTTTAGTTTAGATTTCTGTCTGTTGTTGTGTTTTGTCTTTATATTGTATTTTGAACACATATGGCAGAATTGACAATAAAGCTGACTTTGATCTTGATTTGATCTTTGATCTTTTGATCTTATTAACTATAAACAATTATGAAGTATGAACTAGTTAATTTTGAAATTTGCACTTTGAACTAATTCATGTAGAAAATGACCTTTCCCAACACTGCCCAGAACCATGTCAACAGGATTAATGAAACAAACATGAATGGAGCATAATGAGTGCAAGTATGTTTACAGTGTTATAACATGGTGCTTCTCAATAAACATTCATTGGTGATTCTCCTCCCTCTGGACATGTGTGGACCAGACGCCACATGTTGGGACACAGGGTCAGATTTTTAAACCAAGGACACAGAGCTGGCTCAGAAATAGTTGACATGTTTGAGATGGAATGAAAGAGGCTTCACTTTCACTGTCTGCGCTTTGATATCGATAATAGACTGTGGCCTCGAGTCTCCAGTCTGGGATAAAAATGTACAGTACAAATGTCAAATGTACATTAGAGAGTTTATAAGGTCACATTTTTTTTTTTTTTTAATCATTTTTATTATAAAATGTATACTATATTTAGAAAAGAAAAGGATGATTAAAACAAATGTGACAAATTTTTCACCAATGTACAATAATTTTACCAATTAAAAAAAAAAAGCTAAATATGCCAAGTCAATACATTACTTATACATTTTTCTTATTTTATCTTTTTTATATATAGTGTTTTGACTAGTTTTAAGTACGCCCATGCTCCTACATCAACTTTTACAATCATCGTTTTGACTCCCGGCTTCTCAAAGTTTACGATTTGTTAATAGCCTAATATATGGTCTAGTAAAACATGCCCCAAGTAAACCTCCGCTGCATTAGCTGACCCCAGTAGCATTAAAATGACAGCACCCATAATGCCCTGTAACACCCAATACACCCTTGCACCTTTATTGGATAATTACAGTTTTGTAGCACCCACCTGTAAACTGTTCCTCTTAAACCTTTCGAAGTCAAAAACGCTCTTCAAATGTACACTTGTAAACCCGGAGATCCTTTTCCCTTGGGCGCCTACAGCGTGTGTTTTTGAAGCGTGAAGAGGATTTGAGTTACTGCTAGAGCACATGCATGAACTTGTCAGCGCTGGATGTTCTTAACAGAGATGTTCAGATGGGTGGTGGGTAGGACTTTTGCAGCTTTTGCAGTCCCTCCCTGCCTTCAGGATGGTGCAAGGGTCACTATACATACCCCAGGAATGCAGTACTTTTGAATGAAGGGAAATGCACAGGACAAATAATGCAATACTGAGTAATCACTTAACAGGAAGTAGATTTGATTGCGTTGTCAAATGTTGTTAATCATGGGAAGGTATGGGACAGATGCTTTGTCATCATGGTTCACCGCGGGAAAATGACACAACACACTTGATTTAAATCTGATTCCAAAACATTTCTCCTCCGTCCAAGAGTAAGCCTGGTTAAAGCGCCTATGACAGATATTACTACTCATTTTACCAAAACACAGTTAAGATTATTTGAGATTTAAGATGAAATTTCACAAATTTTCTCCCAGTTCGGCCAGTTTGTAGGTTTTAAATTATACTTCCTGGTAGGACATCATGACATTACGCTGGGAAATTCCATTACCCATCAACTATGATGTGCCAAAACTCCTCTAATGTGCAAAGACATTTTTATTTGTCAAACAAAAATACAAGAAAACACCTTTATCTTGTTGACATAATGTTCAAAGTGTCAGAAAAATGTGTCGCTTGCATGTAAATTGTGACAAACTATGGACAGAATTCTCCCTAGTGTGATGTCATTTGTCTGTCTTCCTGTAATTTTCACCATATTTTTCTACTTTTCTTTGCAAATTGCTTCTTACAACACTATAATTTATATTTACAACAGTTATTATCCCACCGGATTAAGTGAAAATTAGATCACACACACTTTCATACACATTTTATAGGAGCTCTGTAAGCTCAGCCATTTATGGAGCAGAAGACACAACACACCTTAGCCCCTCTTATATTGAACAATGGATCATTACAATATAAAGACGCCAAGAAACAGCTAATGGTCGTTGTAAATTCTGTGGTATTACAGAGAAATGTGTGTATGAAATAATATGCTATAAACTTTAAAGGGATATGCCACCCCCAGGTCAAATTTGGGCATCTCCCCACAGTCCAGAGACTAAAATAAGTGGTGGAAAGCGTTTTTCTGGTGACGCAGCCATTGTCCGAGTCTGTCAGCACTGACCGCCGCGGTATCTGCAGCTACTCCGCGTTAGACTGGAGTCTAACGTCGCCAGAGAAAGATTTCGGCCAAAAGCAATTAATTTGCTCGATACGTTTCCCAATTACTTTCAGTGTAGTGCGCATTCATATCGAGTGCAAATAAATGTGCAAATCAACACGGAGAGCTTGACTTGGTCATTTTGGGTGGGAACTATTTTTCAGTGCGGAAAAAGACAGACGAAGCACACACCACGCTGCGTAACAGGGGAACTGCCTTCCTGGTGCGTAACAGGGATTCTCCTGTCAGCGTGGCGGGGCTGTCTCTTTCCGCACTGAAAAATAGTTCCCACCCAAAATGACCTGGACTGTGGGGAGATGCCCAAGTTTGACCTGGGGGTGGCATATCCCTTTAAATGTACACATCCATCCCCTGCATTTGCAAGGAAGAAGCATCACATGTCAAAATTCAATTGATTTATTAACCAAAACTAAAAAAATAATAATTAGAATATTTAATTGACAAAATCTGACAAAGATGTGTCCTTGTATACTCACTTTAATTTCATATTTGTTATTTTTTCCATATTCAACTAAACTACTAAATATAACCATCCCGAGTTTGTTTTATTAAAGGGATAGTGCGTTTTTTTATGTTAATCTGTATGGGTTTCCTTCTAAAAGTGTGTGTTGACACCGGCTTACCTCTGACAGTCTCAGCTGATCCCGGTTCGACTCGCTTTCTGGAGCCCACGTAAGTAGGTCCGGTAACTTCCCTGGAACATGAAATAAAGCTTGTTTTTCTTCTCAAAACAAAACATTTGTTAGAAAGGTGATATATTTGCGTCCAAAATAGTTGTCATGAAACATCCAGCAGTGTATTTCGCATTTGCGTATCGTCTGTCTCCACTCGTATCACTACGCCCATGTTAACTCTTATCAGCCTGTTCACCTTCAGCGGATGTCTACGCCGAAGTTTACAAGTGAACAGGCTGATAGAGTTAACATGGGCGTAGTGATACGAGTGGAGAGAGACAATACGTGAATGCGAAATACGATGCTGGATTAAGATTAAGATTAAGCCTTTATTGGTCTCACACACAGTGACACACGGGAGAAATTTGACTTCTGCATTTGACCCATCCTTTTCAGGAGCAGTGAAGGGTCTTGCCCAAGGACCCACACTGGCTAGCTCATTGCCAGGGGGGGATTTGAACCCACAACCCCCGGGAGGAAAGTCAGTGACTTACCATTTGAGCTAACCAGCCGTGTGGATGTTTGGTGGACAACTGTTTGGGATGCAAATATATCACCTTTCTAACAAATGTTTTGTTAGAAGAAAAACAAGCTTTATTTCATGTTCCAGGGAAGTTACCGGACCTACTTACGTGGGCTCCAGAAAGCGAGCCGAACCGGGATCAGCTGAGACTGTCAGAGGTAAGCCGGTGTCAAGACACGTAACTTTTAGACGGAAACCCATACAGATCAACATAAAAAAATAAATAAAATAAAAAACGCACTATCCCTTTAAGTTTTGTTTTGTTCTGTTAAGTTAATCACCACATAGTCAAGTTACTTTAAATGATTTTATTTGGTTCAATTTATTCAATTTTGTCCAACATCTCACTTACCTGCTCATCTGTTCCTCCACCTGGTCTGGAGACAAAGGAGGGGGCGTGTCCTGAGACGGCCATATTTATAGCCTCTGGGGGGAGGTTTTGGGCCAGACCATGTGGAGGGGAGAATTGGTTTCAGTTCCTTTTGTTTGTTAGGTTTTGTGTTTAGTGTGGACTTACCTGGAGGGAGGAGCTTCCTGTGGGGAACTGTAAAAACAGGTCAGCTCAGCCTTTCATGGAGTCTCATCAGTGTAGCTGGGTACATGTGGGTTTCTCTTAGTTTCGTTCATTTCTGTTGCTTATGCCTGGTTTTGAGTAGTTATTTTTTGTAAATATGTAATTATTTTTTGGTTGCCACAAATATCACGGTAAAAATTTTGAATAAATCTATGGGACAAATGGAATATTTTCAGAGTCTGCCTCCTACTTGAGACCACATTGGCCAGCTTCCTCATAAAATCCCATTATTAAATCACTCTCTTGATGTTGTGTAACACCACATCGTAAATCATTTCCTTCGAATGTAAGCAGTGTTGTGTCACTCTTAGTCATGTGTCTGTTTCAACACTATCAAGAGCTGCCCTTTGTCAGTAAATACTCACACTGTATAATTCTTCACTGATCCTGTGTTGGTGTAATATATGTTATTTGTATTTGAATGCACAGCGATTTATAGGCCCCCAGCCCCAACCGTCTAGTGGCACCAGCAGGTCAAAGTTGCAGGAATTTGTCAATTGCCTAGCAACGCACCTAGCAACCTTTGATCTGTCTGTTCTGACAGGTTCTAACCCTGTCAGAACAGACCCTGTCAGACTCTGGACCCTGTCAGACCCTGTTAGACCCTGTCAGACTCTGTTAGACCCTGTCAGACCCTGTTAGACCCTGTCAGACCCTGTTAGACCCTGTTAGACCCTGTTATACCCTGCCAGACTCTGTTAGACCCTGTTAAACCCTGTTAGACCCTGTTAGACCCTGTTAAACCCTGTTATACCCTGCCAGACTCTGTTAGACCCTGTCAGACCCTGTTAGACCCTGTTAGACCCTGTTATACCCTGCCAGACTCTGTTAGACCCTGTTAAACCCTGTTAGACCCTGTTAAACCCTGTTATACCCTGCCAGACCCTGTTAGACCCTGTTAGACCCTGTTAAACCCTGTTATACCCTGCCAGACTCTGTTAGACCCTGTCAGACCCTGCATGTGGCCTACATGCTGAGGCCTACATGAACCTTCGGTGCTTGGCCCCACATTGCTGCTTGCAGCTATATTTTATGTTATGTATTTACAGTAAGAAACACAATTTTTGTTTGACACAATATTTCATATTTCTCAGAACTGACAAGTTGGTACAGCTAAATCCACACTAGTGTCAAGAGCTGCTTATATCTATCTGTACTGGGGGAAGTGTAGCCGTCCTCCTGTGGACCCACCACACGTGGGAGGATTCATGGGGGCTGGTGCATTGTGTTCTGGGCAGCAGATCTGCTTGGACTGCTGCCCCCGCGACCCAGAAAATGGAAAAAGCGGAAGAAGATGGATGGATGGATGGATGGGGCAAGTGTAATTATTAATTTGGTGTAATTATTGATGAGGATTTAAACTGAAAAGATCATATTCAACATATTCAGACCAAACTGAACATAAATCATGACAAACATTATACTGTTGCTCTCTGGTCCAACCTTATCCAAGGTATTACGCTGAGATTTGGGGAAATAACCATAAAAGTACAGTTCTTCAATGCATCCAGCTGCAGAAGAAAGTCATAACCATTATTAACAAATCTGGTTAGCTTTTTATTTAATGCCTGTAATTACTTTTTGGTTGATCTAGAAGGAGATGCTGTTTACCCTTGGGTCCATTAAACTCAGATTTCTTGGATGGTTGATGTCATCTAGTGGTAATTTTCAAGTTAACAGCCACTTTACAAGATTGCTAATTCCAAGTCTGAAATTATCCAAATCAATCTTAATGAAAGTGTATGGAGTTTAAAAAACACAGTGGAACACTTTCAGTATTACCACATGAAATCAGAAGGTGGAAAGTAGAGTGTTTTCTGCTTGAGAGAAGAGCTCAGCCTAAATATGCAGGATTTGTGTGTTAAACATGTGTGAATGAAACAAAACACCACTCCAGGTGTTTTTGAGGAGGAAACAACATAACATAGATCAGAAAATAGGGTAATATGGGCCCTTTAAAGTACTAACTCTCTTCAACTAACACCACTGTTACTGACAAAAGAACAAGAAAGAGCACATTCTCCCTGATCCTCATTCAACTTCACATAATAATAGACATCACAGGAGTAGACAATCTCAAACTTGTTCTAGTTTGCCTAAAATTAACATTTTCTTGAATGAATGACTTCTTTATAGAAGTCTGCCACTTTAGATAAACTGGCTGTGTTCAAAGAGGAACCTGTGATGTAATTATCTGACTACTCATCCAAATGTTCCTGTTTTAACATGTGAAGACCTCCCAAGATATTTCTGTAATTCAGAGTTTCATATAGAATATTTTCACCATGTTGTTGAAGTCGACTGAAGCCGAACCAAGTCACTCTGGAGAAAAAATAAGGGCTCATTACAAAGCAAGTACACTTTTATTAAATTTAAAGAGGGAACTTTTTTGAGTATTAATTGCTAACACATTACATATTTAGGTCACCATGTTGTGTTTTATTGTTTTGAAAATGCTAAAACATATTAAAATAATAAGTTTTAGGCTCGTTTTGATGCTCTGAGCCTCCCCTCCCCTTTGTTCCCCGTGTAAAGGGAGCAGAGCGCTATCACCACACAATCAGAGTATTTCACTAATGAAATTATTGCATATCGCATCAGGTTTGTAAAGTTGCCATGTACTGTTTTTTTCTATATTTACAAAAATGTCATGCAGGAGCATGGGTGACGTAGGGTTGTGGGCTGAGCATTAGACAGAATCTTACCTACAACTGTAAGGAGGGTTCAAACAGGGCCCGAGGGAGTTCACAAGATAACTCAAACATGCATGGGTGAAATCCTCTTCAAGCATGTTTTTGATGAGGGAACATTATAATATGGTAGAACGCTCCAAAAGGTAGATTTAGCATGTAGCAATACCCCCTTAAACCAACAACTAAAGCAAAACTTAATAAACAACTAAAACTAAAACTAAAACTCCCCACTTTTCCCCTCTAGTCGCTGCCCCTCCTCCCCCTTTACTCCTTCAGCCTCCGCCCCCCCCCCCCCCTCATTCTCCCTTTAGTCCTCCAGACCATGCCCCTCCTCCCCCCTCACTCTCCCCTCACTCTCCCAGTTACTCCACAAACCCTGGCCCTCCTCCACTCCATCACCCCTTTAGTCCTCCAGCCTCCACATCCCCTCACTCTCCCCTTTAGTCCTCCAGCCTCCACATCCCCTCACTCTCCCCTTTAGTCCTCCAGCCTCCACATCCCCTCACTCTCCCCTTTAGTCCTCCAGCCTCCACATCCCCTCACTCTCCCCTTTATTCCTCCAGGATTAAAGGGAAGAGTCCTTCTTTATTTCATGATTTTCCTCACCTGACTCAGGAAGACTTTCTTCTGGTTTCTGTAGAACGGTTGTGTATAGGCGTACACCGGGAGAGAGTGTTTCTGATGGGGCAGAGTTGCTGCCCTCAGCCCTCGTGGACACGGTTTTGGACAAACTTAGCCCCAACCTTTGAGTTTCTCAGATTATTATTCAAGTAAATGGATAGAAACAGGGCTGTGCTGGCCTCCCACAGCCATGACATCTGGTTGTTCTGTTCTTGCGTCTTCTTGGAGCATTTCCCTGTATAGTCAGTATCCTTAATACATTCATAGTTAAAGCATCAGGAAAAAGATAGAAACCCCATTTATGATAAGGATGCTTTTCCCTACCAAGTTTTAAGGTCTCTTCCATGTATTTTCCATGTATCTTCTGCTATTTAAAACTGTTTTTTAGCTTCATCATTAACAGTCTTGCTGGATAAACCTGGTTCCTTTTTCAAAATTTGCTTGATAGATAAATTTTGATAAATATTTTTTGACATCCAGTTTTGATCCCATAGGGGGCGCCAACTTTCCCAGTCGATCACACCCAGCCCTGGTGAGGAATCCTGGGAAATGTAGGTGTCGATGTCTATCTCAGATTTAGTCAAATGGGCAATTAGGTTGCCATTTTGGGGCAAGCCTCCGTAGTGTTCTTGCATATCGGTGTTATCATATTTTGGGTATTGTCCGAGATGGGATTCATAAAAGAACCTAACCCTAAATGAGGAATTGTCCTGGATATTTAGGGGAGCTGATGTCTGGGGTAAGGAAAGGGCCAAAAGGAAGAAGAGCAAAAATAGAAGAGATCGTACCAACATGATGCATCTGGAAGTATCATAAAAGGATTTCAATTAAGACCTGAAATAAACTTTAGAAATGTATGTATGCATACATATGAATGTATGTATGTATGTATGTATGTATGTATGTATGTATGTATGTACACTCAACAAAAATATAAACGCAACACTTTTGTTTTTGCTCCCATTTTTCCTGAGATGGAGATGGACCCAAAGATCCAAAATTCACTCCAGATACACAACACTACCATTTCTCTCAAACATTGTTCACAAATCTGTCCAAATGTGTGACAGCAAGCACCTCTGCCCCGCCGAGACAATCCACCCCACCTCACAGGTGCACCACATCAAGATGCTGATCCGACATCATGACCAGTGCACAGGTGCGCCCCAGACTGCCCACAATAAAAGGCCACCCCGAAATGTGCATTTTTTTTGCTTTATTGGGGGTCTGGGGACTCAGAACCAGTCAGTATCTGGTGTGACCACCATTTGCCTCATGCAGTGCAACACATCTTCTTCGCATAGAGTTTATCAGATTGTCAATTGTGGCCTGTGGAATGTTGGTCCACTCCTCTTCAAAGGCTGTTATGGACGAAGAACACAGGTGCATTTTATTGATGGCATTTTGAATGCACAGAGATACCGTGATGAGATCCTGAGGCCCATTGTTGTGCCATACATCCATGAACATCACCTCATGTTTCAGCAAGATAATGCATGGCCCCATGTTGCAAGGATCTGTACACAATTCTTGGAAGCTGAAAATGTCCCAGTTCTTGCATGGCCAGCATACTCACCGGACATGTCACCCATTGAGCATGTTTGGGATGTGCTTGACCGGCGTATACGACAGCGTGTACCAGCTCCCACTAATATCCAGCAACTTCGCACAGCCATTGAAGAGGAGTGGACCAACATTCCACAGGCCACAATTGACAATCTGATAAACTCTATGCGAAGAAGATGTGTTGCACTGCATGAGGCAAATGGTGGGCACACCAGATACTGACTGGTTCTGAGTCCCCAGACCCCCAATAAAGCAAAAAAAAAAAAAATGCACATTTCGGGGTGGCCTTTTATTGTGGGCAGTCTGGGGCGCACCTGTGCACTGGTCATGATGTCGGATCGGCATCTTGATGTGGCGCACCTGTGAGGTGGGGTGGATTGTCTCGGCGGGGCAGAGGTGCTCGCTGTCACACATTTGGACAGATTTGTGAACAATGTTTGAGAGAAATGGTAGTGTTGTGTATCTGGAGTGAATTTTGGATCTTTGGGTCCATCTCAGGAAAAATGGGAGCAAAAACAAAAGTGTTGCGTTTATATTTTTGTTGAGTATATGTATTTATTTATTTACTTAAAAAGCTTTAGTTTTTCTTTTGCTATATATTATTATATTTTTTTAATTGTGATATTAGAGACATTACAGCAATAAAGGACATAAGACATTTTGACTTGGGGGAATGGGGGTGCATACACCAGGGTTTCAATGGGGTGACAAAACAATAACAATGGCTTCTGTTCTGTGTGAGTGTGTTTGTGTGTGCGTGCGAGTATTAATTGATAAAGCTAATAGAAAATAATAAGAAGTAGAAGAAGAAAAAGAAGAAGAAGAAGAAGAAACAGAAGAAGAAGAAGAAGAAGAAGAAGAAGAAGAAGAAAAAGAAGAAGAAGAAGAAGAAACAGAACAATAACGATATAGGGCCACCTGTGGACACAAGGCAAAGGGTGGTCCTGTTGTCCGGGGGCAGCCCCTCTCTGGCAGCAGGTTCACAAAAACACCTTGCCACTTTTAATGCATCACATACACCAACAACACAACTTCACATTAAGTTTTAATACCATCAGCACCAATACTTCCAATAAACATAATTTTCATGCAGATATAATAAGTAACACTTTAAGAAATTACATAAATAGTGATAACCAGAGGCAAAACATAAGAGCAAAATGATGCCGATGATGATGATACTAATAAGATATCAATAAGATAAGATATATTTTTTTCTTTCTTATTTTGTCTCCTGTCTTATTGTAATTGCTTTACACTGTACAAGTATTCAAGTATTGGCAGCCAACCACTGTCACCGGTTAACTGTAAAAACACAAAAATAAGGATCACTACTAACTTTGGGAGAAGGGGTGGGATTTAATAAGTTTTACTTCTACCCACTCCTTTTCGGGCATGTACATACTATATGCAAAAAAAATACGTATTTGTGTCTATATATTCTTTCTTTTTTCTGTTCTTTTTTGTTGTTTATTTAAATTGTATGACACTGTACATTTTCTGTGCACTACAAGTATCATATGCTCGAAATAAATTACTACTACTACATACTGTATGTATGTCATTGGAAAGTGCTCGCGTCCAGTAAGGCACCTGTGGGGTCCATTGTCAATTGACCTAATCGATTACTTACATTCCCAATGCACATTTTTGGAGTTTACCAGGGTTAACACTTAAGTTATTGCTTATATTGCAGTTTTTCGCTGATGGCATAAAAAATAACCAAAAATTGAAGTGAAAGCCAATTCATGTGAATTGATCGTGGAGCTCACTGAGAGAAGGCCAAGGGTTTTCAAAACTGTCAATAAGGCAAAAGGTGGCAACTTTGAGGATATGAATGAAAATATAACATATTTAGTTGAGATTTTTCTTTCTTTTTTTTCTATCCCAGTCCAGATATCTTGCATCATATATTTGATGGCTTGCGTATATAAAATGTCGAAAGTAGTAAATATTAAGAAAGAAATAAGAATCAAGACAAAAAATGTAAAATACATTTTAAATACATTTTTAATAACACGTTTTGATGAGTAATAATAATTCATGCAACCTAACTGGGTAGTATTGTGCTCACATAAAACCCACACACAACTGCATAGTTCAAAAGGGTTTATTTGCAGTGCATTACATTCAGATATGTGCTACATTGTTGTTGCATATTTGGTTTACAATCTTCATAATACAACCAAGTGCAGTTTTTCTGAGATGAACTACTGGATTTTGTTTTGTTTTGTTTTGTTTGTTTTTAACCAATATTTTAACCAATGTTTGAATCATGTTTGCACAGAAGATACTTTTACAGATCTAAATATGTGCCGCCATTTACAAACCCAATGCAGAAAGTTGAGACACTCAAATTCTAAACACAAATCAAAATTATGTTATTATTGGCACTTTGTTTATTTAATTTGCAATATTTTAGTTACACTGTCCTTCATTGAAATGATAAAACTAACATGCACTTCATTAAACAAAATTCTTTAGTGCCACAGTATATCACATTTGAATCCATAGTAAGTATTGTTTAATTCCATTTTACACAGTGTCCCAGACTTATGTCAAATTGGATTTGCAGGTCATATTCAGTGTTGGTCAAACCTACAGTACATGAGATGATTGGAGCTGCGCATTTTTGGTCCTTCGCATTTTATATAAATCTTTATTATCAATGAAAACTGTAAAAAAGATAAATTGATAAAGCACTTAACTAACATCAGAAGGTAGCTGTCGTGTTGGAAAAAAGACTAATACATTATATTTATGTGTGTATATAAAACAAAAGTAGGCATTCAGGCTCATATTCACTGTAGAAAACACAGTACAAAAATGTTATACTTATTTCTAAAGATGCACTGTGTACATTTACTGGTGAAGGATTCGCCACCTACTTGTCTCCATGGAAATGCCTGGAATGTTACATATTATGGCATTATATGTATTTACCTCCAAAGAGATAAAATACAACCAAGCCAAGGTACAGGTCAGATCTGTGGAGAGGCGAGTCTGCTCACAGTAATAATGCATGTATTTCAAGGTATATCTGAGCAATATAAACAAGTGTAATGAAATAAATGCAAAATACATATGTTTAATGCCATACTGTGGAACATCCCAGGCAAAGCGATATCATCGTCATGGAGATGAGCAGGTGGTGGACCCTCCATAAAACAGTGCCACAGTGCACCTTTAACGATTGCTTTGTTATGATCAACTGAATTTGTAGTAACACTATAGACCACTAGGGGCTGCAACAATGCCATAAATCCCTATAAATCAATGTTTAACGTTGGCTACACATAGTTTCCACACATAACTCATTGCCACCTAACTTATTGGCTTTTTGGACTACAAAATGTATACATTTTTGGGTTCACAGTAGCAGAGTGGTTAGCCTCCCCTCCTTGCAGCAAAGGTTTTGCTCTGTCTCTGTAGCCTAGACCAGTGGTTCTCAAACTGCATACCACACACACACACACACACACACACACACACACACACACACACACACACACACACACACACACACACACACACACACACACACACACACACACACACACACACACACACACACGAAAAAATTTTCAGGAGCCTGTGATCAATACGAGCTTTCATGGTCGTTTTGTTAAGCTAGCCAGCAAGTCAGTTCTTTTTTTTCTCAAAACAAAGCTCCGATTAAAGTCTAACTTGAGTAGTAAGTGCCTTAAGTTAGCTTCACCCCTCCAATTGTATCAGTTGTAGACCTTGACTAGTCCTGTTTTAGACCTGGATTGAATCTGGTGGTATTGACAAAAGCAGCTATTTTCTGAAGTGGTACTTGGTATGAAAAGATTGAGAACCACTGGGCTAGATATTTCTTTTTTAACCTACATAGTGACCAGGTGATTCTATCTTATTTGTATATCTCAATACCATAACAACATATAACTCTACAGAAAGCAGGTTTGCCCCGTATGTCAATGACGCATTCAAATACACTTTAATCTGGTGTGAAAAATGTATACAAATCATAAATGTGCCCTTAAAACAAAAACATACAAAACTAGCATCACTGCCGTGAGCCTTGCGCTGCTCATATTGACCCTCGCCGCACTCTCTCTCCCCTCATAGTGCTCACCCTGCTCGTCCTCCCACTCCATCCTCTTCCTCTCCTGCTCCTCCTCCTCTTCCTCCCTCCGCCCCGTACCGTCCTCCTCCTTCACTATGTTGATACTATCACAGCTCTCCCCCTCGTGGCCCTCATAGCAGTGGCACTTGAACCTGTCCCGGAGCAGCTGGAGGTCCTGTGTGGAGGGCCAGCCGGTGACGGTGAAGTCCCCCTCTCCAGACGGGGAGATGCGGTGGGTGTGGGGGCTGAGGTGCAGGTAGTGGCGGGCGCGGGGGTTCTTTCGGACACAGCGGCCATTGCTCTGGCACAGGGCGTCACTGCACAGCTCTGCCGCCCTGGTGACATTGGTGATGTACTGGCCCAGGCGATGGCTCAGGAAGTGCTTGACTTTGGTGCAATTGTGCTACGGAGGCAAGATGGAGGGGCTCAGTACACGACAAAAAATATTATTCATTGTTTGTTATTGGCATTTAAACATACTTTTGAGTACAATCATGGATTCTACCTGGACGACTGAGGGACTTTTCACGCATACTTTTGAGTACCTTTGCTTTCACGTGCCATGTTTTGTCATTTATAATAATGCATATAATAATGAAACATGAAGAAAACAATGTGCCACCAGCACTCTAGCCAGAACTGAAGAAGAAGCTTAGATGAGCTGCAAAACCTATTCAACCAAATAAACTTTTGTCCAGTTGACAAACTGAATTTCTCCTTTTGCTATGAAGAAAACAAACAAACCTGCCTGCAATGTTCTACACAGTATCATATTAAACAGTTTTACCTTATTTTATTTTTATTCAATTAAAGGTCAGAAATGCATAGAAAGGGGCGGGAGTAGCTCAGTTGGTAGAGCGTTTGTCCATTGATCCAAAGGTGGACGGTTCAAATCCTGCTCTTAACAAAAAAACATCATTGGTTGAGCGGTCAGATCCACTGACCCACAGGTTGGTGGTACAATAGCTCCCCAGATGAATGCTGCCATTGTGCCCTTGGGCAAGACACTTAACCCTCCTCGCACCCAGTGTCTGCGTACACTGGTGTGTGAATGTGTGTGTGAATGAGTGAGTGGTTCTTTGTTGTAAAGCGCTTTGGGTGCCTTGAAGGTGGAAAAGCTCTATATAAAAATGTGACCGTTTACAAAAACAGGCATTCTGACTGTGAGCGGGGTTGCCTCTCCACAGATCTGACCTGTAATTTGTCCTGGTTTGGTCTCCATGAAAATACTGTGAAAGATTCCAGACAAAGGTGCGTGAAAAGTCCCTCAGTCGTCCAGGTAGAATCCATGATAACAGGAGAAGTTCAATTTGTCAACTGGACAAAGTTTGTTTGGTTGAAAACGTTTCGCCGCTCATCCGAGAGGCTTCGTCAGCTCTAATAAGAATACTGGTAAGACACTTGCTTATATCTTGCTGTAGGGAGGAGCTAACTAGCTAACTACTTTCCGGAACTATCTCATTGGTTTCCGTCTTTTGTTTCTCTGGCGTCTAGCTAACGATCCCTATTCATCCCTACACGCCTGTTTTTCACACCTCTGGCCCTGACCTGGCTAGCCCTATTGTTTCCCTGTTTGCTTGATCTAGGCTTAACAATGGAATTGTAGATGGGAAGCAAATTATGTCTGACTCCACCATTTCTGTTCAGAGAAGGATTCTCTTTTTTGACAAAAATAGCCTCTTTAACTCCCCTCTCAAGATCTGAAGATCTCAAGATCTGGCTAAGATCTGAACCTCACTGTCCTCAAATGAATGACCCGTGGCTTCTAGGCTTCACGGGTCATTCATTTGAGGACAGTGAGGTTCAGATCTTAGCCAGGGAAAAGAATTGGTTTGAGAGGGGAGTTAAAGAGGCTATTTTTGTCAAAAAAGAGAATCCTTCTCTGAACAGAAATGGTGGAGTCAGACATAATTTGCATCCCATCTACAATTCCATTGTTAAGCCTAGATCAAGAAAACAGGGAAACAATAGGGCTAGCCAGGTCAGGGCCAGAGGTGTGAAAAACAGGCGTGTAGGGATGAATAGGGATCGTTAGCTAGACGCCAGAGAAACAAAAGATGGAAACCAATGAGATAGTTCCGGAAAGTAGTTAGCTAGGTAGCTCCTCCCTACAGCAAGATATAAGCAAGTGTCTTACCAGTATTCTTATTAGAGCTGACGAAGCCTCTCGGATGAGCGGCGAAACGTTTTCAACCAAACAAACTTTGTCCAGTTGACAAATTGAACTTCTCCTGTTATCATTCCAGACAAAGCAATAATATCTCCATGGAGAAAAGCATTTTACCTCCACCAGAAAAGTTACACAATGCATCTTTAATAAGAAACGTGACAAATAAGCTAATATAGGCACACTGTTTGACGGCAGAAATGTATGGACTTAAAAACTGTCAAGTACAGTGCATATATGCGTGAAGAATCCCTCAGTCGTCCAGGTAGAATTTCTCCTTTTATCATACAGTACATATACTTCTGGATTTACCTGTGATGTAACAATCTAAATAAAACTGAATGAAGATGGCCTTGTAAACAGGATTCATGAAATGACACTAGATACAGTATGTTTTTGATGAGGGGACAATTATACTATGGTTCAAAACAACATTTTGTGTCCTTCAGGAAATCCCATCGAAAATCAAGAGGTCAGAGGTTTTGTGAAAAGTTTGTGTTTCAGCCATTTTATCAAAGCAGATGCCAAAGATGCTTCTGCTAAATACTTTTAATATGTAAATATGCACTTTAGGAAGTAGTGGTTTAACTATTTACCAACTGGCAGTCACATGGTCCATAAACAATGTCCTTATTGTGATACATTTGTATAGAATCCTTCTGAAGAATTGTGCATTGTATTGCAAAACCACAAGTGCATTCTTGTTGGGTCTGACATCAACACTGTCTGCAGGAATGAATTATGTTTTTTAGCATGCAGACATTGTGGTCTGTATAAACAATATCAAACTAAATAGTGAACTGTATGCTCCATAAAAAGCACATGATGACAGTACTATTTGTAGACTCACCCTGGACGAGGTCAGGTTCAAGTCTCCCCAGATGACGAAGCCAGCTGCCCCCAGAGCTGCACTCTCCCCAATGGTGTGGATCAGGTCTTTCTGCATAAGACACAGTTACATGTTAGAAGAGAAACTGCATAGAATCCAGGCAGGGGCACTCGCTGATGTCACCACAGGATATAAATACACATTGTATAAAACAGAACCCTGTGGAGGGAGTCTCCTTCTTGTGGTGGACCAGAGAAAATATTGATGAGTATTAGATGCATGCAAGACCCTTTAAATTGAACTTCATCCAAATGGCAGTCCTGAGCAGAGCCAAATAAATGCATAAACAACAAACAACATTTTCCAACCATATCAACCATTAAAATGGTGGAAAGAATACAGAAAATGTGTACTTATGTAAAAGTACAGTTGTATGGCTAAGTTGTAAGAAACTGCTGTTACTTAGTAACATTTACTTAGTAAATCATTTATAACATTTGACCACATTTTCTTACATTCACGTATCAACAAAAATGAGGCAATAATCTTAATATGTATTTTCCCATGCTCTGACTTACATTAGTGAGGAAAGCCAGTGCCTCATCCCTGTAGCCCATCCTCAGATACACATAGGTGGGCAGGTCATACTCCTTTGAGGTCAGTGATGCCACCCTGGTCGCCTCCCGGATCCTGTGCTGTGAAAAGTGCAAGTTACTGATACTATTGGTATGGCTTTTCCTTATGGCCACTGACGGAAACAGGGCCGTACTACTGTTCCAAAGCCATAGCAACTCATCATTCCTCATCCTCTCCAGTAGGGGGCAGAAGCCTGTGTAGTTCTGCTCATGGAGGTTGTAATTATGACAGTCAGGGTAGAGGTAGAATCCCCATAATCCATTGGGGCGTAGGCGGGTGCCCAACTGAATAGTCCGTTGCATGAACGCTTTCGCGCTCTTTTCAAAGCGCCGTCTTGCTAACTCCTCGATTTGGGCCGCTGTTACGTTAAAATATGCCTTGCTAGTCAATTCTTTTGACTTTTTGCGGTAAATATCTTTCTTGTGCCAGTTCCTACTCCATTGCGGTCGCCAAAATTCCCAGTCTATTACCGCAAGACCTCGGAAATCTTCTGCGGGGATAAAATGGTTGATGTCTTGGAATGCTTTAAACAAATGTAGTTCAAGACTGCAGTTTTGAGGAAGTCCACCGTGTACTGGATCCCCTTGTGCTGTATAGTATGGGTAGTATCCCAGTCTATTAGCGTAAAATATGGTAACATTTTGGCCTGTCCAGTCGGCACGTGGGCTACCGTGAATGTGAAAGAGTTTCTCGAAGTTGGCGCTGATGTTGTATTTGATCGTGCACATGTCCAGGGGTGCGTTCCAAGCGGCAATGAACGGTTTTCGACCAATCAGAGGGAGCTTGGCCGGTTTCTGTGCGAACGCCGCATGGAAGAGCAGCAAGAGCCATGAGCAGGTGAGAGACACGGGGACGATGTGGGAGGAGGAAGTCCCGCCCACTGGCACCACAGGCATCCTGGGATCAGCGGCTGTCAGTCATCCTGGAGGAGAGTATATGGATTAGCATTAGGGATGCAACAACCAAAATATCGTGATACTGTATTGTCGTGGACCATTGCAATATATCAAATTACAAGTCTCTTTGCTTAAATTAATAGTTATGGTGCAGCATGAACTAAAAAAAACATGACATAGACCATGATCCTTTGCTGTTTCAGTGCCAATTAGATGAAGAAAGAACTGTTGTAAGTTTTAAATCTTAATGCTTTGGATTAGACTTAGACTTAAATTTAGACTTAGATTTAGACTAACTTTATTGATCCACAAGGGAAATGATTTGGATACAGTAGCTCACTCATCCCAATATAATATATAATAGAGGGTAACAAAAATAGATGGTATAGCAAAAAAGATAGCAACAGAGCGGTGTCAAATGAGACATAATTATAAAAATAAAAATAATAAATGTATACATAAGTCAAAATAAAATTGAAAATAACTAATAAAATAAAGTATAAAATCACACCTATATACAGGAGACAAGAACGGCGGCGGTGCAATAATATACTGACTGACAAAGCATAAGGTTATCCATTACTTAAGACTGAGTTGCTCTACAGTTGTAGGGAGTATTATTTGTTACATAAGGGTGAGTTGTTGTACAATTGTATGGATTATGACAGGACCAAAAGTCTTGTCAAGGCATTTTAAAAGGAAAAAGTAGCATATTCACAGTTTTGTTAGCCTCCCCAAAATACTGTAGCGCAATAAATATCGTACCGTGTGATGCATATTGTGAAAATATCATACTGAGAGATTTGGATATTGTTACATCCCTTGTAGAAGGGTGAGCTACACACCAACAAAATTAGTTTGAATATTTTCTTCAGATAATGATTTTGGTTTTATCACTATTCAACACTTGGAATTTGTACATTGTCTTCAAGAGGTAATTAAAGGAGTTGTACCTGGTTTTTACTGTCTTAAAAACATGAAAAACACAGCTAGAAGACTTACATTTTAAAGGCCTGCATTCTAATTATTCTGTTTAATAAATGTGTTTGATAAATTTCAGAGCTGTGAGCTGAGTTTTGCTAACAAATGCAGGATAGTTGTTTGTGTTACTTCCTGCGTTACTTCTTGCGTTAATTCCTTGGCTTGTACTTGGGTAAGACAAGTTGTACATTATAGCATGAATTGAAATTATGTACAGCCCCTCCAAAGCCATCTGCTGCTTCTAAAAATGAACACTTCACTGTGATTGGTTACACTCACCCGTCACTCACTCAGAGCATAATGGAGGCTGACCAATAGGAGGAATGGGTGAGGAAAGTGACTTTTCTAAAAATGCTTCGTCAGACGTTCACACTGAGGAATTTGGTAAAGAAAAAAAAAAAAAAAACACATTAGAAAATATTCTAAATAAAATCCCTTGCAACATCTGGGTCAGTTGTTTAAAATCTATAGCTATACCTCAGGAAGTTCCCAGACCAAACCCCGCAGCTTTACTCAGTGGAAAAGTGTCTAAATATACAACAACACGGTCACTGACGGACGCTTTTAGCTGCACCATTCCTGGAGAACACAGTGTGGTGAATGTATAGAGCTCTGGATTAGAAATGGTTTACTTAATAATACGTCGTTTCTGTTGAGAGAAACCTAATTATATGTTAGTCACACTTAGATAAATGGCCGTGATGCACCCTGCTGTTATGCTGTTTACTTAAAATTATCACGTACTTTTACAGCCACTTACAATCTCACTTATCTCAGCATTTTGCAACCTGTAAAATTCAAGACATACTGTAGATGACACAGCATTCACCATGTCTTAAACCAGAAACAAGTGTGCCAATATGCAGTGAGACAGTACTGAGATGATAGTAGATATATATAGCCTACAAATTTAATGGTTACCCAATGTTAAAGGGCCTATATACACCGTTTTCTGATTTATGTTATTATTATTTTCGAATGATGGGTACTTTTAACATGTACAAATATGTGTATGCACTTCTTAGTAGTGTTTCCCCTTGTTCATACATCATCTCTCATCAGAATATAAAAACACAAATAAAAGGGAGCGACCACTAGTTGTACATTTGTCAACCTATTTTCTTACATTCTCAAAATAAAGTTGGGCCATCTTAGATTTGTATATTCAACCCACTTTTATTTACAAATATTCATCTCTTCCATTTTATAAATATTTAGTGTTATCTCCCACCATGATGTCAAATTTGGCATTTCCTGAGATAACCAATTTTAGTTACACATTTCTTACCAGCAACCAATAAGGCACTAAAATCTGATCTATCTAATGTTGTTTCCTCGTCAAAAAATGCTGCATTCTCTCAAAGTGAAAACACTCCTGTGATGTCATGCGGCTATACAGGAAATGCTGAACTATGTTTTTAAACTCCACACACCTTCACTAGGATCATTTGGATAATTACAGCCCTGAAAGTTCTAATCTCTACTGAACAAAATGTGTGAACAAAACTAAACTTCAGGCATGTTTTTGTGGGAACAAAATTATAACATGGTTTAAAGCTCACAAGAGTCAGTCTAAACATTAAATAATATAGAATCTCTAAACATTAAATAATATAGAATCTCAAAATATTAAATAATATAGACCCTCTAAACATTAAATAATATAGAATCTCTAAATATTAAATAATATAGACCCTCTAAACATTAAATAATATAGAATCTCAAAATATAAAATAATATAGAATCTCAAAATATTAAATAATATAGAATATCTAAATATTAAATAATATAGAATCTCTAAACATTAAATAATATAGAATCTATAAATATTAAATAATATAGAATCTCTAAACATTATAAATAATATAGACTCTCTAAACATTACATAATATAGAATCTATAAATATTAAATAATATAGAATCTCAAAATATTAAATAATATAGAATCTCAAAATATTAAATAATATAGAATATCTAAATATTAAATAATATAGAATCTCAAAATATTAAATAATATAGAATATCTAAATATTAAATAATATAGACTCTCTAAACATTAAATAATATAGAATCTCTAAATATTAAATAATATAGACTCTCTAAACATTAAAATGTGGCCAAACCTCCTGAAGCTAAGCAGGGCTGGGCCTGGTTAGTACTTCGATGGAAGACTGCTGGGAAAATCAGGTGCCACAGTGGCACAGTCATTGTGTCCTTAGGCAAGACACTTCACCACGTTGCCTAGTATGAAAGTATGTGCCTGAGTGCTGGTGGTGGTCAGAGGGACCGATGATTGGCAGCCTCGCTTTTGTCAGTCTGCCCCAGGGCAGTCCAGGTATGGAATGAATTAATAATGCACCAAATTGTAAAGCGACTTTGAGTGTCTGGAAAAGCACTACACAAGACGAATGCATTATATATACACATGCATACATACATACATACATACATACAAAGAGTAATTACAGCTACATTTTTTTTTTTTGTAAACTTAAAATTTGAATTTCTTTTTAACGTATGTTGCTGTTTTACAGTTAAGATTGATTTGTACATTTTTGTTTTAGACTCAAAGAGAGGTCAGAGGTCATGAGGAAGCATTTGAGCACCAGCCTTTGGTTGAGACGTGACTTTGTGTCCACAGTGTAGACCTCATAATGACCACTGTGGAACTGTCTGGGACATTAGCCTGGTCAGCCAACACCACATGCTTTTCCTACACTACAAAGATAGTCTGGCTCCCTGTTTTATCACAAAATGGACACTTGTGAGCTTTAAGCCATGTTATAATGTTGTTACCTCCTCAAAGACATACTAGGAGTTGTGTTTTGTTTCATTTATACATGTTTGAGAAATCCTTTATCATTGTCTGCATCTCCAAAGATCAAAATGCTCTGTTCCACCTGGTGATTTAATATAGTGGTACTTCAGTAGGGATTGGCAATTCCAAGGCTGAAATCATCAAATGACATAGTGAAGGTGTATGAGTTCTAAAACCCAGTGGAACACTTCTTGTATTACCACATCACAACATGGAGAGTGTTCTGCTTGAGAGAACTCAACCTAAGTTTGCAGTTTTTATGAGTTTGTGTCTTAAACATGTGTGAATGAAGCAAAACACAACTCCAGCTATGTTTGTGATCAGGAAATAACATAATATGGGCCCTTTAATTTAGAGAAAAAACAGTACATGTTTTGTCCTCCTTTGGGTTAATAATTGTCCATAGTTTAGTTTAATTTTCAACCCATTTTAGTTATTCTAGACATGGCCTAGCTCTAGTTCTAGCCTTAATTTAAGCCTGATATAGTCCAGGTTTGGATCTACGGTACTCAAAAAGTCAAATACTATCTTAGGTGGTACTTGATGAGAAAATTTTTAGAACTGTTCTACAGCAATGGCAGAGCTTGTATATTTTAGAGAAATTGGGTCAAATAAAAGACTATTGATATAAACAAGAGTACACTAGATTCAGCCCATTGCTAGAAATGATTACTGCTGTCAATTTCATTCTATTAGTTCAGTGCATGGTTATTTCAAAGGTTCCAACCAGAGAAGTTTGATGGGTATGATTCATAGATTGGCCAATCAGAGAATTACATGAAATTTAAAAATAATAATAATAATAACACAGACAATTAAAAAAGAATATCTCATTTTAAAAAATCTGAAAAAGTACTATTAGTATATTGTAGTACATTATTTATTTAACCAATACACTACAGGCCAGTGTTTAAGTCACTACTGTGTTTGGACAATAGTTAAAAAAATTAATTAAAAAAAAAATTAATAAAAATTAAAGTTCTACCAGTGTCAGCATTAAGCTATACAAGTTAATGAGCCATAAGTGGTGTTTACTGCTGTCAGTCCCGATATCTGCAAAACCAGCAAGTCTTTCTCAACTGTCTCCTTAAAGGGATATGCCACCCCCAGGTCAAATTTGGGCATCTCCCCACAGTACAGAGACTAAAATAAGTGGTGGAAAGCGTTTTCCTGCTCACCCAGCCATTGTCCGAGTCTGTCGCCACTGACCGCCGCGGTAACTGGTGCTCCTCCGCCTTAGACTGGAGTCTAACGTAGCCAGAGAAAGATTTCGGCCAAAAGGAATTAATTTGCTCGATGCGTTTCCCAATTACTTTCTGTGTAGTGCGCATTCATATCGAGTGCAAATAAATGTGCAAATCAACACGGAGAGCTTGACTTGGTCATTTTGGGTGGGAACTATTTTCCAGTGCACTTTCAGAATCGCTGTTACTGCTGTAACTATACTGAACATTTTCAAATGATAAGCAGAAGTTTCCTGTCCAGAAGTAATTTAGCGACCAACGCATCAGTCTTTAGACACTCTCAGAGAATCACCTTAGTTTGGCTTCGGTCCATATCCCCTTCTCTTCTTCTTTCAGCGACCTCAAAAATTGACTTTCTTTTGCGGCTAACTGGTAGTGGATTCTTGTCTGCCATTGCCACAGACTTTGTTCTAACTGTGAGGAAGCTACAGATGGAAAAAGCCGCCAAGAACCGCTGCGTTGGTTGAGTAAATAGCGTTGTGTCTGTGGAATGCATGAAAGGCATACGTAAACCACGTAATCCCAGCACGTCGGCAACCACACTAGAAACATAGGGAGTGTGAGTTTGACTGACAACCTAACAGCCAATAGATAACGAGGTAGCCTCATTATCTATTGCGTAATGTTTATCTGGCCCCACCACATCCATAGTTGATGTATTATTATTATTATTATTATTATTATTATTATTATTATTATTATTATTTCATCATCATAATTACAAGGCTGCTGCATCTCTATAATGCTATCATTGATAATTTGTAACAAAAAAAATATTTCAGTCCACTGATAAATAAAAAAACACATGATCCCTTCACCTTTCAGACCTCCATTACATTGAATCATGCCTCTCCTCTTATTCAACAATGTAAACTCTAACCAAACAAACGGCTTTTCCATGTGGTTGCTTGGTAACTGTGATATAACTTCTTGAACCATTTACCTTGAAATTACATTTACGAGACTACAGCACGGTCAAATACCCCATTATGTGTTTGGTATGTTGGTTTGGGAATGGGATCAGTTTTTGCAATGCTGCCAATTTTCTCATGGTTTTTGGAAACAATTTAAGTGCAGCCCATAGATCTGTTTTCAAAGGCATTCAAGCAGCAGAATTCCTCTAAATGTACAGACCTATGTGATGTGACTGAGGCATTTCAGAACAGAGCCAAACATAGAAATAAGCATGTCTGATGTAAGCTTTGGGATTCAACTCATTTTAGCGTTATTTCAAATGTTGATTGTTTTCCGAGATGGATTTAAAGGTGCATTGTGTAACTTTTCTGGTGGAGGGTTCATCATGGACATGTCATTGCTCTGCCTGGAATGTTCCGCAGTATTACATTACACAGCTCTTAAATTACTGCTTTTACTGGTTTTACTGCTCAAAAATACAAAATAAAAACAGGCATTTTGACGGTGAGTGGGGTTGCTTCTCCACAAATCTAACCTGTAACTTGGTATGGTTTGGTCTCCATGAAGATAGAAAAGTTTAATGCCATACTGTGAAACATTCCAGACAAAGCAATAGCATCTCCATGGAGAAAAGCATTTGACGAAGCCTCCAGAAAAGTTACACAATGCACCTTTACTCTCTTTTACCTTCTACTAAATTGAATATAAGAGTTCTCACATATTTCAGAGGTTATGTACTGCTAATTTATGTACTTTTCTATTTTTTTAATCTGTATAATTTCCTGTTCCAGTGGTGTCCCTCATCAGAGTTAGTAAAAATTTAAAAAGAAAGTATTCAAAGTTTGATGCAACCCAAGACTCAAAGCAGCTCTAAGGGTGTCTGCATTTAATTCTGAAGTGTTTTATTCTCCATGAAACAGGATGTACACTGGTGTGTCAAATCATGTGTTTTGTCAGAGCAAAGAACAAGTTAGAATCAGCTCAGGTTAAACTGTACTTTCTCCCACGCACTGGCACAAATATTTAGCTAACTGAAGTCCAAGTTGTGTTCTGATTTGGATACAGTATTTATCATAAACTAACTCAATAATTAAGTCAGATAACAAAACGCAACCCTGAATTGTGGTTTTGAAATAAATTGAGTTATTACTGAGAGTGGAGCCTCGGTCGGTCTGGCAGTGTTTAAGATCTGATTTGTTGATGTCTGGTTCACTCCACATTCGAGTTTAACAGATCCATAGCTGAGAAAAAAGTGTCTCCAGTGAAAAACAAGCTCAATTAAACCAAACCACTGAAGATGATTGAAGATGAGATGAGAGGGGTCCTGAAGTAGAGATGGAGGTGGACAACTAAATCAGCTTAATTATGTTTTAGAAAATACTTTACAGATTCCTTCTCTAGGTCTTAAAGGGCCCATATTACACCCTTTTCTGATCTGTGGTAAAATGTTGTTTCCTCATCACAAACATGCAGTATCTGGAGTTGTGTTTTGTTTCATTCACACATGTTTAACACACAAACCCTACATGTTTAGGCTTCAAACAGAAAACACTCTGTTCAGCCTTGTGTCATGTGGTAATGCTGAGCCCCACTGTGTTTTTAAACTCCTTACACCTTCACTAGAATAATAATTTCAGCCAAGAAATTGCCAATCTCTACTGAACCAAATGTAAAAATTACTGCTTCATGAGATCAGCACTTAGAGCTTAGGAACAGGATTATTCAAACGTGTGAATGAAACAAAACACAACTGCCTGTATGTTTTTATGAGATAACAACATTCTAACATGGCTTAAAGCTCACAAGAGACAATATTACAGAACATAGGCCATTTAATTAAAGAATAAATTAAAGGCCTGTAACTGGTGCTGAACCATGAGTGAAGAACATGTAAATCCTGCCCACTTAGTCACTTCACGCTGATATTGAACCTTGACGGACTCATCCAGTCGTTTGTCCTGAACGGTTTTCTTCTGTTTTTCGTCTGCTTTTACAATATGCGCAGTGGTGGAAGAAGTACTTAGTTTTGTTAAGTAAAAGTACAGACGCTGGAGCAAAGAAATACATGAAATCACATGAAAAATCTGCTCAAGTAAAAGTATGACAGTACCGGATTAAAAATGTACTTAAAGAGTAACAAGTAAAAGTATTTTGCTCCTACTTTGAGATCTAATAAACTTTCAAGTGTAGTGATTTTGATACAGATTTGGGCTGAATTATGTTCAATAGAAACAGCAGAAACAGCAAAAACAGCAAAAACTTACAACTGAAAAAGTAAGTCAATAACACTGAGAAATAGTGCGGATTTCTGCAAAGCACTAAACTCACGTATTTGAGGTAAAAGTACATGTATGCTTTCTTATGAATGATAAGAAAAATTTTGAGAGGAGACGTGTTCTGTTAGGACAGTTGTTCTTTATGGTCCAATTCCAGGCCCTTCTGTAATTCAATAGAAAGTAGGAGAGACTGGCTTGTCAAGCAAAAGGAAACCAGTACTTTCAGACAGGATAAGTAGCAATAGATATTCTGATAAGATACTTTTTATCTGTATCCACTGGAGAACTCAGAGGAAATCATTTTGTAGTTAACAGCTTTGCCTTAAAATCACATATATTTAAGAATTTGGGGGAGTAAATATACTGTATAAACCAGCAAAAACATGAGACGAAGACGGAGGTGAATGTTAGGGAGTGGATGGAGTCCCTGATGGTGGAGCTGAGGTGCCTGCCAAAATGCTCACTGCTTTAAAATACACCATCTGTTCTATATGATGTGCACAGACCAGTACCAACACTCCCAGAGTTACATAATGTATTCAGGGTCCAATGTAAACGAAACTGGATATACTTCATGTCCCGGCATGTAGGACTGGAACAAAGCAATTCCTGGAAGAACCCAAACATCAAAGTCACATGGGGTGAGGGAACTAGGGGGACCTGAACGAAATTTCGAATTCATTCTATGTACATGTACATGATTGTTTTTCAACAATAAAGCAACTATGACCTACCTATGATCAATAAAAGGGGAACGGCCACTGGTGTTGCAAGCTATTATAGTGCAGACAGGAGAGGGCAGTCAATGGGTTTCAGAATGATACAAAAATTAGAAAATTTGAAATGTTGCTATAGCGTTTAACAATTAAAAACAAATTATTCCATCTTTTGAATGGAAAAAAATACTCAAAATGTCACATTTAACAGAAAGCTGTAACCCAAGGATATACTGCATTATCTATTGACTATGTTTGTCCTTCAGCAGTTTCAATTAATGATGTTGTTTTTCTTTTTCTCATTACATTTATTGCATACAAAATATTATAATCATACATAATTCAGGCAGTGGCATTGTGAGACCTATTTCTTACATACTGACCTTATCTATCTTTTAACATGCTGCAATAACTTACTGTGCATTTTAATATACAGTTTTACAATTGTAGAGGCCCCAGTGATGTTTATCTCTGGGCCCCAAACTGATCCTTGAAGTGATCCTGATAATCAATAAAAGACACAGGGCCAGTTGACTTTTTTTCTTTCCTCACATCAAATTCAGGTATAGAACTGTAAGTTTGATAAAGAAAATGTGACTTTAAAAAAAGGCCTCTTTTATAATGTTAAAGATTAGACAGCATATTGGAACTCATTGTTTAATTTAGAAACTAAGTTAAGATAAAGCACAGCATATTAACAAATTAAAATTTATTTTTATCTGATAATTTATTGTTTAGAGATCCTTATTGATTTCAAAGTTAATTCTTGACAATTGTAATTTCTGAAACAGTTTTTACATGTATAAGATGCAAGTTGTTCTCTTTAAAGTAAATTAAAATTGACAAGTTATGTCCTTCTGACATAATGAATAGAATTATCCTTGTTTGTAGTCTAGACACAGCCCATTCTCACACAACAGTCGTCATGTGATGCCCCCAAATTAACTGGAACACTATAAATGTCTCCTACGACTAATGAAAATAACAAAACAGTCTGGTAGGAAAAACTTGAGTCAAAAATGTGCAGCTAAAGTAAAACTGGTACAAGATCTTTGTCTCAGCCAGCATTCCAGAACAGAACATCTTACCACTGCCACCACTTCTTTCAAAAACCTTATGCAGACTGATGCCAAATCCACTGGTCCAGAAAGACAGTGCCAAGCCAAGAAGGATTTCACAACATTAAATACTCAACTTAATGTTCTTCCACGCTTGACTTTGTACATACAGCGAACATGCATATCTGGCTGAATGCTAAACCTAAATGTATTTTTTTATTTTCTTCCCTCTTCTAAAACAAGAGCTGTGCATATATTATTTACAATTTTCATTTAAATAAATAATGTATGTATTCCTAGTTGCAGAATTTGCAAACAATTTTGGGCTTACATTGAACAGGGAACAGAGGCACTTCATTCTGAAATTAATGAAACAGTGGGGTTAATAGCTCTTAAAGGTGCATTGTGTTACTTTTCTGGTGGAGGGTCCGTCAAATGTTTCATAGTATGGTATTAACCTTTCTATCATCATGGAGACCAAAACAGACCAAGTTACAGGTCAGATCTGTGGAGAGGCGACCCCGCTCACAGTCAGAAGGCCTGTTTTTCTATGTATTTTTAAGCTATAAAACCACCTGTAATGGAATAAATGTAAGGTAGAGCTGTGTAATGTCATACTGTGGAACAATCCAGGCAGAGCAATGACATATCTATAGATACAAGCAGGTGACGGATCCCCAACCAAAAAGGTACATAATATGTCTTCTTCAATTTTACTTTTGGCAGCAAGACTCATCCTCTGTTGCATTCTTAAATTTGAATGGTGGAAGGAAGCTCAATACTGTTATCTTTTCAAATTTAACATTTGTTAAATACATTTGAATTTGGTATTTTAAGTAATTGTTTCCAATTTTACATGGAAACTGAACAGTACTTTTTTTCTCACCCAATGAAGAAATTTGTCCTCTGCATTTGACCCATACTTCAGTGCCACTGGGACATGTCAGAAGCAGCGGAGCCATCTCCATATTTTGAGTTAGGTTTGGTCAGGATTACAAAGCAATTTCCCTATTGTGAATGTTCTAGGTTGATGTGGTTTGTTTATTTTAGACATTTGAACTTTGTGTGAGAAGAAACTTCTGCCTACAATGAAATGAAATATAATGGAAAACACAAAATTACAGCGATTGGACACAATTCCTCCATGTTTTGACTGCCAGTGGATAATGAACCCACAAAACATTTCTAATTCCTTGTTTTTCCCATCTCATCCAATCATGACATTGCATTTGAGCTCTGCATGAAGCACTCCTGATGATGTGTGTTTTTCACAGTGTAACTCAGTGTGGTCACAGGCTTCTCTAACACATGTAGTACTCACCACAGCACCAAAGCCCCAAAGATCGCTGGAGAGAACCACAGATTTCCATAAGAGCCAGCCATAACTGAACTCCGAGCCAGGGTGAGGGGGAATGGTGCTGGGTATGGCTGGAAGGAGAGCTGTCAGATGGGGAAAACATATGGGGGACCTACCCGCAAGGACAAAAGCTAGCAAGAAAAAAGGTCATGGAAATATGCTTATTTGCAAGGATCAGTAGTAGTTGGGTATTATGATGACTACGATTTTTGCAATGCAGTATATTTTTTGGTTATATTTGTTATTAAATTGAACACAAAATCAACTGTTTGATTTAGGAGTGTGTTCCATATTTAGTCCTAATTTTGATCTATGCGCACTGATGTGTAAATGTATACAAATATATGTTCTTACAGTGAGCTGGCTTGCATCTCCATAAACCTGACTCTTATTAGTCCTGGATTAGTCCTTCTCCTGCTTGTTTCGAAAGTTGGAAATGTTGCTCTTTTGGCTTGAATCTTCCACTGTATGGAATAAAATGTTTGTATCTCTATGCAGAATGTTCTGAAGTGTGGTTTTAACATTCTATTTCCAACCGTACATGACCTTCCCGAAAGTTATTTATTGTATCTTTAATGGTTGATTACACTAGTCTACAAGCAAAATTCTTCCAGAACAAAAGTAGTGACATTTTTTTTGGTTTAGGTCACTAATAAAGAAAAAGTAAGTCAGAAGTGCTGATTGGCTATAGTTTCCAAGATATAGTATTGGGTCAAAATAAAAAAAAATTATGCAAAATAAGGCAAAAACGGTAGTTTATCAGAAAGTTCAGTGTCTACAAGCAACCAGTTCTATCTGAAAGCCTGTCTGCACATTCCAATACATTCATTTTAATATGTCTAGAGTTTTACATATATATATATATATATATATATATATATATATATATATATATATATATATATAGAAAATCTCTTATTATTATATCATTACATATCTTGAATACATTAGCTAACCAGCACAGTTATCAATTAATTTTCAGTTCATCTTATCAATATAAATGAGATTTAGCCACTTTTATTTTGGAAGCAGATCGAGTCCAAAAATGTGTAGACCAATGTTATAATGTTCTTTGTCACCTCTAGATATCACTAAAAATGACTGACTTTAAATTACTGTGCATCAAAATCTCACCTTTAAAGTAGTTGCAAAATGTGTTTTACCCCAGAACAGATTGTTGTATAAGCAGCTCTTAGAATAAAACTGAGATTGTCTGTATCTAATTATGAAGCATTTTATTCTAAGAATCATTTTATCCTAAGAATCAGGAAGTACATTGTTAGCATAGTTGTTGCATTATCGTCTTTATCAGCTCTTAAGATAAAACTGAGACTGCCTTGGGCTGTCTGCATCTAATTATAAAGTGTTTTATCCTCTAAGAATCAGGAAGTGCGCTGTTAGCATAGTTGTTAGCATTTTTGTGATGGAAAAGTCCAATCTGATCTCTGAAAGTTGTGAAATGAGCTTATAAATTCATTATGGTGAATACTAAGTACAGTATGCTAGGAATGCGTTAGAAATAACTCAGGGCCACTGCCAACCATTTAAAATAAACTACTTGTGTTTTTCACCTTTTGAAGACAGTAAAAATCAGGTACAGCGCCTTTAACCTTTTTGGGTGGTCTCTGGGTGGAAAGTCTATGAGTTATTCTTTCCCAAGAGACAGGGTAAGACAACTTAACCAAAGATCAAAAGTTATAGTTTAGACTCTCACAGCAATGTATAGTGATTAAACTGCTTTGAAGCCAAACAAAAACTAAAAAAAACATGGCGATTGTGTAGAACCACATCGACCAAAACCCATCCCAAAACCATGGAGGCGGGAATGATTCATGGGAAGAGATACAGGACCAAAGTGCTCAGATATTCAATCAAACTTTATTTATAGGGCACTTTACACCAACACAAAGAAGTGCATTGCATCAATAGCACAAGAAAAACATGAAGCTAGCAATGGACACAACTGTGAAGCTAAACTAAGACAGACCCCCCAGGATTTCGCGAGCATTTTTTGTGATTGTTGCGGGCTAAATTGCCTGAATTTGCGGGAGCTTTTCCAAAAAGTTGCGATGAAAGTTGCGGTGCTTTTAAGGTTTTTGTTGCGATTTTGTTGCGGGAGGAAATGAAAGTTGCGATAAATAGTTGCGATTTTTGCTTTTTGTAATTAAAATTGAGTAATATTTTGAATACTGAGTTATTACTGACAAAGAATAATACAAAGACACAGAGATCACAGATATGGTCCTAAAACAACCTTACCAACATCGAAAATAAATGACTACTAGGAGGGGAACTGTTTCGCCCGGTCTTTTGCTGTTATTTTTGTGGGCAAATGGCTCCGCAGACATGTTTCTTTGCCATTAGAAGCCGTGTCCCAATTCCCAGAGCGCGCGGCTCGGAGCGTGGCCCGAAGGGCATGTGCGTCACACATTTCGACAGAACACCGGCGCGACGACTGCTGTCCCACTTCTTTTTTGTCTCATGCGCAGTTAACACGCGGTCCGAAGACCGCAGTCGTTAAGCGGTCCGCGGACTGCAGTCGGGGCTGAGCAAGTGTGCACCGCCTTGACTGCAGTCTGAGCCCCCTTCGGGCCGCGCTCCGAGCTGTGCGCTCTGGGAACTGGGACACGGCCGCAGTTTCGTTTCGTCACACGGAAGTAAAGCAGAAGGAAGTTGGTCGGTGTTCAATACGTCGCCGATGGTCAAAATTAGTAAAAATTGCGGGAAAGTTGCGGCGATTGGTCAAAATTGCAACACCGCCCTGAATTCACGGGGATTGGCTGAAGTTGCGTTGAAGTTGCAAATCGCAACATCGCGAATTCCTGGAGGGTCTGCTAAGATAATACTACAGGGAGTGGTGTTCTCTGCATTTGACCTATTTTTTCAATAGATTAGGTTCAGGTAATATCTTAAGATAGACTGAGTATGGCTTAAAAGTTGAGTGGCGTGCAGGAAGTGCAACATCTTCTCTGTATGCGCAATTGAACCTAGATATTTTCTCCAATGTGGCTTCTACAACACATGATAATATTATAAGAGTCAATAATTGTGAATTCTTTTGTTATATTCCTCCTAAAAAACAAAAACCTCACCTCTCCCATAGACAAGCACTCCATGTGAAATCATTACATCACAGTCTAGACTAATGTGAGCACGCCTTATACCGCGAGAACAACCTGTCAGGTAGCTTCTCAGTGAAGTTTTTTTTTATTTTTTAAATATTGCTTTGCCTGGAATGTTCTGTAGTATAGCATTAAACTTCTCCATCTCACACGTGTACTAATAAACACAATAAAGTTTAATCCCATATTCTGAAAATTACAATCAAAACAATAACATCTACATGGACACAAGCAGATGGCATACTTCTCCACCAGAAACGTTACATAGATAGTGCATCTTTAGGAACCATGACAACACAGAAAGTCAGGTGTGACGTGACAGTTCAATCTTATTCAACTTCTCCTGACCTTGCTTACTTTCGCTACACACAGACTAAAATCTTAAAATCCTTCAGCTCATTGTCGTCATGTTGTGCTCTGATCCCCCGGTCCAGACTGTCTGTGCGTGTCTGAGTGGGCGGAGCACCATCACAGCGCCATCCTACCCAATAAACAGCAGACGTAAGGCTTTTATAGGCAGCTGTGATGAACACCAATCTCATTCTACATTCCTCCACAGCACATGACCTCCCTGTATTTACTGCCACATCTGTAAAATCAACACAACAATGTAACTTACTTTTGATAAGGTTTTGCGTCTGTTGCATCAAAGTGAAGCTGGTATTGAAAGGGTTGTTTTAAAATGATAAAATAATAGGGATAGGACAATATGTTACACACATTTTGCTCGACAAGAAAGGGTTAAGTGCTGTTTTGAGATGCTACTGTTCCTAAAAAATGTAAAGCCCAAATTGTGAATGCGTCCACAGTATTTAATTATATATATTATGTAAATAATATAATCTTATCTCATTCAGTTTGACACTATCTCACAGCTCGTCCCAACTCAATAAGATCAAATGGAACTCACCTGCCCTTTATTTACATTTCATTTTAAATTTCACATTCGTTACGCACAGCACTATTATAGTTAGATGGTTAGTCTAGGTTAGTCTCATTTTATAAGCTTTCCTTCTGCCTTAGCCTTTTCAGTCACTGTTATATTGACAGTGTATTGTATTGTTTTGAAAATGTCAATAAAATAAACTGAAACCTAGTTTCATATAAGCAATATTAGAAGAAACATTTTGAGTTAAGATTGAAAAATACAGATTAAAATACAAATATTTCTTATTTCCAATTTAGGGCAGATTTGACAATATTTTTTGTCATATATTTCAGTGTTTCCCAACCAGGGGTACAAGCACATTGCAGGGGGTACTCGGCAGTGTCGCTGCCAGGTGCAGGGGGAGATTTTTTTAATTTTTTAATTCTAATTTGAGTAAATTTGAGTTAAAGAAAAGAGAGAAAATGCCTGAGAATTACATTTTCAAATTAAGGAGATGAAATAGAATGATTTTCATTTAATAATCTGTTGTGTCACGTTCTACTTTTGGAGAATTATCTACACGTATGAGTCAGGGGGTCCTCGAGGTATGACAAAAAGGCTCAGGGGGTACACAAGACAAAAAAGGTTGGGAAACACTGTTATACTTCCAAGTTTTGCCTGTAGAGTTTTAGCTTTTCACAATGAAGCACAGATCTAATACTATTATAGTGTCCTATTTACATTTTTTTTTTTTAACCAGTGATGGTCATATCTCTGGTATTTTTGAGCACCCATAATAAATAAAGACTTTTATTGCAGTTTATTTATCAGCTAAGTTACACAGTGGAGCTTTAAAATGCATCTCATAATATTTTAAGTAAATTAAATTTTTTGAAAAAGCATGTTGACTATATTCAACCAAGTAATCCAAGTAACACAGCTTTCTTTCTGGTCAATTATTTGGCATTTCTTATCACAATGAAGGAAACCAGCCCCTCTTTCTACAATACCGTACTTCCTACTTACTCCATTGAGGATATTTTAAGGGTTAGCCACATTCCTGACATGTCAAAACTCTGCCACCCCCTCATCCACTCAAAACAAACTCTATTGTGCAGGATTCAAAGTCTACTATTTACTACAAGAATGTTCAAAACGTACCTGTAGATGCATAAGGGGCCAATGGGAGGGCATCCGGGTGAAAGAGGGGAGGCGTATGGGGTCAACGCGGGGATCATGGTGGAGTTTCTAGTAGTGTTCGACTAGCACATGCTTTGGTCCTGTCAGGGAGAAACACAGGCTTAGAGTGGCTTATATAGTACAGTAGGGAGGGAGGGAGAGAGAGAAGAGGGAGGAGGGATGAGAGAGAGTCTGAGCCACAAGAAAGATTAGTGCAGAGAGAGAGAGAGACAGAGGGGGGTAAGAGAACCACAACAAAGATTAGCGAGAAGAAGTCGTCTACAACTACAGCAAGGATAAGTGCAGAGAGGAGGAGAAAGAGAGAGCGAGAGAGAGAGAGAGAGCGATTGGATGGGGGGTAGAAAGAGGGGGGCAGAGGGAGGAACGAAAGAGAAGCACAGCGAGGACGGAGAAGCGAGTTGAGATGAGGGTTACATCTGCCCCGATCCGGTCTGCTGTCATTGTGAAGGAGTAAGACGTAAATACGCTTGTCAAATATGGGCATGAAGAAGTGGATTTGTTCTAATCTAGGCAATACTTGTGTTTAAAACTAACTTAAAAGTGACAAAGTTGAAAATGTCAGTGTTCCTTCATCCTTACTTTACTCATAGTATAATGATTCGTTCACATTTGAGTGCTTTGTCCTGCATTCAAGGCTTAAGTGCTTAGAAAGTGCTCACATACCCCTGTCTTTCTTCACTCACTGCTCTGTATGTCCTTTCAACTTTTCAAATGTATTTTTTTTTTATCACATAGGATTCAAGTTTCAGAAATAAAAACATATCAATGAAAACCTGTCTGTTGCTCCAGTGAAATGCCACTATGAAGAGGTAGGGCCTGTCAGTTCCTCACAGCAAAAAGTCCCAGGGTCATGTTTTGAGTTGTGTGTATGCATTTCTGTGTATTTGAGATTTCTTGGGTTGTGTTATGACTTAATCTTGACAGCCTGGTTCACCCCATCAACCAAAACAACATCCAGAACTGGCATCTACTCCTGACCAAGATCAGGAGATGGATCCCTGGGCTCTAGAAGGATGGGTCAAGTGCAAAGGGCATTTTTCTCTACTGTGCAGATCAATAATATATGCTTATGATTCTCACAAGTTTCTGGGTAGTGCCATTGAAAACAATTGTCTAATGAACCATCACTATTTTTCATGCCTTGTAAGGTGAGGCAAAACATTGTTGGTTGATGTTCAAAAACTTTCCAACATATGAAACAGAATGAGGGGCCACTTTGTTTGTATAAATTAAACTCTTAAAGGGACAGTGTGTAAGATTTTTACCCGTTAATTACTGAAATTGAAGATACCCATTCAAAAATACATTGTTTTCCAAGCCTTTTCACTTCCATCATGAAATCAAAGTATTCTTTTGGACTTAGATATAGTCACATAAAAGGGGGATCTTTCCCATATAGAGGCAGCCATTTTGAATACAAGAGCCGCAGAAGGACATTTGGGCTACGCCTTTGCCTTCGGCAAGGCTCGTGGTTTTGGGTAAACAACACAAGCATGCTGCCAGATCAGACGTCGTAATGGATCTAACACGTGTTTTGGACTAAATTGTTTTACTGGATTTTATTTGCTGGATCCTTACGGACAAATTGAGAGCAAGTTTATGGTGGAATACAGAGTTTGACCTGTGCAAAGCATTCTAAGGTAAGCTAACCTCGTTTTGTGCTTTTCCGTATAAAATCCCCATGTGCTCGGGGAGTGATTGTTGTGCAGGGAAATGAATTGCATAGTCAAAAAGAGGAGACTGTAAGGTTTCATTTGATGTGTAGAGTGTCATGGTACATGATCGGGAATGTGTGTTTTCATGAGAAAAAAAAAAAAAAAAAACAGCTCATGCGCGCGCCCGGGTGACCCTCGAGGTCTGCCGTAGCTAAAACAGAAAGTGCAATAGCACCATCCACCTATGCGCCACGAATCCTACACACTGGGGCTTTAAATTAAGCAAGCAGCATTTTGACATTAAGCCATGAAGAAGCTCATTTGGCTTCCACTGAAAGACATTTTCACAAGACCACAAACGAACCATATAGCCTAAATATAATGACATAAAAACATAAAAATATGTTTGAATATTTGTTTGAAGTATATGATTTGGTGTCTTACCATTGTTTAACTGTAATTTAAACACACAAATAAGCGCACAGACATATTTGCTCTATAATTGACTCGACATTAAATCTTACACATAAATTCAACTTTCTACACCATTTTAATAATGTCTATTCAAAACCATGGGAATCTTGAAAAATGGCATCTTGGAGTTTGGGAATTTCATTTTTTGTTGCATTGTGTCAGCATGTTAAACGACTTCACATATGAGACCATGCGCTTAAACCCAGAGCCAGTCGAGATTCTTGTGGCTGACCACAGCATATTTACAACTCCAGGACAAAAGTCACCCCGAACCCTGTGCTGAAATGTTCAAATGGAGTTTCCCTGATTCAAATCAGACCTTTTACCTAACCAAATTTTGGGTTAGTTAAAGGTCTTGTGTGTTTTAAGCTATGTTGTAATGTTGTTACCTCCTCAAAAACATACCTGGAGTTTTGTTTTATTTCATTCACACATGTTTGAGTAAGCCTTTATTGGCAAAATGAGGAATTTGTCAACCAGTCAAAGTTTATTTGGACGAATACGCTTCGCAGCTCATCCAACCTGCTTCTTCAACCCTTTATTATTAGTCTGTCTATATCACTGAAGCTCAAAATACACTGTTCCACCTTGTGATGTCATGAAGCATCAGAAGAATCATCCACATGACTCTAGTGAAGGTGTATGGAATTTAAAAACACAGTGGAGCACTTCCTGTATTACCACATGATATCACAAGGTGGAACAGAGTGTTTTCTGTTTGAGAACTCAGCCTAAATATGCAGAGTTTGTGTGTTAAACATGTGTGAATGAAACAAAACACAACTCCAGGTCTGTTTATGATGAACATTATAACAGAGATCAGAAAATAGCGTAATATGGGCCCTGTAAAGACGGGGTATGTTAAATGTATGGGTTATCTACTAATATACTCAACAAAAATATAAACGCAACACTTTTGTTTTTGCTCCCACTTTTCATGAGATGGACCCAAAGATCCAAAATTCACTCCAGATACACAACACTACCATTTCTCTCAAACATTGTTCACAAATCTGTCCAAATGTGTGACAGCGAGCACCTCTGCCCCGCCGAGACAATCCACCCCACCTCACAGGTGCGCCACATCAAGATGCCGATCCGACATCATGACCAGTGCACAGGTGCGCCCCAGACTGCCCACAATAAAAGGCCACCCCGAAATGTGCATTTTTTTTTTTTTTTTTTGCTTTATTGGGGGTCTGAGGACTCAGAACCAGTCAGTATCTGGTGTGACCACCATTTGCCTCATGCAGTGCAACACATCTTCTTCGCATAGAGTTTATCAGATTGTCAATTGTGGCCTGTGGAATGTTGGTCCACTCCTCTTCAATGGCTGTGCGAAGTTGCTGGATATTAGTGGGAGCTGGTACACGCTGTCGTATACGCCGGTCAAGCACATCCCAAACATGCTCAATGGGTGACATGTCCGGTGAGTATGCTGGCCATGCAAGAACTGGGACATTTTCAGCTTCCAAGAATTGTGTACAGATCCTTGCAACATGGGGCCGTGCATTATCTTGCTGAAACATGAGGTGATGTTCATGGATGTATGGCACAACAATGGGCCTCAGGATCTCATCACGGTATCTCTGTGCATTCAAAATGCCATCAATAAAATGCACCTGTGTTCTTCGTCCATAACAGCCTTTGAAGAGGAGTGGACCAACATTCCACAGGCCACAACTGACAATCTGATAAACTCTATGCGAAGAAGATGTGTTGCACTGCATGAGGCAAATGGTGGTCACACCAGATACTGACTGGTTCTGAGTCCCCAGACCCCCAATAAAGAAAAAAAAAAAAAAAGCACATTTCGGGGTGGCCTTTTATTGTGGGCAGTCTGGGGCACACCTGTGCACTGGTCATGATGTCGGATCAGCATCTTGATGTGGCGCACCTGTGAGGTGGGGTGGATTGTCTCGGCGGGGCAGAGGTGCTCGCTGTCACACATTTGGACAGATTTGTGAACAATGTTTGAGAGAAATGGTAGTGTTGTGTATCTGGAGTGAATTTTGGATCTTTGGGTCCATCTCATGAAAAGTGGGAGCAAAAACAAAAGTGTTGCGTTTATATTTTTGTTGAATGTAGATAACTACTAATCCTAATAATTCCCCATGTTATCTTTAATTGTTCTGAAAATGCTATAATTGCCTAAAACAATGCATAAACACGTATTATAAGTTTCACTTTCGTTTTTGGCTTTTTTGAGTCACTTCAGAGCACTATCACAACACAATCAGCGTGCACTCCACTAATGAAACTACTGCACATCACATCAGATTCTTCGATTTGCTGTGTACAGTTTTGTATCCTGTTTTTGTTTGTGTGGATGGATGATGTCAGCTTGTGGGCTGAATATTGGACAGAATTGTAAAGCTAACCTAACCTAACCCTTTAAAGCTAAGCAGGGTTTGAATAGGGTCCAGGAGAAATTGCTAAATTACAGAAACCAGGGACTGCGGATGGAAATTAGCTTTGTAGCTATACTCTGGTGCAGAACATCTCTGTCTTTGTACATAATGGCTCTGTACATTGCCCCTTCAAATAAAGACTAAACTAAACTAAGAAACATACATGGGTGACATCAAAAACCTCTTCAGGCTTGTTATAACATGATAGAAAGCTTCAAAATTTTGCATAATTAACAGCCACTCTTTAAAACTTGATTGTTGACATCTAAATACTGCAGACACTTGAATGGACAATTAAAAAGCAATGTGTTTCTTAACATAGCACATGAAAGCTAATTAAAGCTTAGAGTTAAGACTTTAATGGTGCATAAAACCTGAAAGTACAAGGACGTGGTGGTGATGCTACTGACGGGCAGACAACTTATTTTGATGCTTGCAGCTGTTTACTGAGTTAAGAGTTCACCCACCAACCAAAAGTCACTGGTTCATGTTGTTCAGGAGTTGAACAGTCAAATGAATATTTTTTAATATGATTATAATGATTTTTTTTTTAACCATAATTATAACTATAATTAAAGGTGCAGTAGTAACTTTTCTGATGATGATTCTCTATCTAAACAACATCTTTGCCTGGAATGCCTGGAATCTTACATTTATTCAATTGCATTTTCTTACCTTTTTAAGTACCTTGAAAGACAGCAGGCTCGCCTCTCCACAGGTTTGACTTGTAATTTGGCTTAGTGGAGTAATGCTTTTAATGTGTGCAAAATATCAATTCCGCTCCATGGACACAAGCAGATGGCAGACCCCCAACAAGAAATGGTATAAAATGTACCTTTAAAGCTGCTATCTGATATATTTTCACTTGTAAAGTCAAATGTGAAACGTATTCCCCCTCCCCGCACCTAGCGTTTGTTCAGACTCACCTGTGTTTTCTGGTCTTCTGTCAGACGAAAGCTGCACATGGTCGGACAGCAGTAATGTAGATCCAGGACTATAGGCTAGACCTACACTCACACTATACTCCATAAAATGTACAACTGTTTTATTTTTACATATACATTTTATAATTATGCCTTATTGACACTGGTCTCGCTATTTTTAATACTTATTTTGAATTTATTTTGACCATTTATATTTTTGTTTTGTTATTATATTTATTGTAATCCTTGAGCTACTGTGTCCAAATAATTCCCCGTGTGGATCAATAACATCTGTCTATGTCTATAAAACAGATAATATAAGTAAGGCATATTTTTCATCAGAATCTCAAAATGTATATTTGTCTGAGATTTTGATTTTGGTGCTGTCTTTAGGATAACGTCTCTTCTCACATTAATGTTTCCCATAGGTTTGGTTAAAATTTTGGTGGCACAAATCATTTTTATTTGAATAATTTATTTGAATCTAATTTAATCTCATTCAGTTTGTGTATAAATGTCAATTACTGCCTGTATTTAATCTTTTACAAGCCATCTTGTCCAGTGTAGTCCCTTTTATAAGAGATGTTATAATGATACAATGAGCAAGTCTAATTTTGCCAAGATTATGGGGAAGAATATTAGATGATGGGGGGCATCATAGTCTCCTGTATTAATGGGAAACAGTGCAGCATGTTAACCAGATGATTCATTATTAAAATGTGTTGACTAATTTAACTGATTTGTCACAATTAATCTGAAAAGTTGTTGCAGTCTTACAATTTCTTTGCACTGGCCATACTCATTGGTTTACTAATTGACGTTAGTATACTGTATTGTATGACATGCCTATAGCTGCCTTGTAAAGTGTATGACATTATACATAAATATATAGCTATAATTCATGTGATGTTAAAGTTTTGGCTCATACACATTTAATATGAGGTCGCTTTCATGAGCTGCACAATTAGAGGGATTAAAATTTATTCTAAGTGGCAGTTGAAGAGACAAGCAGACAAAGTGAAATCCAATTTAAGAAAAAAAAACAGTTCTTAATGATCATCTTTAAAGTCTTTTATTTCATGTGACGGAGGAATTTGGGGAAAAACATTTAGGAAAACTGTGTCGAGTGTATACGGAAAAAACAGCAAGATGTCATAGTTCTAAACATAAGGAGAATAGACTGTTATGCTGTGAGCTTTGACTAACCAAGATTACTGGCTCTGAGCTCCTTGTTTTTACATTCTTGAGTTTTCAGGCTGCAGCAATTACACATGTGTCAGTGCTTCCCTAAACACTTTTATGTATAAATCACACTTTCATCTGTTACTGTGCAGTAATTGCACTTAAATTTCAACAAGTTAGGGGGAAATGTTCGTGTTTGGGTCATGCAGCAGTGTCATGGTTTAGCTGAAATTCAGGAGCAGAGGTTTGTTATCTAATACTGCACACTTACACAACATTCACCATAATGACTTTTTGCCAAAAAAAAGTTATTCCACAGGGAAAGTACAGTACAGTCATGTTTCATCATTGCTTTCTTAGTCCGGAATGTTTAAATTTACACCAATGAGCATAAAAATAATCTTGGAGTCCAGGAAGTATTTAGCATAAAAACAAGCAGTGTTCTGTTCAAATATAATTTCCCGTGACTCTTTGCCTGGAAAAATCCAGACTCATCACTGTACCAGCAGCTTCCCAGGTAAGGTGACTCTGCGTGACTCTATGGGCCTTTTACTAGTTCTTGTAATTAGTTTAGACCAGTGGTTCCACCTTTCTGAGCATCTATTGGCCTAGTTCAGGTAGTTCAGATTAGTCCTAATCCAAAGGAGGAAAAATGTGGATGGATTTTACTCACAAGAATTTCAGGGTAAAACATGTTTCACGAGAAGGATCTTGTGTACATGTACCACAGATTGAGAACCACTGGTTTTCACACATAACATTATTGTTTATGTGTAGTTTGAATTCAGTTATTTGACCTGAAGTTGAGCTGCTGTATGCGTAAGGAATTTGTTAATAAGTGAAGTTCCCATAGCAATTGGTGCAAACATAACTTCCAGAGAAAATAAAGCAATAGAAACTGGGACTGGGTTGATGACTTGGTGGTAGAAACCTGAGTGGTTGGTTGCTTTTGGTTAAAATCCCAAATAAAACCATCTTTCGGGAGCATGTTGTGTCAGTACAAGCACTTTTGACTGTGAACTTGCCACATGAGATTTCCAATACAAACTTTCCATATTTTTCCATTGCATTCAATCCAGGAAACACAATCCATCTGAAGAAAAATACATTGGCCCAAACCTGACGAAGAATGTTTTTGAACTGAGAGTGAGATTGCGGACATTTTACCACACATCTTTTTCCACTCAACCCCAATTTATGCTTTTAATTAGCATCTTTTGGCTGTGAAGTGTCCTGGGACGCTACTCCAAGAAACATGGAAAAAGATACCAACTTGTTTGCACTTGTTTTATTTCTCACAGTGGAGGTTTTAGTCAGTTACTTACCAGTAACTACTGTATATGTACCAAAATTACATATGCAGAATACTCCATACATATAGTGTCATCTTTGTAGAGGCAGCAGTCTGAGCCTAGACTTCCTCTGGTTCTACTGGGGTGATCTCAAGGTATTCCGATTCCAGCTGAGAGATATAATCCCTCCAGTGCATTGCTGATTTTCTAAACACTCAAAGACACTGTACAAAGAATACAATTAAGAGTACGTATAAACAAAGTTATCAGACATAGTATAGTATAAATATGTATGATAATAAAAGCAGGTTAGACATTAAAAGTGGTTCTAAATACATGTGTTTTGAGCACCTACTCATACACACACACTCTAATCGTCATGTCACTCCCTTCAAACCTTGATGAAAGCACTGCCTACCCCGTCAAGTTAACAATGTCTCATATCTTTTACTGTTTATACTGACTCTAATATCACAATAAAATAAAATCATAAAAATAAAATCAATAAAATTCGACTGTTCTAGTCCAGGTGTTGTTCCAATTCTGATGTGGTCTGTTTTGAAGTGTGAACACAGCCTTATTAATGTCCAAACAGCATGTGAAATATAAAAACCTCAACACACAAGCTACAAGCACCTTGGGAGAGCCATTTACCACTGGAGCTCTTATTATTACATTTCAGTATGGTTATTTGTATCCAGGTCCTCCTATACGTCATACAAGCACCTATAGCATTTCATAAGCTTTTAGCACACTAATTCATACCGCTATTATTTTCTCCTTTCCCCAACTTTTACGAGCGCTCTATGCCAAAGTGAACTTCAGACAGTAAAACATTAAAACGTATGATCCGTACATGGAAGACCCTTTGAGCCCAGCGCTGTTAAAAGGCCGTAAAATGCAAACTCGCTGGAAACTGACTAATGCCCCAGTGTGTAACCAGGAAACCACATTCCCACACAAAATGGACCAGAGAGGAGAGAGGGGGTTTGGCACGGTTATTTGGCCATCCGATGTCTTCCCGTCTTCAGATTCATTTCCACCACCTCCGGAGAAGAAGAAGAAGAAGAAGAAGAAGAAGAAGAAGAAGAAGAAGAAGAAGAAGCACCCCTCCCCCATTCAGTGTGGCGGCTGGCTGCAGGACATCCCAGTCTCCTCACATATGGAGCGCGTTATGAAAATGTCTGGGTCTATAGACAGTGTGCACCCTCTCTGTGCAGTCTGTAACGGAGCAGTGACTTGTTGGAGGAAGTTCTGGTTTGTGGTGGCAGCGTTGGTTCAGTATATTTTGCATTATATAATGTACAAGGATTCAAAGTTGATTTTCCATAGAGAGATACAGATGGAGACATATTAGATGTATTCCAATATAAACAGTGCACTTATGAAGTTCATGGCTTAAAGGTGCACCGCGAAACTTTTCTGGTGGAGGGCCTGGCACCTACTTGTCTCCATGGAAATGTCAATGTCATTATGGGTGTTTCTATTGCCCAAAAATACAACAATTCCTTCTGTGAACAGGGCCAACTCTCTACAGATCTGAATTGTAATGTAGCGTAGTGTTGTAACTGCCTGTCTCCTTCATGATAGATAAGCTTAATCTATACTGTGGAACATTCGAGACCAGAGGTGTCAAACTCATTTTGGTCCCGGGGCCGTATCCAACCTACTTTGATCCCAAAGGGGCCGGATCAGAAAACTCATGGCAAATATACCCCAAAAATAGAAATAAGTAATAAATAATTTGTTTACCTTCTGTCTTCTCAGTTCTCCATTCAAGTTATTGTACTGTTCGACATGCCGTGTCTCCTAGTGCCGTTTAAGATTATATTCCTTGAGCATCGCCACTTGTTGCAAACACACCAAGCATACAAGTTTCCCATTCACCTCCGTGAACACGAGGGTGTCACGGTCAACAGTCCAAACGATCGTCCTGGGAGACAGCCACACACAGAGGCGCTGGAGACGCTGCTATGCTAAGCTGCGCAGAAAAAGAAAAAAAAATTACCAATATTTTAATAGAAAATCAGCCGAGGGCCAGATTAAAGGTCTTGGAGGGCTACATGTTTGACACCCCTGTTCTAGACACTGCAATAACATTTCCATGGAGATAATTAAGTGTTAGACCCTCCACTAGAAATGTTGCGCAGTGTACCTTTAAAGACATAAACCATCATATTTAAAATGTAGTACCAAGACTTTTCCTGCAAATGCTACCCCAATGAGTAAAAATGATGTAAAAATAATTTTTTTATTAATTGCGAACACGGAAGAGAGAGCCTGTTGAGAGCTTTGAGGTGCGAGTGGATTGTGCAATGGTCCACCCCTGTTTCACTTTGTCATCTAAAAAGCTGTTCTAAAGTTGTTTAAATACCTACGTCCTCCTTTCTCAGGTTGAAAAGCAGTTATCCTAGTTACAATTTGTTCATATTTTTCTGTATTTATTTATCCGGGTCCCTGGTGGTGTGAGCATGGCAAGTATGGTACCCCCTCCACAATGAAGGATTTGCTATCCCATTGACTATTGTGGTCAATTATAAGACTCGGTAATTTAAATCATTTTGACTTTTTGCTTGAACTCCAAATTGTCTGTTTATGCTTTGTATGCTTTTTTTCTTCATCCAAGTTTTCAATTGGAACAAAACAAAACACTATGACTAGTTCCACCAGCACTAGTTAATTATTCCAGCCAGTTTGTATCCCCATTACAGGTTATTAGATCAAGGTGTTAACTAACACCCAAACCCAGAGCTGTATTAGTTTTATAGCTGTGAGAGGAAGTGATTAAAGCTCACTTGGGGACATATTTATTTGAACACATTTTCTCCACATTCAGACCACCCTCCCTCCCTTTAGTTTTGCCTGCTTCAAGTGTGGAAAAAGGCATTGTGGTTTCTTCTCGTGCAGGTTTGGCATGGGAACCATTTTTCCTGCTTTCCTCCGGTTATTGTTTTTTTGTGGTGCCATCCTCTTGGCTGTGGCCAGGCAGCTCAGCATGTACAGACCCAGAGGAGGGGATGTGGGGTGGGCCTGTGTTGGTCCAGGACTGCGATCAGACAAAAGAGTTGGATCACAACTGCAGTCTTCCCCGCTCTGGGTTGGGCTGTTATTGGAGGTAGAGTTTTATATGTGTCCAAGCTGATTTCTGCCAGGATAGTCCAAAAGGAAGTTTGAGGGTATGCTCAAGGGTAACTGGGATTTTTTTTATTACAATAGCATTTTGTTAAGAAAGACATAAGAAAGGATGGTAAAAATAAAAACTATGCCATATACAGTGATTTTATCCTGAATAACCAACCAGCTTTAGCTAGATAATCTTATGAAAATGTTACAAAGATAAGAAACTGACTTCATGTAAGATTTCACATAAACATATCTTTTACTTTCAGGCAAAGTAATAATATGTCCATTCAGATAAGCAGGTGGCAGAACATTACATAGTGCACCTTTAAAGGTACCATAACATTTTGATTTGTATCAGCGTCTGCAGTGATGTGATCGCTATGTTGGACCGTTGTGGTCAGAAGGAGCTGAGTCGAAAAGCAAAGCTCTCGATTTACCGGTCAGTCTTCCTACCCTCACCTATGGTCATGAGCTTTGGGTAATGGCTGAAATGAGTTTCCTCTGCAGAGTGGCTGGGTGCTTTGTTAGAGATGATGAATGAATGAATGAATGAATGAATTTATTGAGTATGTCACAAAGTCAATGTACATTACATAATACATTACACGTATACATGTACGTGTAGGCATATTAATATAATTTCTTCACATAAGTTAACATATCTCAAAGGGTTAGAAGGGTTAGAAGAAGTGTCAACTTTTTAAATCCCACCCCTTACAGTCACTTAAACAATAATATTGTCCGGTTTCCTCTGAACCATCTTCGTCACATTTATCTGGTGTACAACCACATACAACTTATATTTACAATGTTCATAGGTAAGGTATTTATAATAATTTAAGAGAAGAAATTCTTCTCTGCATTTAACCCATCCTGTTATTAGGAGCAGTGAGCAGCACATTACTGCGCCCGGGGACCATCTCCATGATCTTCTTGCTTCGGTTTGGTCAGGACCTAAGCTGGAGGATTTTACCTATGGAGCATGTTTTGGGTTGATGGGGGAAACCGGAGTGCCTGGAGGAAACTCACCCAGACATGGGGAGAACATGCAAACTGAAAGGCAGAAAGGCTCGGGCGACCCGGAGATCGAACCCAGACCATGCAGACCATACCCAGACCAAACTCCAAACAGAACACACACAGATCGGGGGATCGAACCCGGAACCTTCTTGCTGTGAAGCATGAGTGCTAGCCACTCAGCCACCGTGCCGCCCACTACTATATACTATCCATTACAACATTGCATCACTATAACGACTCAGAATACTAGATTTGTATAATTTTTGAAGTTTGAGCAGTGTATGGAACAGCCTTCATCACTCCATATTTTCACACCCCAGAGCGATATACAAAAACTCTTCCTTGTGGTCAGCGCTAGAGCATGTTTATATAGGCCTATTGCTGTTCCTCTTAGGTTATATCCTACTTCTCTTTCTGTAAATAAATTTTGAATATTTACTGGTAGTTGATGATTTCTTGCTTTGAGTCCTGACAAATATTCTACTAAATCGGGAAATTTTAAGAGTTTTGCTCCCTGAACCCCACATTATGTATAATCCTAATAGCACGTTTTTGTAATATTGTTAAAGAATGTATGTTGGTTTTATAATTATTTCTCCAAACTTCTGCACAATAGCTTAAGTAAGGGTAAATGAGTGAATAGTATAGTTGCTGAAGAGACTTTTTATGTAGCTCTTGTCTTGCTTTTGCCAATACTGCAATGCTCCTGGATAATTTGGATTGGATATATTTAATATGTGATTTCCAGTTTAGTTTTTCATCAATTATTACCCCCAGGAATTTACTTTGCTGAACTCTTTCAATGTTTATCCCATCTATCATGACCTTTATTTGTGTGTCAACTTTCCTGTTTCCAAATAGAATTAAAGTTGTTTTACTTAAATTTACTGTTCATTTTCTTTATTTCTGAAGTGATTGTGTCAAGAAGTTTGTTTAAATTTCTATCAGAGCAAAAAAATATTTGTATCATCAGCAAATAAAACCATCTTCAAACGTTTTGATACCTTACATAGATCGTTAATGTAAAGTATGAAAAATTTTGCACCCAATACCGACCCCTGCGGGACACCGCATGGGATATGAAGACATGAAGAGCAACTATTATTTAGCTTCACAAACTGATGCCTGTCTGTTAAATAACTTTCCACCCACTTGGACCCCACTCCTGATTCCATATAGTTCCAGTTTATGTAATACAATCTTATGATTAATAGTATCAAATGCTTTCCTTAAGTCAATGAATACTCCTATTGAATTTTTTTTATTGTCTAATGAATTGGTAATTTCCTCAATTGTATCAATTAATGCTAATGTGGTTGATCTGTTCCCTCTAAATCCATACTGGCATTCCGATAGTAATTTGTGTTTATCTATGAAAATTTCCAAACGGTTATTAAACAATTTTTCTAATATTTTAGAGAATTGGGGGAGGATTGAAACAGGTCTATAGTTTGTAAAGAAATGTCGGTTGCCATTTTTAAACAAATGATTGACCTTTGCCATTTTCATTTTTGTGGGGAAAGTGCCCCTCTGAAATGATAAATTGAAGATGTGGGATAGTGGTCCTGAAATTTTGTTTATAACTCTTTTTATTATGATCATATCCAACCCTTGATAGTCTTTTGAAGTTTTATTCTTACATTTCTGCACTAAATTTATAATGTCTAATTTGTCAACTGGTTTCAGAAACATTGAATGTGGATTTGTATTAATGAGATTATCTTCACTTCCCTCTGCCGTTTCAGAATTAGGGATTTTACTTGCAAGGTCTGTTCCTATGTTAACAAAAAAATCATTAAATTTATGTGCAGCAGCATTCATGTCATGCACCTCTGTATCATTTTCAATGAAAAACTTGGGGTAATTTACTTGAAGGGTTTCCTTTTTAATTATACTGTTCAAAATGTTCCATATTTCCTTTGTATTGGTTTTATTTCTGATATAATTGTATATATTATCAACTTTTGTGATTCTTTATTCTTAGAAATGAAGTTTTAAATGTGTACGTGACTTGTAATAATAATATGCTTTTGAGTTGCAGAAATGTCAGATATCTGAGGGCAGACAGCTCGGCTCCTGCTTTCATTATCTGATGATGTCACAGTGACAATGTCACTGTGATAGATGTCATATCTGGAATTATCTTACAAGTGTTTTTGTTTTAATGATTATGTTTTATCGGCTGTCCTGCCACGTGTTTCCCCCACCCCTTTTAGGGCAGGACAGCGGGTGTAACTAGGGTGTGGAAAATGAATAAAAGCGCACGGAGAACGGCAGAGAACCAGGGCGCTCAGAGCAGATTGTGCCAGAGCAGACCTGGGCTTTTCTCTCTGATCGTCCTCCGCTTGCAAGTGAAAAACCTAATCTGTCTTGTCTTCCTTTCCTTGTTTACAGTATATGTTGGGTTTACCAGCACCCATCAATTTCTATCCAACAATTCCTTATAGTAATCTTTTTTGGCTGTTCTTAGAATATTAGTTAGTTTGTTTTTATAGATTTTATATTTCCTCTCTGCTTCTTCTGTTCTTTTCCTTAAGAACTCTATATAATGTATTTTTTCTTTTTACATGAATTAGCTAATCCTCTCGTTATCCAGGGACACTGTTTTGATTTCCTTTTACTCAGATATGGGATTAGTGGGCAATACTTATTATACAGTAATAAAAACACTCAAAAATTCATTGTATGCACTGTTTGTATCTGATATACAGTATAGATCTGCCCAATTTTGGCTGAAAAGGGCCATTTTGAAAGCATTCAGAGCTTCCTCAGTTTTGATTCGCCTATATGTAATTTGTTCGACTGAATCTATATTTTTACAATTCTTATGCTACACTGTAAACACTGGCAAATGATCTGAGATATCAGTGACAAGTATTCCACTCTGAGTGTGATTATTAACATCATAGTAAATATATTATCAATCAATGTAGCACTATGAGATGTAATTCTAGTTGGTTTAGTTATTTGGGGAAACAAACCCATGCTATACATTCTACTTATGAAGTCTTCAGTTGATTTATGATTTTCTGAGTTAAGCAGATCTATATTGATATCCCCACATATGAACATGTTTTTATGTGCCTTTTGAGAGAAAGATTCCTCCATCCAGTTTGTAAATTGTTCAACGGTAGACCCTGGTCTTCTATATACATTACTGATTATTACATGGTTCTGTTTTTCTTTAATGATCTCAATTGTTATACTCTCCAGTACATCATAAATAACAGCTGTCATGTTGTCAATAATTTTAAATGTTAATGAATTATGTACAAACAGTGCTACTCCCCCTCCTGCCCTATTCTGTCTATTTACACATACAAATTCATAGCCTTCTAGTGCAAAATTAAACTCTTTACCTGCATTAATCCATGTTTCTGTTAAGGCAATTATGCTAAATGGCTGAGTAAATTTCTGTAAATATTCCTTAATTTTACTAAAGTTTGCATTTAGACTTCTACAGTTAAAGTGCACAATAGACAGGGCTTCATCATAATGGATAGTTTGTCTGAATTGCTCATCTGAGTAATGTTCACAATCGTTTTTAATAGATGAAAAGAAGTTATTGTCTGGATTTATTTCATAGTCCACTTCGTGCATATTGTGTTCAGTATATTCAAAATTGTTCATGTCCTGTTGATCTTGTACCCGTGTTCCAGATGCACTAGTAGTAGCTCCTAATGAGTTTTGAATGTCTTCAGTCAATGGCATGTTGATAAAGTGTCTGCGTGTGTATGTTACCTTCTATCTTGTGTTTTTGTCCAACTTCACATGTATCTGTTCAGTTCCTCCACCTTCCTGATCAAAAGCACTTTGGCCTGCTCCGGTGCACCATTTAACTTTATGAAGACTTTACAGTTACTAGTCCATGTGTTCTGGATCTTCTTCTCCTTCTTTAGCTCTCTGGCCTTTTTTTGCGATTTCCGAGTTCTGTTTTGTGGAGATGTTCATTCATGTAGACCAGGGGTCGGCAACCTTTACCACTCAAAGAGCCATTTGGACCAGTTTCACACAGTAAAGAAAACACTGGGAGCCACAAAACCCTTTAGAAATTTAAAATGAAATAACACTGCATATAACATTTTTTATAACATCTTTGTGCCATAGAATTACATTTTGAAAATGAACAAACTAAAATAAAATATATTTTAATTAAATACAGTGGTCCCTCGCTGTTTCGCAGATTTTTTTAAATAGTGTATCAATACGCATTGTGTTCTGCATCCTGATTGGCTAAGGGACTGTAGACCTTTGCCGATTCGTCAGTCATTCTCCCCCATGTCTCCTGTACAGTAGGCCTACAGAATGCGTTCAGTTTGCCAAATTTATTTAAACGTGATCACGAGCAGTGTGACTCTGAAGCAGTGAGGACTGAGCGGTCTGGCATTTGGGCACTTGCCAGAAGGGCCACGGCCGTGCGTTTCACCTGGGGCTGGTCGCACCGGTCATGCTGTTCTATTACGGATTTGACCACGAGTGCAGGTGCACATGTCCAAGCACACACTTCTCTGGATGGTCAATGCGCGTCGGGAAGTAGCGGCAGTGTTTCCGCAGAACGAACCTGGAGTCCAGGCGGTGGAGCCAGTCCTGAGAGCGCACGGAAGCATTCTCACTACAATAAAAGCCGCAACAGCGCAGCGGCGCCAGGCGCCTCGGTCAGAGGAACTGTGAAATACACGCATATTTATACACGCAATATAAAGCTGACTACTTCACGGATTTAGCCTATCGCAGGTTATTTTTACAATGTAACCCCCGCGTTAAATGAGGAACCAAAGTACTGAGCCGCATCCGCATCCGCATGCGGCTCTGGAGCCGCGGGTTGCCGACCCCTGATGTAGACGTTCGTTCCTTTTAGCTTCCGTCTTTGTTTCAAAAGAGCAGTTTTGTGTTTTCTATTGACGAACCTGATAATGACGGCAGGGTGACGAGTGGCATTGTTCACCGTTTTCCTCCCAGGTAGCGGATGGCATGCCTCGATGTGACTGCAGTCCAGCTCAATCCCTCTGGACCGCAAGAAGGCTGCTACCTGTTGCTCCGTCGTGCTGGCGATGGCGTCCTGGTCCCCGGAGTCTCCCCCGATGTCCCCCGAAACCGTACCGGCATACGACCTGAGCTTGATTGGGAGCCCGGTGACAATCACATCATTCACCCTTGTATACTGCTCCAGGTCCTCCACTTTACTCTCCAACTGTGCAATCCTCTTGTCTTTCTCCTCGACGATCACCTGCAGCGCTTTCCTTCACCAGGTCTAAGATGGTTTTTTGCTGCGCTCTGATGGCGGTGACTTCGTCCAATAAGAAATCGAGTGACGCTTTAATGTGCCCGATGTCATCCATCGTAATTGTAAAGTTTTTTGGACACCACAGCACGGACTTGTTACTTAGTGACAGCTGTCAGCCTCTCCACGCCGATCAGCTGTTAGCTTGTTGCTCAGCCGCTAGTTGTCCGACCGCGGCTCAAATGCTTCGCTGCCTCTCCACAGATCGTCCGCCTTCAAGTTTTTAGCCCGAACGGGTTCCGTGTATAATTAAGTCAGCCCAAGTTTTTTAACGCAATCCGACCACAAAATCCAGATGAATGGCAAACTTTTCTCCACAACTGTTTTTGCCGCGTATCAGCGTCAGGTAACCGGAACCGGAACATCAAGGAGATAGGGTGAGGAGCTCGGTCACACTGGAGGAGCTCAAAGTAGATCAGCTGCTCCGGAAGAGTGTGTGGAGAGAGAAGTCTGGGCCTCCTTGCTCAGACTTTTGCCTCCGTGACCCACTCCGAGATCAAGTGGAAGAAAATGGATGTATAGATGACCTATTTATCCCCAGATACATGGTAAACATGTTCAAATCATATCTGAATCGTCGCTACTTAAACCCCCAACACCTGCGGAAAATTGTAAATAGCCACTTTCAGACTGTCGGGCCAAAGCCGAGGCAACAGGGGCGTATCGGGGCTAATTGCTTTCACTCATCCAGGGCCAGGTGCTAACAGGGACTAGGGGCCAGGATCTTGGGGCTAATGGCCCGCGATTTCTGACCCGAGCAAAACGGTGGGCCAAGAGGGGCCAGAGGCGGTGTCAAGGTCGGGGCGGATGTCGGGGGTGGACGTCAGGGCAGGGCCAACATTTGGAAGCAGAATAAAGCGAAGATGGCAGAGTATTACCTGTACCTTCATTCCGTCACAAAAAAGTAAGAAGATGGATCGCCAGTTCTGGTCAGCTGAAGATGTCCATGATCGCACGCAGCCTCTGTAACAGCTTCTTTCTTTCTTCATCAAACTCCTCATCCTGTCTCCATCGGAACATGGTCACGAGCATGTGCAGAGGTTATGAGCGTTGTAGTGTTCGTAGTCAGAGGTAACAGCCGTAGTTGTTGGTCTGATACTTGGTCATATACAAATCGTCTTCTGTCATCGTGCTACTGAATCGCCCGCCTATCCTGTTTCAAAATGCGCTGTATCAGTGACATTTTCACAAATGGGGGCGTAACACGGAGAGGCTGGTAGCCCAACAGTGTGAACACAACCGGTCTCAGGGCATGGGGCTAGTGGGTCGCGGTTATTAGCACCGAGGTGGCCCCCTAGTGGCCTGGCCCGGCCTGAAAGCGGCTAATGAGTGCTAGTGCAGCCTCTGCAGCTCAGTGAGGGAATTCTGGAGGTTCTGAGCTTTCATGACCTGTACATATACTGAGAATGAGAATGCAGGTTAAGGCACTGGTAACGCAGGCCCCGTTATGATTGTACCCTTTTAAAACTAAGCGCAGGCTGCAAATATTCTTTAAATTAATCATAGAAACAGACCACTTCCATATCTCAGGTTTATATGGCAATATGATTAATATTAACCTTGCAATACTGTACATTACTATGGAACATACACATTTATTTATAGTGGGAACACATGCCTATGAAATGCACTATCCCTTTTACCATGCTATTTCAATCCTATTACCATGCTACTTTACCATGAAGTAAAGAGTGACCAATTTATGTTCAAAATTACAAGAAAGCAGGATCACTTATAAACAGTGCTCTTAAAGGTAAACTTTTCAACCCTGCTCCTCTAAGCCGCCACATCTGTAGCCCTCTTCGTATCATGTCTCATCTTCTCATTTTCTCATCTTCTCATCTTAAAAGTCTGGAGATAATTACATGTTTTGCTCAAGGTAGATCTTCACTTCAATCACAACAGGAAGTAGAGCTAATTTAGATGTTTTTATGGAGTTTGTGCAAGACTTTCCTAAGCTCTGGTGCCTTTGTTTTCACTGTTTACTGGGTTAACTGTTTGTCTACGAGAGCCATAAATATTTGGCAGTACCTCAGTCTGTAATCAGTGAGAAGCCACTTAGAACTAATGAAGAGGAAGGAGAGAGGTGTCAACGCTGTCCAGACAGCCAATCAAACGCGCAGAACTTAACCTTGACTGAAAATGAGCTTATAGCATACCGTGAGCCTTAGCATTTCATAACTTAAGGATTTAACTAAAGCTAGTACCGCAGGAGGCAAACATTATGACATTGATACACATCTGTTTAGAAATGTGGATATAAAAAGGTAATTTGAATCCACAAACTCTACGATTATGGGTAACTGTGGCTTGCTACTGACATGCAATGGAAATTTTTACTTTAGCGTATTTTGGTTGCAGTTCTTAGGCTACTAGTTGCACACACATCATATCGAAATTGGGCAAAAAGTGGAATTATCTGGACTATAGACTATGACATAACAACAAGGGCTCATATTATATTATTTTCTGATCTATGTTGTAATGTTGTTTAATCGTCAAAAACATACCTGGAGTTGTGTTTAGCCAGTTTTTTCTCAAACAGAAAACATTCGATTCCATTTTGTGATAATACAGGAAGTGCTCCACTGTGTTGTTAAACTCCATACACCTTCACTAGAATCATTTGGATAATTTCAGTCCTAGAATTGCCAGCTCTACTAACAAAAGTTAAAAGGTAGCTGTTAACTTGAAAACTACCACTTCAAGACATCTCAAGGTGAAATAGAGCATTTTGAGCTTTAGAGATGTAGACAGACTAATAATGTGGGATTACTCAAGATCACTCTGACTGAGGCAACTTTGAGTGTCTAAAATAGGAGATCTGAGCATTATAGAGCTACTCTAAAATAGAATGACCATTGTTACTGAGAGAGTTAATTTGACATAACAAACAAATATATTTTACAACAAATATGAATAATCTATTATCAACAACAATTTATTTGTGTTGAAATATTTTCAAGCCAGCTTATTATCAAACTTACTCAAAACTATTATTACCTGTAATATAACAGAAATATTCAATTATTATTTCTTCTTTTTATTTTTTTTCTTTCCTTTGTGATAGTGTATCTGTTTTTGCAAATTAACGCAGTGTTACTTAGCTGTAGTCTACTTACATACAACGTATATTTGAAAGATTGTTTACCTTATCATATCAGTGCTGTCCTGAGTGCATGCTTTGTGAATGACTTATTTCTTACATTGAGTCCCCACAGTGATCATGCAGTCTGTATTGTGCAGTTTGAATTGTGCAGTTTGTAATGTGCAGTGTGCGTGCAGTGATTGAGTGAGTGAGTGCTGACTCCACTGTGGCTAATTATGGTGATTCCTTTAAGTACAGGAGCTCAGCTCTGACGTCTAAATTACATGTGTCCATGCTTCTAGAGAGAGTTGTATTGAAAGGTGAAACTTTAGAGTTTATGTTTTAGAGAGGAAACGTGATACAATAATTTAGAAACAATCTTTTCAAATGTGGTCACCAAAAAACTCGAATTGTCAAATGATTTCTGATTGAAAATAAGAAATTATTCAAGCTTGACTTTGTAATTAATATAAATACCTCTTAGTGTATTTGGTTTCTGTTATGGTGGAAAAAAGGAATATGTAAACTGATTTGAATGTTTTAAATGTTTTAAACACCATTACCATTTGTAAAAAGACTGGACGACCTTGCTCTGTTGCAATCTCACAATTTACCACTAGATGCTATCTACATTATTGCTGTCTGACTGACAGAAGACATCCAGGTGAGTTTGAACAAAGGCCAAGAGGATGGGGAAAAGGGTTCACAACTGCCATCTACTGGTGAAAAAAATCTAAGAAACGTAAAGATGATAACTTTAAACAGTGGAGAGGAACCAAATTAGTTAAATCACTTAAAATTCAGATTTTGTGAATGGTTTTATGTAGAATGCATTACTTTTGGGCTTATGAAGTTCAAATTGAACAACTTAAACACCAGCAGGAATTGCCAGAGGGCTAAAACAAGACTAAAACTGAGAGCTGTTAGAACCAAAGTTATTTTTAGAAAACGTTAGCATTACAAGGTTTATATCAGTTGATTAGTAGTGGTGGCTACATTTAATTATAACTACTATTTATGTATTCATGAGCTAGTTTGGTGTGTCATTAGCCGTGTCCCAATTCCTAAAGTGCACGGTTCGGAGTGTGGTTTGAAGGGCATGTGCGTCACATCTGGTGCAACGACTGCTGTCCCATTTCTTTTTTGTCCCATGCACAGTTAACACGCGGTTCGAAGACCGCAGTCGTTTCCATGGAAATCGGGGCGTGGACCAAGCGCATGAAAATGCATGCTTCGCGCACTCACTCATACTACTTCTTCTACAGGAGAAAATGGATTCGGCGGCTGCTTGCCGTAGTTGTGAGACCTGTCCCATTTCGCAGACGGCCATGCGGTCCGCGGACTGCACTCAGGGCTGAGCAAGTATGCACCGCCTTGACTGCAGTCTGAGCCCCCTTAAAACCACGCTCTGAACCGTGCACTCTGGGAATTGGGACACGGCTAAAGTTTTGCATTTCATAATTCAAACTTCTCATGTTTATATAAGAGTTTAATTTGAATGCAACGGATGGATGGAGTTTACTTCCTGACTGTCACTCATCTTAATCCTCTAATATCTCCCACAGTTCTCCTGCCACCATGGCTTAGCAGATTCAGCTCCTGTCAAACATATTTAGATTTGATCGTTTATATCTGCAAAACTATTCTATGCTAACAACTTTAAACTTCTATCAAATCTATATTTACAATATTTGTAGCCAACTTGGAAGCTGTCAGCTGTTGTTCCTGTCTTCAAAAATGGAGATCCCTTGTCAGTTTCCAATTACTGACCCATCAGTATTATACCAACGGTTTCTAAAGTTGCAGAAAAACTCATTGCTCAACAAATCATTACACATCTAAACAACTCTTCATTCTCCCTCTGTCCAATGCAATTTGGTTTCAGAGCTCAACATTCCACAGAGACTGCTACTGCTACGTTTTTTTACAGAAAACATCAAACAATTGTTAGATAAAGGTGGTGTGGCTGGTGCCGTCTTTCTCGACTTCAAAAAAGCATTTGACACAGTAAATCACAAAATATTATTGTCCAAACTAAGCACTTGCAACTTTTCCGCAGATGCAATAAAATGGATAGAATCATATTTATCAAATCACAATCAGTCAGAATCAGTGGCTACCAGTCACCTCATCTCCCTTTGACCACTGGAGTCCCACAAGGTTCCATCCTGGGACCCCTGCTATTTTCTCTTTATATAAACGACCTCCCTTCAGTTTGTTCCAGTGTATTCATTCAGATGTATGCAGACGATACAGTCATTTATACACACGGTCAAAACTCAAGTAGCACAAGCACAAGTAGCTAATAAACTTACGGATACTATGGCTCATGTTTCAGAATGGCTAAACCACTCCTGCTTAAAACTCAATGTAAACAAAACAGTTGCAATGTTCTTCTCCAAATCCAACCTTGCAAATAATCTGCCAGATATTCATGTTTCTGGGGAAAAAACTCAAGTCGTGTCAGAATTCAAATATCTCGGGATCCTTATAGACTCAAAACTAATATTCAAATCTCACAAAAAAAGGTCTGCAATCGTGTCAAATTTAATATTTCAAATTTCCGGTTCATAAGATCACATCTATCATTACAGGCAACTAAAATGTTCATGCATTCTATGGTCCTATCACACATAACATACTGTCTTACAATCTGGTCACAGGCAAATAAAACAACACTAAAACCCATAGAGTCACTATACAAACAGACAATCAAAATACTGGATGGATAAAAACCTTTAAGACATCACCACTGCACCATTTTACAAAAACATAAACTGTTAAGTTGGGAGAATTTCATAAAATATTCAAATCTCTGTCTAGTATACAAAATCATTCATGGTCTGTCATCTCCTCCACTCACTCAGTTCATAAACATCAGGACCACCACACACAGAGTGACCAGAGGGGCGGCCTGAGGAGACTGTATTGTTCCCTTGCGGAAAAGTGCACTCAGTCAGAGCGCCTTTTCCATTACAGCCGCCCAGAAGTGGAACTCTGTCCCCACAAACATCAGAGAACTGTCCACATACAACCTGTATAAAAAACATCTAAAAAACTGGTTCATAACACATCAGACCTGTCATCACTAATGTTTATTATTTTCTTTCCTCGAACTCCACTGTGCTGTCTCTTGTGTCTCTGCTGTCTTGCTGTGATGTGTGTGCGATTTTTTAACTGTTGATAATTTTAAAGTTTTATGTACACTGTATTTATCAATTGGTTTTATAGTTTTAGCTAACTTGTTAATAATTGTATATTGTTCACTGTGTAAGTTTATTCTGTTATCATTGTTTTAGGGAGACCATTTTAAGATCTGTCCAGGGACAACAGATGAAAAATAGCCTTTTGGCTAATTCTGGTACATTTACAGATATGTTAATTAATGTACACTGTCCCTGTCAAATAAACCAATAAATAAATAAATAAAATAAGCATAATGTTCATGTCCATCTTCCTCTGAAAGCTACAAACATTCTGTATATAGCTCTATATTACAGCAGCACAGTATGTCATGTCAGAGTGCAAAGTGCACTCCGCTGCACAGTAACAAAGTAACATCCACTGCTTTTAGCTTCATAGAAATGATTTAAAGGGCCCATTTTACACTATTTATTGATCCATGTTATAAAGTTGTTTCCTCATCAAAAACATACCGGAGTTGTGTTTTGTTTGTATATTTACAGACCTAGCCCCCCTCTACATCAATGGCAAGTGTGTGGAGAGGGTCAACACTTTCCAGTTCCTTGGTGTTCTCATCTCCGATGACATCTCCTGGACTGAGAACATCACAGCAATTACTAAGAAGGGCCAGCAGTAGCTACACTTCCTGAGGGTGCTCAGGAAGTACAAACGAGACCCCAGCCTGCTACTGACCTTCTACCGTGTGTCCATTGAGAGCCTGCTGACGTACTGCATCGCAGTATGGTACGGCAGCTGCACCATGGCGAACAGGGATCGGCTTCAGAGGGTAGTTAAGACGGCACAGAAGATCATAGGCTACATCTACACCTCCCGCTGCCTCAGCAGAGCCACCAACATCATCAAGGACAGTTTCCACCCTGGCTCTCAGTTCTTTGACTTGCTTCCCTCAGGAAGGCATCACAGGTGCATTAAAGCAAGGACCAACAGACTCAAAAACAGCTTCTTCCCAAGGGCCATAACCACCTTGAACACTCACATGCACTGACTCACCCCCATTCCTGTCCCCCATTCTCCTCCCATCCACCCGTTGTGCAATTACAAAACACAGTGCAATATATCTTGTGCAATATATCTTGTTGGACAATATCTATTACAGTGTAATAAAATAGTTTTTGTAGCATATCCACCTGGGCAATATTTATTACTGTGTAATATCTTGAAATTAGTTTTTGTAGTATATCTACCTGTTGTTGTGCAATACCTAATTACAGTGCAATATCCTGTGCTATAGCTTGTTGGCAGCAATTAATACAGTACAATATGTTAAACTGAGTTCTGTGAAACATTTCTCTCTGCAATGTAGAGACTCTCAAGTGTTTGTATATATGGTTGTATGTGTCACCTCTACTGCAATATCTGAGCAAGACTTGCAATAACTTGGTAACTAATATGTAGTACCAGCTGTACTGTGCTGTAAATAACCACCTGTGTTGTGTATATCTTAAATGTCTGCACTGAAGTGAGATGCTTTCAGTCTCATTGTGAGTATGTATGATGTAAATTGTACACATGAATAGTGACAATAAAAAGCATTCTATTCTTTCTATTCTATTTAGGCTTCTTCAGTCAAACACAAAACACTCTGCTTCACCCTGTGATGTCATGTGGTAATACAGGAAGTGCTCCACTGTGTGTTTAAACTCCACATGCTTACATTAGAATCATGTGGATGATTTCAGTCCTGAAATTGCCAGTCTCTACTGATCTAAAGGTAAAAGGTGGCTGTTAATTTGAAAACTACCATGTCATGACATAACAAGGTGGAACAGAGCATTTTGAGCTTTGGAGATGAATCCAAACAAATAATCCAGTATACTCAAACAAGTGTGAATGAAACAAAACACTCCAGGTATGTTTTGAGGAGGTAACAACATTGTAATGATTAAAAGCTCACAAGAATCATGTCATCTAGGGCTCTGAGGTATTTCCAAGGTATTATTTCAAACAATAGGAAATGCCAAGGCAAAAATGTATTCAGTGACTGAAGATGACATATGCTTTTTGTATCCATAGCATATATAGATTACTATTACATTTTGTTCATTTTAAACGTCAGTATTACTATTGTCTGAATAGAAAGCAGTCCACTTCCTGCTCAACTGCAAAATGGACTCAAGCCTCAAATACAAAACAGTTCAGGATTACTCTAACATGCATGAATCAATTCAAAAACAAGTAATGAGAACTGAAAATAGTCTGCTAAATAGTGCAGGTCTATGTAGTGAATGAGGGGGTTAGGGGTTAGGTTGGAAATTCAGACACAGCCACAATGTTCATTTGGAGATTTGTTCCAGCAGGGTTAGATCAGGTTCTATTTCTGGTACTTGAAATATTCATTTCTGGTGGTACTTGGTTTGGGTAGTCGTAGATGAGAACCTTATGTAATACAACTTAGCAGTGACTTGATGTGCAGTAAATCCCTGAAGTGATGGTGAAAGCTGCTTTGCCCAATAGTGGGAGGTCAGCCTGGATGTTTTGATCAGTGCTGACAGTGGAAGGAGGGTTTTGTGAGTCGGTCAATGCCAAGGCCCAGGAGCTGAAATATTTCCTAATTTTGTTTTCACTGGACCAAATCTTCTATTGAAAAGGGCAAATTGTTTGGAAATGTTTGCGCAAGTTCACCCTGGCTACCATGTGTTCAAGTGTCACTCAGAGTTAAAATGTTTTCCTCAAACCCGCAGCTGCTTTTCACTTGCTTTTCAGTATTTTCTGTGGCATTTTGTAAACTTAACCCACGTACCACAAAAGAAATGTAGCAATATTTAAAGGTGAACTCTGTGGCTTTCCTAGCGGAGAGGCCGTCAAATGCTTTTCTCCATAGAAATGTTATTGCTTTGTCTGGAATGTTTCACAGTATGGTATTGAACGTTTCTATCTTCATGGAGACCAAACCAGACAAGGTTACGGGTCAGATCTGTGGAGAGGCAACCCCACTCAGTCAGAATGCCTTTTTCTAGGTATTTGAGCGATAAAACCACCTGTATTTGAATAATTGTAAGGAAGAGCTTTTTAACGTCATGACATATCCATATACAAGTAGGTGACAGAAACTCCGTCAGAAAAGTTACACAATGCACCTTTAAATATTTTAAAGCAGCAGCTCGTAATATCAAGTTATATCTATATAACAGCAGATAGGGAAATAGATGTGAGCCGCTCGCAGTTTTTTTTGTTTTTCAGTGCACAGTTTGTTTTACAGTACAGACAGAAACATCCAATAAAAAAAAAAAAGATTATATCAGCATTCATATTTTACTAAAAAGTTACATGGTGGAGCTTTAAGGCAAGATCAAATAGAAAAATGTCCCAGCCTTTAATGTGGGAGGGATCCATTTGAACAATAAACAATTCCTGCAGTGTCATAGAAATTCATGAATTAAAACATATGGCTCTATTTAAATTATTTTTCAATCGCATATTTTCAGATGTGTGAAGCATTTAAACTTTGCATTGAATCTGCAGACAGAGCGCTGTGGTATATAAAGCACAGTAAAAGATAAGACAGATCCGCTCACAGATTGACGCCGTAAACTTAGACATAGTAAAAACTTAAAAATACACATGACGTCTTCAGTTTTCACGTTTTTTGTTTTTCTAGAGCCAAACCTCAGAACTCCCCAAAAAATGCAAAATCAGCAGATTAGCCATCTTCTGTTGGAGCTAATTTTGTCACGGATAACGGAGGAACCCAAGAGCAGACACAGGTCAAAGGAGAATAGTTGGTATTTATTACAGATTTAATCCAGGAATATGATGGAGAGCAGGATTCTGGAGCAGGGCAGGTCAGAGCAGGAGACTGGAGCACGGAGATCTGAGGCAGATGAACAAAAGATTAAGTAACTGAAGTCGTAGGTAGGCAAACATATGTAGCAAGAACAGAGCACTAACAGACGAAGTATTACGATCTGGCACCGCTGAGCAGGCTTGACTGGCTCTTACACCCTGTTGATTGGAGAGTCAGTTCAGCTGAGTCTGGCTCCAGCACACCTGTCTCCACTCCTGGAACACCACAAGGGGAGGGGAAGGAGGTGGCCACTGAGGGAGTGGCAGATGAGATCAGAGGGGCTGTGACAAATTTGGGTATATTTTTAATCCTGGGTGCGAATAGAGAAGCTTATCCTCCCATATCTGTTTGAAAACCTAAAAAATAAAAAATAAAAAATAAATAAAACATGAATAAATAAAAGAAACAGTCTTCCTCCCTTTCCCAGGAGGTCAAACCAGGACTAATCTAAAGAGGTTAGTCCCACCACAAGCCACCACTGCCACTCCAATATATGACATCATCAGGGAAAGTACAGTTGCCAATTAAGAAGACAGAAAAAATACTCTAAATGCTAATAAAATACATATGTACAGACACAATTGTATAAACATTTTCAACATTAAATTACATGTTTTTGATTATTAAAATGATTTACAGCTCTACCTTTTTGTCAACAAGCAGTGGTTAAAAAGCACGTGTTTTAGTTCAGTGGTACCCAAACTTTTTAGGCAGCAACACAAACAGTGACCCCCAAAATTAAAAGTCATTATGGAACACTGCTCTAATATGTAAATCTATTAATATACAATAAAATGGAAGTGCTGCGCCAGCCCCACACTTCCGGCTCAGTCCTTGTTATCTTGGTCTACATTATCAGAGGTATAATATTCCCTACAACAGAAGCAAAGCCAGACTGGACTGGACAAAACTATTACAATGTCTTGAGGGTTCATATCTCCAGGTGGTGCCTATACTTTAATACTCATATCAATTAAACTATAAAAACTACGCCTCTCAAGTACTGATTTAAATAATGATTTGTGAATAAATAAGGGTGAGCATTTCTCATTTTGCTTGATTATATAATCTTACTGTAAATATCTTACACATTTCTAACTCAATGATCCCTTTGACTATGTTCACAATTCTCCGCTTTGGTCTCTGTAAAACACATTTAAAGGTGCAATCTGTAACTTTTTTAGTCACTGGTCTATTGCTTGCTTGTCTCCATGGTGATGTTATGGTTTATTAGATTAAATTAGATTAGATTCAACTTTATTTTCATTACACATGTATAAATGCAGGTAAGGAAATGTGGTTTAGCATTATAAACAGTATATATCAGTATATACAGTATATACAATATAGACAGAATGGTTGTAGTGAATTATGTACAAATAAATAGGGCAATATGAACATGTGGGAGTACTTTGTTGTTGTTATCCTGGAATGTTCCATGGTATGGCATTAGACTTATCCTTCTACCACCAGGTAGAAAAAAACTATACGTATTTTTGAGCAATAAAAACAACTGTAATGAAATGCATGTGAAAATATATATAATTAATGTCATACTGTGGGAAAATCCAGTTAAGCAATAACACTAGAGAAGTTATTAGAGAAGTTATATAGTACACTTTTAATCACTCTCTCTGATATTCCTGTCCTAAAAAAGACATTTCTCTCCCAGCCCCACTTACTTTTGCCTTCTTATAAATCTTTGATCACTTACTCTTTACCCATTTGCAAGCAATGAAATCACAATATAAGACACTTAATAATCAAACATAAACCTAAAAACATTATAACACAAATACAGGAAAAATGCAGAGACAACAGGAGCAGTAAATCTCCCAGGAGGCCACGCTCTCTGGGATAGGGCAGCAGTGAATCTTCTATCTCCGGTTGGACAGGCCCGGGGTTTTGGGGCACTTCACAATACACCCCGGTCCAGCCCTGGTAACACTGACAGGTAAATTTATGCTTCATGTCCAGAATGTCGTGGTTGTTAAGATGGCCCCTGACGGTGAAGAGGGGGCCCCCTGCTGGAGGGGGGTTGCGGTAGATTTGAAAGAAGCGCGGGTTGAGGTGCAGGTAGGAGGCGGAGTCTAGGCTTTTGCGTACACAGCGGCCGTTCTTCTTGCACAGAGCCTTGCTGCATAGTTTGGCCGCTGAGGTGACGTTGATGACGTAGTGACCGAGGGGGCCGTCGATGTAGTGTTTGACCGTCAGACAGTTTTTCTAAAGAGTTAAATAAATAATACATAGTTTAACAATATTTTTTACAACATATTTTAAAAAGGAACATGTGATTCAGACACGCAAACTTGTTCTATATGATTTCAACAACAATCTCTTTGTCATGGGTCTACAGTTGGAAAAATAGCCTTCCCTGCTAATTCTGGCATATTTACAGAAACGTTCATATATTAATATGCACTATTCCTGAAATAAATAAATACAGCTCTGGAAAAAAAAATGAGACCACTGCATTTTTTTTTCTGAAATCAGCATCTCTACATGTATTACAGCCATTCCATTCCAGCGTCTGTTGAATTCCAACACAAACACAAAGCTGAGCTACTTCAGTTCTTGCACCAGGAGTGGAATAAAGTCACCCAAGAACAATGTAAAAGACTTGTGAAGATGCATGAAACCTGTTATTAAAAATAAGGGTTATTGCACCAAATATTGATTTCTGAACTCTTCTTAAGTGTAAACATTAGTATTATGTTGTTTTAAAATGAATTTGATTTTGTTTCTTTGCATTGTTTGAGGTCTGAAAACGTCTATCTTTTTGTTATTTTGACCATTTGTCATTTTCTGCAAATAAATGCTCTAACGATAATATTTTATTTGGAATTTGTGAGAAATGTTGTCAGTAGTTTATAGACTCTAAGCCTAAGACTGTCTAAGCCTAGTACAGTCCTGTTCTTGATAAGTTGCCTTGAAGAAGGGTTAAAATTTGAATAATTAATTCCCCTGTAAGGACAATAAAGTATACCATAGCCATTATCTGACAGGGCAGTAAGCAGTGTGAAATGGGGTATAGAGTCGGTAGAGACATTCAGCAAATGTTCAGAGCTGGGACTCAACAATAAAACAAAAGGTTTCAGGACAATTTTGTTGAGAAATTGAATTGGTTTAATCTCTACATGATGGAAATTAAAGGAAAAGTAACGTTATTTTACAATCTGAGCCTTCTTTCGGTAATAAAACAAGTCGTTTGACTCACCCATATCACGTTCGTGTCATTTGGAGATGTTTGAAGAAAGTTATGTTGTGGCGTTTCTGTTAGCATTTGTTAGCATTTGTATTCGGGGCATTACTTTGCGGTGTCCAAATAACACAAACTTTAGCACTTTTCAAATCATAGAAGCCCGATGTCTTAATGAAAAATTTCGTTTGAAGCAAAAGTGGCCTGTAATCCGAGGTTTATCCATAGTTTTCAGCTTTGCGTTTCCTGTTTGGGTCCCGGGAGCAGTCCGCGCATGCGCACTGGCGTCCTCATCTACTCGAAACTATGGCTAAATCTCGGATTACAGGCCACTTTTGCTTCAAACGAAATTTTTCATTAAGACATCGGGCTTCTATGATTTGAAAAGTGCTAAAGTTTGTGTTATTTGGAGACCGCAAAGTAATGCCCCGAGCATATGATACAGCACCATGTTAAAAGATACGGGATCATTAGTAGAACAGAACGGCTCAACATAAGTTCTGCGATACTGCTCCAATTGACAGAAAAATGCTATGGGTGAGTAAAACTACTTGTTTTATTGCCGAAAGAAGGCTCAGATTGTAAAAAAACGTTAATTTGCCTTTAAGTCAGGAAAAACATACAAATACCATGTCACATTTAGATTTGTTGCTATTACTATTACCTCTGATCGTGCATACTCTGATGATCCCCACAAGACAACACCAGCTGCACCCAAAGCTGCACTCTCTCCAATAGTGTGGATCAGGTCACTCTGTCAAGAAGAATTTACACATGAGAAATATCTTTTACAGCATAGACAAAAAAAAAGTTTGAAAATGTCTACACTGTATATATAAATATTAGTATGTCATTACAGCGCCGTAAAAGGTTGTGAATGGGTTGTAGAGTTGGAAATCCTGTAAAACTGTCAAAATTAACTGAAAATAGAAGAAATGATAGCCAATTTATGCATGAAAATTACAAAAAAGTGTTGTAATAATACTCAAAGATTGCGTTGGTGCAAAGGTGCAAATGCAAGGAAAACTTCAAAATGAAAAATGAAAAGAACACACAGGGAGATAATTTTATAGCCTTCGTCAGATCAGTGTACACTGTGGTTCAAAGAAAGAAAAAGTATCTGATGAATGCTATGCTATAACCCAATGTGAAGCCAGCCTTACCTGTGACAGCACGATAAACGTATAAGCGTAGAATGGCCTGGAGTAGACAAAAACTGGAAGAGCGTAGTCAGCGCGTGCGATTGAAGCGATCCTCATGGCCTCTTTGACTCTGTAGTGCACAAACTTCACCGTATTGGGCGAAGACCGAAGTTCATAATCCAAATAGATGGACGGATACAAGGCCGTACTCTGCTTCCACAACCACATCAAATGGTCATTTCTCACATGCTCTACATTTGGACATTCTCCCGTATATCTTTGAGGATGCTGCTTGTATCCGTAGTTATAGCAATCTGGGAATAAATAAAACCCCCATAATCCCTCTGGTCTTCTGCTATCCGCCAACGCCAAAGTCAAATTCATAAACGCTTGCCCTGCTTTCTCAAAACTCTCTTTCGCTTCCTTTTCTACTTTGCTTTCTGGCCAGTTAGGATGCATTTTACGAATTAGCTCCTTAGACTTGTTGCGGTAGATGTCTTTAGAGCCCCAGTTGCGTACCCATTGTGGTCGCCAGTTTTCCCAGTCAATCACACCAAGTCCTCTGAAATCTTTATGCGGGATCATTTTATCAAAATCGACTCTTGCTTTGCTAAGATGTTTCGTAATGCTTTGGTTTTGGGGAAGACCGCCATTGATGGGTATGCCAGAGTTGGTGTAGTATGGGTAGTACCCGAGATGGCTATGGTAAAAAATAGTCACATTTGGACCGCTAAGAGTTTCGTTAAGATTTGCAACAATGTCGAAAACACTTAAATCCAAGTCGACTTTGAATCGTAGACGGCAAGATTCGGTTGGGGCGTTCCAGACCACGACGAACGGTCTATGAGGGATGAGAGGTGTGCGTCCTGGTTTTAGCTGGTCTCCCCAAACTTCCAGCTTCACACCAAGGCAAACCAATACAGACAGAACCACCACCAGGGGGAGCCCTTTGGACGCCATGGCCAGAGGGTAGACATGGGGCAATTATCGGATGCTTGCTAGATGGAGAAAAAGAAAGAAAGAACATGTTATGAGCTTCAGTGAGCGCAAATAAGCAGGCAAACAGAGAGAGAACACAGAGTCAATGAAGTGGATGCTCCAGATTCCACAACAAAACAAATGGTTTGATGAGGGGTTTACTGCAAACCAGGGCAAACACACTCACGCATTATAAGGTCCATTGAAAGTGAAGTATTAGAGGGCACATACAATGCCATATTTGTACTGCTATTGGCCTTTAAACATACTTTTGAGTATGTTTGCTTTGGCATTTTGTTTTAGAACCTTGGAATAATCCCTATGTTTAGAATACAAATTATTTTGCATAATTTGGAGTTACAAAAGGAGGAAACTAAAAACTAGCATTATAGGCTATTGTGGCTAGAGTGATCATTTAAGAACGCAGTTGTAGTGAAAGCAATTTGACATTAGAAACCTTTGGATTTCTACCTGTGACTTAGCAATCCAAGGAAAATGTAATCAGTGATTTCTCAGTGCTTAGAGAGAGAGGACCTCGTGAGGATTAATGGATTAATAAAACAACGTGAATGAAGCAAAGTATGGCTCCAAGTCTTTGATGAAGGAGGAACATTATATCATGGTTAAAACCTCAAAAAGTTCATGTTTTGTATTTTTGACAATAGGATAGGGTTGTGCAATGAATCAAATTTTGCAATTAATTGTGATTTTTACACCAGTTTGCATATTTCATTTCAAGGATTTTTGAGAGCAATAGTTTAATCTAGGAGAATTTTTTGTTTTGTTTTGGGGATTTTTGTCCTGTTCTCCAATCTTACAAACTTTGATCTACAGACTTCCCAAGCAGTTCTCAGTTGAGAAAGGAAACAGCTACTGAGGTTTTGCCTGATTACGTCACAATTGCTTGAGACATGACAATGATGAACTTGGCTGCACTCATAAAACTCGAGGGAAACACTCAAGGGAATAGACATCTAAGAATCCTTCTGTCACATGGTTCTGATTAGCAGATGTTGATTTTCTGCATGCGTGTGTGGTTTCCTCAAAGTCCCAAACCACAATACTTTCGGCGCCACACTAGTGCATTCACTTTGCTACTACTTTGTTCTTTATCAACTGTCCAAAACTGCACCTCTTCACGCCACAGACCTCCATCAAATACAGAGCAGTGTGTTTATGGCGCCATCATCTCATATGCAACCAATTCATATTTCCATTTTCCACTGTCAGGAAAAAGGCACTGAAAGAAAGAAAGGGTCCAGGAGGAGGTTTGGTCTCTGAGGCTGCATCCAAGGACGCCATGGAAAATCTCACATCATGCCCCTGTGCAGTATGTAGTAACAAGATGAGGGCCAGGAAACCACTGACACAGTTCAATCAGTCAAATGTTCATTCATCTTTGGGTCAGTGGTAATAGGGCTTTGGTAATGTAGAAGTTGCATGTTTGGTTTGCCAATGCAATAATCCCTCGTTTATCGCGGGGGTTAGGTTCCAGAAAAAACCCCGCAATAAGAGAAATCCGCGAAGTAGGACAACTTTATATTTTACAATTATTCTACATGTTTTAAGGCTGTAAATGCCTCACCACACACATTATACGCTTTTTTTCAGACTGGAATTAACCTTTTCTCACATTTGTCTTAAACACTCAAACTTTCATAGATTTTCAACAAAATGTATTAATAGTGACGCGTGGGGGGGAGACACAGCTCCGGAAGCCGCGGCGCCCGGACCGCGTCCTCTAAGCCCGAGCCACAATCCGAACATGCACAAACAAACGCAAGAGCCGCACGGAGTGATTTAATCCTGGTTTAGACCTGGTCTAGTCCCGGTTTAGTCCAGGTCTAGACCTGGTCCAGTCCTGGTTTAGTCCAGGGCCAGTCCAGGTTTAGACCTGGTCTAGACCTGGTTTAGTTCTGGTCTAGACCTGGTTTAGTCCACGTTTAGTCCTGGTCTAGTCTCTTAGCCAATCAGGACGCTGAACACAATGTTATACTATAAAAAAAACATGTTACACTATAAAAAAAATTGAAGAAGAAAAAAATCCGCGAAACAGCGAGGCCGCGAACAGAGAGAGGGACCACTGTACAAGAATTTGGAAGTTAATGCTTTTGTACTTTTGAGTCTACTTAACACACAATAGTGAAATGGTACAAGTTAACAACACTGATAAATGTTATTTACAATATCAATAATTCATGTAAAATTTTCATAATTTGAATGTTTTTCTTCAAAATTCTGAATGTATTGCTGGGTTTCAGATGACACAGTATTTCATTGATCGATAATGTTGATAATGTAGATGGGGGAAGCTTAAATAAATAGGCAGAAAATGCAGATTTTTATTGGAATACAGTAATATTACGGGTCTACAGTAATAGAAATGATCAGGTTTAACATTTGTGAATTGAACTTTTGGATATTTCATGGCACATTCTAGAATCTGAAATCCACCAGTTGATTTTTTTTTTTTTTTTTTTAAGGTGCACTGTGTAACATGTTGGTTGGGGGTCCATCACCTTCTTTCTATAGATGGTGGTTTTATAGCTCAAGAAGAAGAAGAAGAAGAAGAAGAAGAAGCAACTTTATTAATCTCACACTGGAGAAATTCTTCTCTGCATTTAACCCAGCCTGTCACTAGGAGCAGTGGGCAGCACATTACTGCGCCCGGGGACCATCTCCATGATCTTCTTGCTTCGGCCCGGTCAGGACCCAAGCTGGAGGATACCTATCATGCATGTTTTGGGTTGATGGGGGAAACCGGAGTGCCCGGAGAAAACCCACCCAGACACGGGGAGAACATGCAAACTCCACACAGAAAGGCCCAGGCGACCCGGGGATCGAACACAGACCATGCATGCAAACTCCACGCAGAACACACACAGAAAAAGGTCTGGGCGACTCGGGGATCGAACCCGGAACCTTCTTGCTGTGAAGCATGAGTGCTAGCCACTCAGCCACCGTGCCGCCATACCTAGAAAAACAGGCATTCTGACTGTGGGGTGGGGGTTTCCTCCACAGATGTGACCTGTAACTTGGTCTGGTTCTGTCCCCGTGATGATCAAAATGTTTAATAACAAACTGTAAAACATTTCGATCAAATAACATCTCCACGGAGAAAAGAATTTTATGGATCCTCCACCAGAAAAGTCACACAATGCACCTTTAAGGGTATATTTTTTGGCTTGGGGAAATTCAACTTCCGCCGAGCTACCTAGACATGGAGAGAACATGCACAAAAGACATCATGGCAAACCAGTGAATCTCTGGGATCAATACCCCAGAAAATGCATACACTTTTGACTAGTTTTTTCATCAAAAAGCAGAGCAAAAAACTGTAAAACGGCATCTGGTAACTTTTTATCAATGAATAATCAGCGCACCAAAATAATTATTCTATTAAATGTTGGCTAAAATACACTTTTTCATTTCCTCCTTCCATGCATAACCCTGTGAGTTCTGGTTTTCTGGTGAAGTGGCTCCAACATAAACAGAGTGTGGTGAAGCCTCTCAGTCAGGCTCCAGAAGAACCAAAACCACGTCAGGTCTGGAGACTGTGGACAGACCCAGGTCCAGACCACAAAACAGACCCCCCAAATACTGAGGCAAATGCACACGGACAGTCTGGAGACACTTTAGAGAAACATTCAAAGAGATCCAGATGGGAACACGGGGCAAGGAGCAACCAAATTACACTTCACTTTGAGACAATAAAGTTGTAGAGTTGAGTTGGACAATAATGGCAAGTAACTGTTTATTGCCTTTTGGCTGACAGCTTGCCCAAAAATTCAATTGTATTCTTGTATTCTTGTTTTCTTGTATAGATTTAATTTGAAATGAACCTGTTTTCTGTATTCAGCAGCTTGTGACATAGTATGTAGTAACTTGTTTAACAGTTTGTGATCATACGCTGTAGTTATTATAACCCCTGAATACTTATTTAAAGGGCCCATATGACGTTATTTTCTGATTTATGCTATAATGTTGTTTCCTCATCCCAAGCATACCTGGAATTGCCAATCTCTACTGAACTAAAGGTAAAAAGTAGCTGTTAACCTGAAAACTTCATGACATCACAAGGCAGAACAGAGCATTTAGAGCTTTTTTAGATGTAGACTATGTAGAAAGACTAATAATGCATCAATCCAGGTATGTTTTTGATGAGGTAACATGGCTTAAAGCTCACAAGAGTCAATTTTGTGTAATATAGGACCTTTAAAGTAAGCCTGGTCAGCCAAGACTCTCCTATGTCCTTTAGGTGCATACAGTAGTCTGGAACCCGGTCCTGGCTCCACAAGTTCAGATAGGTATAACTGACATGCTGATCAACCAATTCAAGCAGAAAGAAAATACAATTTTAAAAATCAGAGGGAAAATGTCAAAAACTAAACATACAATTAACTTATCTCTAAAGGAAATGTGCGTTTACTGCTTTATCAGAACTATTACCCAGTCTTGTCAGCTTTAGAAGAGTGATTATGGTTAGAGCCAGAATTGGTGCGGTGGTTTTGGGTGATGAGGGTTTACAATACCCACAGTCTTTGGAAAAACATGAATGGAATTTTTGCACCACTATTCCACTGAACTCTTCAAAGCGTCATTGTCAGTTAACCGTAATAATTGGCTTGAGTTGTGTGATAATCTCCTGTCATTTCTAAGGGCCATAAACTTGTTCAGGATTTCGATGTTTATATTCTGTGCTCTGATTCATGAGCGACTTGGACAGTGCGGTGTGGAAAATATGAACTCAGCCACAAATTAGCAGTTAATTATAGCGTATTAATCCTTCACGACTAAAGAGACAGCCATTTTAAACGCTATAGCCACACATGGCGACCGGCGCTTTGGTTCACGCTGTAGTCATCTGCGGTTACATCAGAGTCAGCTGCCGTTACACTGCCAGGATACTCACCACTTGTTTTTATGTGTACAAATCACACTAAATGAAAGCAGGTCAAGAATGGTGTGGAAGAGTTTATATTTGAAGTTGGTCATGGCCAGTGCTTTAACTTTCCTTTCACTGATTTTTACCAAGAGCCATTTCAAATTAATCTTGTAGTTCATGTGATTACTCAATGTTCATTTCATTGATTACAATTCCAATGTCATACGTAAAGCCACAGCAGGTAAAGCCACTCTTATCTGACCTGGAGGATAAGCAAACCTCCTCTCCTGCTTGTGTCCAGGGAAATATTATTTATATGGCTATAATAGTATGGCTATAAAACTTACTCCACTTATTTCCATGGAGAAAGTTACGAAGTATGGTTTTAACTTTGTTTTTCCATGGATGTGATTCGTCAACTCGATAAGGTAACTAACTAAATAGTAGTAGTAGTAGTAGTAGTAGTAATTTATTTCGAGCATATGATACTTGTAGTGCACAGAAAATGTACAGTGTCATACAATTTAAATAAACAACAAAAAAAGAACATAAAAAAGAAAGAATATATAGACACAAATACATTTTTTTTTTTTTTTTTGCGTATATGTACATGCCCGAAAAGGAGTGGGTAGAAGTAAAACTTATTAAATCCCACCCCTTCTCCCAAAGTTAGTAGTAATCCTTATTTTTGTGTTTTTACAGTTAACCGGTGACAGTGGTTGGCTGCCAATACTTGTACAGTGTAAAGCAATTACAATAAGACAGGGAAAAAAAATGAGAAAGAAAAAAATATATCTTATCTTATTGATATCTTATTAGTATCATCATCATTACTGTACTATGAAAAAAGTACCATGACTTCTCAAGTAGAAATAGGCTACAGAGTGGTCCAACAAATTCAAGTAGAGTAACAGTTTGGATGTAACACTTTGATTATAGTCCTCATCAATAATATGAAGTTCATGTAGCCTATTTGGAAGGACAAAACAATAAATAATACTCAAAATCTGGTATTTTCAAAGGTTAGGCCACAAAAATGCATCCAATATTTATCACAAAGCCAAAACATTTATAGTATAAATCAAGTACAGTGAAAGGCATTTGAAATCTTTTTTATTTTTATTATTATTATTATTATCCTTTATTTTTATCCCTGTAGGGAAATGATTTCTCTGCATTTGACCCATCCTTCAGGAGCAATGGGCAGCTCATCTTTCAGGCGCCCGGGGACCAGGCTTTGGTCAGGACCTCAGCTGGAGGATTTTACCTATTTACTATTCTATTCTATTTACAAAAAGTAACATTTTAATTGTAAAAAAAATCTATAAATGTAACTGAATACTAGATGTAACACAGATTTGTAAAATATTGTTTTATTTTATCCATGACTCATCACCCTGAACATCACCCTATTAAATGTAACCTTTAATTTCCTTTTGTCCAAACCTTTTCCCATCATGACCCCTCTTCTTGGTCACAGTCTTGGGTCATATTTGGGGTTGTGTGGTTTTCTCTGTAGCTGTTTCCAGATGTGATTGGACTTGATTAACACTCAGACAGTTCCCTGCTGTACAGAACTGTAGGGTTCTCATCTCCGTTGTCTTCCATGTTTATAAAGTAAATGTTTTCTTCGTCCATTAGTTAGTATTCATGATGCATCACTCAGGTTTACTATTTTTGAGTTGAAATCTCATTTATTTTGTTCTTTTTCACATAGCAGCGGCAGGTACACATGTGAACAGGACCACGCTTACTTAACATCTAAATTTTTACCCAGAATGCATGCACGCATTTCCTCCCGAGTCCACAGGGGTCAAAATAAGAGTCCTTGATATGAAATTAACACATATCACATAAAAGTAAAGACATTGCTTGTTAAACACATGGGCTGAAATAAAGAATAATAATAATGACAAATTATATTTACATATGAGAACACAACCTAACAAGAACTGCTGACTGGATGTTCACATTTGGTTCATTTAAATAGTCTCTCTTCTTTTCTGCTGAGTAAGGTGAAATTCACTGGCTCCAAGTTTGGATTTGGCACATCCTCAGTAGCTTACAAACATAGACTCTCTTGCTCTGTTGTATCACCCAATTTTCCATGTCATACCTTTCAACACTGAGAGAAGCTGGTGACACTGTACCAAGTTATAGGTCAGATCTGTGGCAACCAAGCAAGAACATCTCCAGGGAGACAAGCGGATGATGTAACCTCCATCAGAAAAGTCACCTTTAAAGGGCCCATATTACTGTTTTCTATGTGTTCTAATGTTTCCTTATCAAAAACATACCCGGAGTTGCTTCCTTGTTTCATTCGCACATGTTGAACACTCAAACTCTGCATATTTAGGCTGATTTCTTCTCTCAGAAAGAAAACACTTCACACTTCCATCTTCTGATATCATGTTGTAATACAGGAAGTGCTCCACACACCTTTTTAAACTCCATACACCTTCATTAGAATCATTTTGATGAGCCCTGGAATTGCCAGTCTCTACTGAACTAATGGTAAAATTTAGCTTTTAACATCATAAGGTGGAACATTTTGAGCTTTGGAGATGCAAACAGACTGATAATAATTATTACTCAAACATGTATGAAACAAAACACAGCTCCAGCTATGTTTTTGAGGAGGTAACGACATTATAAAGTTCACAAGAGTCAATTTTCTGAATTTTTTTTTTTTTTTCATTTAGGTTTTTTAGACTTTTTATCTTTGGGTTTACATTTTGTTGTAAGCATAATCATATTCAAATAAATTCATTGATATATACTATAAAAATACCCAAAATAAACACAAACATCTTACCTTTAGTTCTCAGGGGAGTTTGCTGATCTTCAATCCCACAAAGCTCTGTGTCTCCGGGGACTGTCACCATCAGAGCCTGGGTGTTGTTGTGGTAGCCCCTCCTCACCTGCTCATTAACTGGACCAAACTGGACTAACTGGACTCTGCTCCCCAACTCAGATCACACACATTCATACAACTATTATCTTAATGAACAAGCACAGGATTTGCCATTTGCTTGTCTCCATGGAGGTGTTATGGCTTTTCCTGGAATATCCTGCATTCATTTACAGGTGTTTTTATGTCTCAAAAGTATTTGCGTTCTTACTGTGAGTGGGTTTCACCTCTCCACAGATCTGATGGCGTCACCTGCTTGTCTTCAAGAAACTAGATTATTTTGACTTTAAACAGGGCTGTGCAGAGACGGGGCAAGGACTCAAACTTTTTAAAAAGGGCATGCACAGAAAGTCTGATGGGCATTTTACTGACGAGGATGTAAAAATTGAACAGAAGTACCTCTTCTTTTGTTTTACTTTTTGCCTGTAAAAAGCTTGAGGGACGAAAAGGGGTAAGGTATGGGCAGAAATATGTGCCACCAGAAACTGAATTTGAATCACATAATTTGAAATTGTATTTTTTAATTTGAAATTGTATTTTTTAATTTGAATCATTGCATTGAAAAATTGAATCTGAATAGTACCATTTGAAATTGAATTTATTAGTTTGTAACAGGAATCTAATAAAAGCTCTCTCGAAATCTTTCTTGAAATTCAAATTCAGTTCTCAAAATTCAAATTCAGTTTACAAAATTCAAATTCAAGTTTACTGTGACAAACATCCTGGTACTTTAAGGATGAAGGAATACAGGATATACAGGACTCCTCTGTCTGCTGCTTTAACTTGAATTTGAATTTTGTGAACTGACTTTGAATTTTGAGAACTGAATTTGAATTTTGAGAAAGATTTCGAGAGAGCTTTTATTAGATTCCTGTTACAAACTAATACATTCAATTTCAAATTATACTATTCAGATTCAATTTTTCAATGCAATGATTCAAATTAAAAAATACAATTTCAAATTAAAAAATACAATTTCAAATTATGTGACTCAAATTCAGTTTCTGGTGGCACATATTTCTGCCCATAGTAAGGACCCATGCCACCTCCTTGGTACATGCCTGATCTAATTCTTTTATTTGATTCAGGAAATATCATTTTATTATAGCTGACTGGTCAAATTTTAATGCAAATCAGGAGGTTTAGTCTTTTATCACACAGCTATCTCTCTTCACATGAGAAAGGCGTTGACCATTCCCAACCCTAAGTTTGCAGCTGACAAAACATCAGACGGATATGAACTCCACCTCTGCATCAATACTGGATAATACTTTTTAGATTTTATATTTATTTGAACAAGAGAGGTCAGACTATGCAGTTGTTATTCAGACTTTATATAGCAAGCCTTTTCACACAAAAACAATTGAAATCAAAATGCTTAATGTTCTTTTGTAATGTTATTTTGTTCTTGTTTACATTTGAAACTGCAGAACTGACACCTGACTGAGCCATGTTAAATAATGATACAGCAGCCAGTGGTTGTGGGAAAACCCAGAATGCTGATGACAGGAAGAGCTGGACAAAGAACTAGATTAGACTGGTCAGGTGAATATTGTTATACACTTTCTAAATCATCTTATGCTTCTGCTGATCAAAAAATGATGTAAGCTCCACTAAACAAATGTGACTTATATGCATATCATTAAGACACTACAAGGAAAATGTTTGTGTTTTGGTCAGTTTGCTTTCTCAACATGTACGTTTTCACATCAAAACGTTATAAAATTCAAACTTGAAAAAATGCTGCGAGCATATAAAAAGCATATTTAAAAAAAGACAATTTTCATTAGTTTCAAATTTATATATTTTTCTAGTAACAATCATGGTCTTGTCTTAAATATATCTTCTTTGTAAGCATGTATCAAATTTGGAGAGCAAATCAGAACTATTGCAAAATACAGTAGCCTATGCAGGAGTAGCTATGTGGAGCATCAGCCAGCACAAGAAGGCAAATTGGAGCAAATCTATTTACAGAGAAAGTGCGCCTGATGATAAAAGGGAAAACCATAGACTTATTGATCTACATTTGTCTGCCTTGATAATCTAATCCTACTCTTTGCTACTCTTTGCTGTTGTGATTTTTAGAAACAACAATTTAGAAACATTAACTTATATGGACCAAAGGTGTGTGTGTGTGTGTGTGTGTGTGTGTGTGTGTGTGTGTGTGTGTGTGTGTGTGTGTGTGTGTGTGTGTGTGTGTGTGTGTGTGTGTGTGTGTGTGTGTGTGTGTGTGTGTGTGTATATATATATATATATATAAAACAAGAGCAGAGGTGCACCAAAATTGGTAATAATTGTATCTGCTGCCATCTGCTGAAATTTTTTTGTATTGCAATATGATGATGAGTAGAAAGTTTTATTTGCGGCAACCAAATCTCATGCCAGCAACTATGGGCCTTTGACAAACTCCATTCACACGCTCTTGTATTAATAAAGAACTCATATTCATAGACGTCATAGAAGTCACAAGCTAATCTTCTACTGCTTGTTAAATAATGCACCATTTTCTATTATATTTGTTATCCATGGATTTCACAGTGATGGGAAAAAATGTACCATTGCCATAGCAATTAGCAATCCACAACAAAATATTCATTTTTTATGTATTTGTTTTTAAATACCAGATCATTAATATGCAGCTCAAAAAATTAAACACTTTGAAAACGTATCAGATCTCAATGTGGAAAAAATATGCTGGATATCTACAAATATGGACAGGGCAATGTCTTAGGAACAAAAGGAAGCCACCTCTTTTAATGGAACAACGAGACGACCCTTAAAACAGAACTGGTTTTGCGTGTGGAGGTCATTTCAAGTTTCTCCCTCTTGGTCTTGTTTGGCTGGTTTTCCACTTGTGCTGCTTTGGCTAGACTGATTATCAGTACTGGGAGTATGAGCCCATTCCTTAACCCTACAGAAGATTGTCTAACTTCTCCTGGATGGCACACAAGATTTAATGACTTAGACTTAGACTCAGACTTAGACTTTATTGATCCACAAGGGAAATTACTTGGACTTAGCTCACACGTCACATTATATTACAACAGTGAAAAATATTTTTTAAATTGTAATAAACTTCTAAATAAGTAGCAATAAAAAAATATCAAGAGGTTGGTATCAGTAAGACATACATTATACAAATGTATGTACAGTAAGTAAAATATATATATATATATATTAGGGCTGGGAATATACAGACCTGGCCTGTAACTTGGCCTGGTGGCACCTCCTGTTTGTTTCCATGAATAGATCAATGTCATACTGTCTGGACCATGTCAGGCAAAGCTATAACATCTCTATGGAGAAGAGCAGAAAGCAGATTCTCGACCATTAGAAAAGTTACATAGTGCACCTTTAAGTAGGCCTATAGGAGAATTGACATATTGTAAAACAATTAGAAACCCAATTTATTTGAGCAAGAAATTTTATTTTATTTATTTATTCATTTTGGCTTTCAGTCTGCATGGTGTCTCTTTTTAAACTCTTATACCTTTGACCCATTCTTTGATAAACAGGGCACATTCAGCAGGTGGTCTCCAGATTAGGACTGGACCAGTGTGCAGTCCATCTGTCACCAGTACTGTCCACTGCCACAACAATAGCACTACCTGCCGGTGTCTATTTTAGTTACAGAGAGCCTCATGAGCAAGCTTAAATTAGTCAGCAGGGAGATGAGTTACAAGGACAAATCTCTTCTAGCCTAAGCCAAAAGTGAATATCACAAACCCATTTTTTTTTTTAAGTTCAACTTTATTGTCAATTCTGCCATATGTGTTCGACATACAATGAATCGGAATTCCATTTCTCCCTTGCCAAGCAGTGCGTTCTAAATACCACCTTACTAGTGTAAAATATGTTTGTTTGTTTTTTCTAGTTTATATATCACGTGCTGTCTGTTTATGTTCTATGCTTTAGTATTCTGCCCCAAAAACCTTTCAATATGCCCTAGTTGTTATTAGCACAAGACAGCAGATCCATATATTCTTGATGTAACCAATCCCATATACAGGCATAACAAAGTATAACTATTGGAGCAATTCTCTTCTTACTCAACAACCAGAAATAAGAATTCAAATTATTAATAAGCTTTTAAACTATAACTTTATTGCCCATTAGGAAATGTAACTTTTTGTTGCTTACATTAAATCATTATTGTTTAGGAGCTTTAAAACGGAAAGAAAATAAAGTTATCGGAAAATGAATTGCAAATGATGTTGTTTGATTATATCTTTATAGATAACAAACGATAAATAATAATAACATTTAACACTTAACCCTCTGAGACCCACAGTTGCAGAATTGCAACATTTTCTTAAAGCTGTCTAGTAGTGCCCCACACTGACGGAATGTAACAAAAACTGCATATCCCAGCACCCCACACTCTGTACTGCATCATACAACGTTTTTGGAGAGAAATTTTTAATATTGGAGGGAATATCACATTTCAAAGTCAAATGACACAGCTGCCTTCTACTGACCACCCAGCTCTCTTTTCTGGATCAATTTTAACCAATCTAAAAGTAAGTATACAATCTGTAATATTTCATTTACTTTCATTCATAACATGTTTAGTGTTAGAAAAGTTAAATATATTTTTAAAAAGTATAATACACATGATTTAGAGTGATTTATGTAAATGTTGCAAAAACACAACACTGGGTTACAAAAGGTGCACCTTTTACACAGAGAATCCCTAACCTTTGTGAAGTGGCTATTCACAAGAGGATGTGAACACAGACGGAAGAGCCAAAGTAGACCTCAGTCTGCCATACATCTCCACCTTAAAGTCACGGGCCACTCCATTGAGGACAGTGAGGTACAGGTTAGTACCAAGGGAGTGTGCAGGGTAAGCCTGCTAGGTCTGAGCATGGCATATCAGGAGATACGGTCATGAAGCTCGCATCAACACTACCTACAGGGCAAAACTACAATGTGTATGCAGACAACTTTTTCACCTCTGTGCCTCTTGTTAAACTGCTCGAGTGTGGCATACACTTTGTTGGCACTGTTCGTCCAGGGCGTGTGCCAAGCCTCAGGTTAGCAGAAGAGAAGGAGCTGAAAAAACAAGGAAGAGGAAGCTTTGACTTCAGAGTGTCAGAAGAACACAACATCTGTGCGGTAAGGTGGTATGATAACCGGTCAGTCACACTTCTCTCCACTTTTGATGGCCCAAACCCAGTCGGCACATGAGGTGCAAACGGTGGTACATGTACATCTTTTGGCACACCATCATCATTGCCGTGGTAAATGCTTGGCTGCAATACAAGCGCAACTACAAGACCCTGCAGATCCCCTACTGCTGCACATTTATTTTTATCTTTACTTTCAATGCTCATTCTATTGCACATTACTTTTTCACTGCCGTATCTTCCATTGCACATTTTTGATGCACATTGCACATTTTTGGACATCTGTAAATAGGTATTTATTTATTCTGTTGCACTGCTTTCAGATTCTAGATTTTAGATTTTGTTTTGTTTCGTCTTTATATTGTATTTTGTACACTGTCTTTTTGCACTACCCGGCCAGAGAGAAACAAAAGTTCGATTCACTGTATGTGTTCAACATACAAAGAATCGAAATTTTGACCCTCAAAGATCAAAGTCAGCTATATTTGATCTTTGATCTCCTTTGAACATGAGACGGTTCCAGGTACAGCTCTCTGCCTCTCTCAAACTAACACCGTAAAGAGAGGTAGACCTTCAGTGGATGAGGAAAGATCACCACTAAGTGCTAAAAAGATAGTGTACAACACTCCGCGGGAGGATTCATGGGGGTGGTGTATTGTCTTCTGGGCAGCAGATCTGCTAGGACTGCTGCCCCCGCGACCCAGAAATAGGAAAGCGGAAGAAGACGGATGGATTGATGGACAACACTCTGCCTCCTGATGTCCGAAAGTACAGCATTGGACACTTTCCTCATGAAGATAAAAAAGAGAGGCCGATGCAGGTAAGAGCGGATACGCATCCACCTCTTGCATGCTTGTGCTTTAGAGATGACAAAAACTGCTTTCATCAGTTTCATATTTGATGAGTGACATGATAAAGAGAAGAGACCTGCAGCACATAATTTATTTAATGTTCTTGTTCATATACAGGATTGTTGTATTAAATATAAGGGGAAAAAAAGTATAAAAAAATCACTTTAAAATATGTTTTGATTTTATGGAGTGAGCAAAAACTAATACAAACTTGTTTTTTATTAAATGTGAAGTTGTAATATTGGTAACTACTAAAGCCCAGTGTTGCAATTTTGCAACATTTCCAGATTCCTTACAAAAAAAGAAAAAAAGATTAAACAAATTATTTTCTGCATTAGAGGCTTAGGAAAAACATGTTAAAGAGGTTTAAAAAATGTTCATCCAGAAAATGAATGCTTGGGTCTCAGAGGGTTAATAACAATAATAACATTTCAAGTTCATTTTCATGCTATCACGTGACGTCCTCCTCTACGTCACGCTCCGCAGCCCCGCCCCTCTCTCCGCAGAGCTGCATTCCATACGGACCGAACCACTTCCATAGCAACGGGAGTTTGGCTTTACATTACTCAATAAAACCCAAATTCACTTATTTTTTGTGTGACAAGTGACATATCAGGAAAAATTATAAAATAGATTTTTATAAATGTCATTATGGCATTGACCTTATCCCGACAACATTCCCAGAGTTTGCTCCCAGAAACCCCTCCCCCCTCTCCTCTTTTTTAAATTGGCTCCTTCCGCCTCGCTGCCATGTTGGATATACGCATAGCCACTGCAGCTACCAGAGTTTTCTAATGAAAGTTAGGAGGATTTTCTTCACTGAGACCAAATCGACAGTCATATTATATTTCACTGTTTGCCGGGACATTTAAGGATACTTTCTGAGCAGGAGCACGGTCCGATTAGACCCCTTGCCCCCTCCGCCCTCCACCTCCAGCCCGGAGTGTCTGACTGCGAAGGGGAGATGATCGGGTTGCAGGCCGCCGAAGCGACTGCAGCCCGCATGGATGTTGTATAATTAGCGGTGTTTGCTGAGCCCATCTGGGAATAAGTGCACCGTTTCGAGTACTGACTAACTTGAAGTCTCGGGACGCCATGAACAACCACCCTCCGCCGCGCAGGGCCGTGAACGTCGGCTCTATCCTGCTGACCCCGCAGGAGAACGAGTGTCTGTTCAGCTACCTGGGAAGGAAATGTGCCGTAAGTTTGTGTTTACACCTGCACGTTGTCTCTACGCACAGGTGCACGCAATCATACGCCATCAAAGCCATCCTAATGCACTACTCTGTCTGTTGCATTGGTTCGCATTACAATTTGACCTACATATTTATTCATCATTCATAGTTGAAACAAATGCTGATGTAGTCTTTAATAATTGGATAGAACCAGTTGAGACAATGGTTCCACATATGGATAGGAAAATACTGTTATGTTGCACTGCTCAATGTAGTGACTGCTGTGTGAAGAGGCCAGTGTCTAATATACAAACATGACTCTTCTGTTTGCACAAAAATATACCACAGAGGAACTTGGAAATGACCTGACTGGGTGTACCATGTATTTCACATTCTATACTAGCCACTAAAATGATTACAGTCAACATATCGAAAACAATGCATGTATGAAGTTATAGAAGTAGTTTGACGTGACTATATTGAATACTATTTGGGGGGGTAGATGTGTAATACAGTTCAGCTTTATGCACATTTTATACACATCCAGGTTTGTTAAAATGTGAGACTGAAATATTAAGTGCTTATCTCCAAGTTTGCATGTGCCTTTGTGATGTGATTATAGCAAATACTGTTTTATTTTTATTACATTTCATGATGTGATCATTGTATTGTAAAAAGAACTGTCAAAATGCATACAAATGAGATGAAGGTAAAGACGACTCCCTAAGTTCTAGTTTTAGTCTGCATCTTTGGTTGAAACATTCAATGGTCAAGCAGTTTTAGGAAAATAAGTCCGATCCATCTGACATTATTTGCAATTTATGTTTTTAATGATGGGATTCTGTTCACAAGTTCACATTTTAAACGTGTCCAGAAGAATTCACAAAAGACTGAAATGTGAACCAACAATCTGATACAAGAGTCACATTTCCGAACATGGTTGGGTTAGCAGTTTGTATGCAGAATAAGAGGATATTTTGTTGTTTGTGGAGGAAATGACTATACTTCAAAAATTGTACCCTTTGCGATTTGCCAACTGTGTCCATTCAAATCGTGCTTTCGATTGCGATTCATCTTGCAGCCCTAAATGGTACACAGCTGTTCTTCGTGTTAGCGGTTAGTCACTTTGAGGTGGCTGGAGTGTGGCTGTGTTTTACTGCTGCATACTTTCCCTTCAGTGCGAGTCCTCAAAAGTCCCTGATCGGTGCTTTAATGTGTGACCTAAGACCCCTCCTGTGTGATGCTGGTTAGTGTTTTGTCATTACACCTTTGACCTTTCTCTCATAAATCTCTGATCAGGAAGCAACATGCCCTCTGGCGCTTCCTCTTCCTTTTCTCCTGGCTGCGGAGGTGCCAGGAATGACTTTGCGCTGCAGAAATGTAGGGAGAAATACAAACACAGTGTGACCTTAGTAAAAAACCTGCAGACCGCATACTGGAGCAGGCCAATTGTGGATCAGATAGTGCTGAGGAGAGCAGCCTTTTTACTGTCAGACAGCAATCACGGTGAAAGGGTTGTGTTGAGTTTATTTGAAATTACAGTGGCAAGATGAATCAAAATTGAAGTAAAATATAATGTTCTCCAATCCAGTGTTTTTTATAACAAGGACAGTGAGTGGCATTATTACAGTACAGCGTGAAGTGATGTAGTCTGATGATAAAGCCTGATAACCCTGTAGTTTGTAGACCTCCACAAACCTTTTCTAAAATGCATGCAGTGCTCCTTGGCATCTTTTGAAATGTTCAACTGAATCATTTTATGTTGAAATATTAACCAGAAATCTTATTGCAATGACCAAACAGATTTTTCTCCGTATCATTCTCTCTTGCCTTGTACAAACATCATAGAAATGTCAAAAGTTACTACTAATTAACCAAAAGCAAAGCCAAAAGAATGCACCAAATCTGTGCCTCTAATAACATGGCAAATTAAAAGTACATAACTTTAATTTGTGTCTAAAAAAAGATTTCCACGAACTGGAAAGCACCACAAGCTGCGTCATTAAAAACTCTTGATATAAAACAGTTTTCTCCTTAATGAATTTACCAGCAGTGTTTCTTTACAGCTGCTACAAAGCCAGACATAAAATCCTCTGTGACTTGGTTCTAAGTTCTAACCCACTTTTCATTGTCGTCTTATGTTACCAGTAAACTCCCCTATATTAAAAAAGGACCATTCCTACATTGTAAACTAACCCAACTACTTTCAAATGATATTGAAACCTAATCATGACACAACAGACTGCTTTTTGTTCTTCGTCCCTGGCCTTTTGTGAAGACCTTTTTTGTAAAGGAATTTCTGTGACAAACGCCATGATCTTATCCATGCAGGTTTGGCAAGATTCAGATGTCATCTTTGTGTAGCAGCTCTGTTTCCGTTTCCTCTGACACATGTGCAGTTTGACAGGGTTTAACAGATGTTTTTTAAAGAACATCTGGGCACTTAAATGAGAAAGATGAAGTGGATATTTGGATTTGCTGAGTGAGATCCACTGAGACATAAAGACTTTCAGACCAACTATAAAGGACAGTAATTTGTCTAACAAAGCACATTTATTGCTATGGATTTTTGTCATTTAAGCATAGACCAAAACCCAAGGATGCTGATGGTAAACAAATGTACACTGTATTGCCAAAAGTATTCGCTCAGCTGCCTTGACTCACATATGAAGTTAAGTGACATTCCATTCTTAATTCATAGGGTTTAATATGACATTGGTCCACCCTTTGCAGCTATAACAGCTTCAACTCTTCTGGGAAGGCTGTCCACAAGGTTTAGGAGTGTGTTTATGGGAATTTTTGACCACTCTTCCAGAAGTGCATTTGTGAGGTCAAACACTGATGTTGGACGAGAAGGCCTGGCTCTCAGTCTCTGCTCTAATTCATCCCAAAGGTGTTCTATCAGGTTGAGGTCAGGACTCTGTGCAGGCCAGTCAAGTTCATCCACACCAAACTCTCTTTTCCATGTCATTTGACTGGAATATTTAGGAGTGAGGAAATTTCACGACTGGACTTGTTGGACAGGTGGCATCCTGTCACAGTACCACGCTGGAATTCACTGAGCTCCTGAGAGCGACCCATTCTTTCACAAATGTTTGTAGAAACAGTCTGCAGGCCCAGGTGCTTGATTTTATACACCTGTGGCCATAGAAATGACTGGAACAGCTGATTTTGATTATTTGGATGGGTGAGTGAATATTGGCAATATAGTGTATATGGAATAGTGTGTGAAAAGTCCCTCAGTCGTCCAGGTAGAATCCATGATCAAAGGAGAAGTTCAATTTGTCAACTGGACAAAGTTTGTTTGGTTGAAAACGTTTCGCCGCTCATCCGAGAGACTTCGTCAGCTCTGGAAGCTCAGCTCAGAGCTGACGAAGCCTCTCGGATGAGCGGCGAAACGTTTTCAACCAAACAAACTTTGTCCAGTTGACAAATTGAACTTCTCCTTTGATCATATATGGAATAGTACATAACTGAAGATGTCAAGATTATTAGGGTAACCGATCAATATAATCTGACAATATTTGTGATACTTTTGGTTCAATTCAACCCTTATTCCATGAAAAAGGTGATGTTCTCACTGTAACGGAAATATTTGATAGTGTGAGAGAACATGCTGTGTATGTTACTTCTATGTTGAGTTGGGGGGCTAAAATCATTACAGCTTAATTAAATGTAATGAGATGATGCATAACTCTGAACTTCGGGTTTGCAGCATTTTTAAACCTTCTTACCACAGTTGCCTCAGTTGTCTTTTGTTGATTGGGACATGCCCTACATCTGCAGTTCCACTTGAGCTCTTTAATTTTAAACTGCATCATTACGACCATACAGGCTCCTTTCCTTGCATTACATTACATTACATTACATTACATTACATTACATTACATTACATTACTTTACATAGCCTCATGCGTTTTCAATAAGTGTAAATTAATCAAGTCTGTGCAGTCCTGATCACCCCTGGCGCACTCACATTATTGCCCCTCCTTTAGTGCTGAGTTGGCTGCTTGTGTCATTGGCTCCTTCCTGCCTCAGTGCCCACCTCTGCTGTGTTGCAGGCTCTGTGCTCGGCCGTGGTCCAGGTGTATGCGGCGGATCGCAGCTGCACGTGGCTCAAGAGGTGCTGCGGAGTGGCCTGCCTGGTCAAAGACAACCCCCAGAGGTCCTACTTCATCCGAGTGTTCGACGTTAAGGTGGGTGCTCAGAAAGGAGGGGCGTGGGATTCAGGCCAGGGCTGTGGAGCGTAAGATGAAATCACATTTTATAGACCCGCAGTGTTCGGCTGTGATGGAGGACAGGTAAATTTAATATATATACATAATTCTGGCTCTTGCCCCCATATGAGAGTATGACATAATCAACTTCTACAATGTAAAAACAACAAACATTTGCACAATATTGATGAGGCCAGCTATGGTGTGCCTGCAATATCAGCAAATGGCTCAAGTAGATACTTTTACAGTAATTTTCCACTCCTTCATTTGACCTATCTAGGAAAAGATTCCTGCTAGTGACTGAAGCAGTATTATGACCAAATATTTTACATCCGTCAACTTTTAAGGTCAAGCACGTTTACGCTGTCAAACAACAATTTACAACTTCCCGAAATCCCTTTTGTGCCTTTTTTTCCACAATCCCCTCACAAAATTATCTTGTTTGCACAATGCAGCCAGTTGATAACCTTTCTGCTGTCGCTCGGGTCAGACTAATGCTCACTCATTGGTAACCCTGAAAAACATTCAAACAGCTTGGTACACTGCTCTGTTTCATTATTTTGCTTATGACACTGTGGTTAATCTGCTTCTTAAAACTACAAGAAGGCATTGATAATGAATACAGAGCTTTAAAAATGATGTGCAAGCAATTAACTTTAGTAGAGTGATTCCCAGCGTCTGAGTTTGCTTTACTTTCCCTGTATTGGACTGCATTTGGGATTGACAGCCTCTTAAAATGCTTTACTTTACAGTTCGATAAATCAACAATAATACTCTATAGCACTATTTTATTTACTGAAGGTTCAGTTAAGCACTTCATAAATGTCAGACATTGTTATTTTTCAGTTCTGGTTCATAATGTTTTGCATTTTTATTCCTCCAGGAAGGAAAAATTATGTACGAACAGGAGCTTTACTACAACTTTTCCATAAGTAGCCCCAGATCCTATTTCATCACATTTGCCGGAGATGTGAGTCTTTTGCCTATAACAAAACACAAATTAATCAAATAAAATGTTCTTCCAAAATGTTGGTTGGTTTTGCTGACATATTTTTCCCTGTTCTTTTGTAGTCCAGTCAGATCGGCCTGAACTTTGCCAGTGAAGAAGAGGCAAAGAGGTTTCGAGCTGCCATCAATGACCTCCTCAATCGCAGACAAAGGAAAACTGGTAGGTTTCATTTGATTTTTTTGGATCACTTTTGTTTTATCTTGAATCATTCATCTTGGTTCTCACATAGCTAACAATAATAATTGAACAATTTACATGATCAGTCTCATGTACTACCGATACCCTTTTTAGGTTTTAGTGTCAGGTTTTAAATACTGATCAGTTGTCAGTGGATTAGTTATTGGCCTAGTTATTGGCCTAATACCACATTTTTAAAACTCCAGTCTATTTGCTTTTTTATATAGATTGCGATTTGTTTGTAATGTGTTTTTTTTTCTTTCTGCTAAACTGTTTTACCATCACCCAAACTCATTTAGGAGACAAATATGCCATTTGAACTCCTGCTGCATACTATACATTACCATGTTTATAAAATATGTTTATAAAATGTGACTGTGCAGGAAATTTGCTTAAAATCAACCTTTTTCCAAAACACACCATGCTAACCTCTTAAGACCGCTTTCTTCATGAGACTTTCTTTTTTTCTTCAAACTCTGTACCTCAATCAGCTTTCGTATCCTCAACTAACCCTGCTTTAACATACCATTTCTCCGACTTCTTCTGTTCCTCCTTACACTTTTCCTGAACTCATATCTTGACACAGCTTTATATAATCGGTGTAATTTGTCTTTTTGCAGAGAAAAGGAGTGATCCTAGAAATGGTATGTTAAAGCTTCATCCATTGGTCTTTTTACCTCTATATTTCTTCTGCATAGTACTTTTATTCTTACTTTCTCAACTTTCAAATCTTCTCAGTTTTTTAGCTCTGCTTGTCTCATTTGGATGATGATGACTATATTTAAAGTGCACAAACGCACATAGCTGTAGCATATCTGAATCATTGTGTTTGTGTTGCCGTGGTACCAGCAGCATAAAGTGGGCCGTGAGTTAATCTGGTCAGCAGGAAGTCCATCTGCTCCATATGCAGACCACATGCTCTGCACTGCTCCTTTAAACCCTGTGGAGCCTCGCTTTAGGCATAATCTGTAATCCTCACCATGCTGCAGGTGAGCTTTTGATTGTCTCAAATTGGTCAAAAGAATATGTGCACCAAAGCGTTGATTTTATAAGAAAGATTTAATGAGTTTTTTTTAAATCATCTGATAGCAGAACACTTCTGGTTCTGGTTGATTACTTGGCAAACTGAAAATGAATATTCCGCCAGAAATGACAAATTTTCATGATGCAACTAGGTAGCAAATTCACATTAAAATACAGGGGCAAGAAATTGGGTGAGACAACCACTCAAGAGATTTGGTTATGCCACACAGGAAATTTGTTTCCTTTCAGCTCTCCACTTTCTATCAGGGTGAATTTCTATCACTGAATTAGCAAATGTATTTGCTGGCTGCCCTTCCTGTAGCAACCAAACACAAAACTTCTTGATTGGGCAGCAGTTAGTTGGGGCTGGCTACCGAAACTTGGTTCCCGAAAAGGTCTTGTAGGTACCGAAAAACTAATGTTCGTTCGGTGCCAACTTTTCGGTTTCTTGGTTTTATGTGTCCTCGTCAATGCGCCAATAGAAACGCCCACAGATTTGTCAGTGCAGGACAAATGAACTCACGTTTTAACATAGTCCTACGTGTGTCTCAACAAATCGCAGTCTGCCGTCTTAAGGGTAAAGCAGAAGAGCTGAAGAAGTGCAGCGCAAAACCACCAGTGTGTGGCCTTTTCTCAAAGTCAAAGTGCCCAATAATAAATCCACATCCAGTCGTAGTCTGTAGTGTACGCGTGAAACTGAACAGATAATATGAACCAAGCTCCCTGGTCCTGGTAAAATCATTCCTGTCATTCCCAAATAAGTATGGTGATATCCAGTGCGGAGCGTGGGTCTGCGTAAAGATGCAGCCAAACATGTAAAGTTGAAGCAACAGATGATATGAACCAAAACTCCGCCACAATCCTCCTCCTCTTCGGCTCCGGGAAAAGCATCATTCGCGAATGAGTGTGAGCTCGTAAATCTATCCAGCGTGGAGCGCGTGTGGGTAAACGCGCATCCAAAAGAGTCTGCGTAAAGTTCAAAATCCTCCAGCTGTCCATGTAAAGGCGCAGGAGGAGCGTAAAGTTATTTATCCAAAGCAAAGAATGAGCTCCGTGCGCGTAGACAAAGAAACTTAAGCGAAACTAACGAACGTGTCAGTCCACGTGAGGATCAGCTGTGCACTGTGGTGTTTACTGTGCATTTGTTTGGAGTTATAAAGTAATTCAAGGATTGAAAGTATTTTCTTTAATAATGATAATTGATAATGATAATTGATAATGATGATGAATTATTTGACATTTTACAAAAAAATACAGGCACCGAAAAAAAAGAACCGTTCAGGAACCGCTATCGAAAAGCAGATATCGTTGAAGTATTGGTATCAAGAAAATCAAACTGTACCCAGCTCCAACTGCAGAGTGACACATTTGAATGTTTGGCATAATGTACAGACACGTTTGTTTTTTGTAAATTCTTTCTGTGCTTAATTTCTCACAGTGTAGTAAGTCATGTAAAAGTAATGAAATGAAACTGATACATTTGTGTCAACATTGCTTAGTCATAAGCAAAAACAGTTTCTGATTTACTGTAAATAATATATGAAACTAATGTCATAAAGTGCATGGTATGGGAAAGAGCTGGTAAGAGAAAGCTGGTCATATTTTTGAGAAATCCTTTACATGGTGTGGGAAACAAATTATTTTACATGACACTTGTCAGACCTCATCACTACAAGCATGTTTATTACAGCATACCAACAAATTACCACAAATATCTACCCAAAGCAAAAGTGACGCGAGCAAAAATTCAACCGATACCCACAAACGTGTGCATGTGCTTGTTTGTGTGAGTGCGTGTGCGCCAGTCTCTGGGTAAACTTTCTCTGCGAACTCTTTCTGACACTTGAGCTGAAACTGGAGACGACAGGGCTGCATCTCTGCTCTGGATCTGCAGCTCTCTGTGAGACCCACCCCATTCTTCTCACTTTTCTGTCCCTTTGTCCTCAAGCGTCTGTTCTGATCGTCTTTACACCCTCCACAAAAGAACAGGTCATCCGGGGTTACTCAAAGTTTGCTCACATGCCAAAGAGTAAACCAATAGTTCAGCCATGTTTACTTCCCATTGAAGAGCAAAGATGTGTTTTCCATTTTGCTTTGGGGTGGTACCCTCAATTAGAAGCCAAATTTTCCGTAAAGGCCACAACAGCAGAGAAGCAGGATATAGTGTAGAGCAGCATATAATAGCCAGTATAGTTTACTCTACACAGGAAGTACTGAAATTGAACAACAGAAAGGCAGTTTGACTCTTAATTTTGCAAACCAACGTAAAATGAGCTACAAAAGTGCTTAAAATCAATACATAATATATTATGTGTGTGTTTATAATCTGATCACTTTTTGGTCTTCTGAGATTATTGCTGTTCTCTTTAAAAAGTGCACTGTGACTTTGTCTATATGGTGATACAATTGCTATGCCCGGAATTTTCCATAATATTACATTAAACGTACATGGATTTAAAAATACTTTAACTGACTCTGAGCAAAGTCACCATCTGTCCTGTAACTTGGCCCGATGGCGTCCTCATAGAGATGAATAAATTATATGCCATACTGTGCAACATTTCAGACAAACCAGTAATATTTCCATGGAGACAAGCCGGTAATGGACCTCCACCATCAAATTTTTCATGCTTTGCTGACTCATTCCAGATGGACACATAGTATATAGTCTTGTATTCTCATTTTGTGCCATGCTAGTAGTGCTCATTAACTTCTGCCAATACTTGTAGTGCCAAAAGGAGCTGCCAGTTATTTAACCAGCTTTCCATCTTCTGTTACTATATTAAGCGCTACACTTATAATCTTCAACATCTGTTTGAAGCTTGATTGATTTTATCTCTTAGTGTTATCCTAACTTTCTCTACTTGGAGTTTCACTCATTTCTGCTTTGCAGAAATCTCTCTCCTAAGCTGGCCATCCCATGCAGTTTTTAATGAGGCACCCACTCAGTCCTCGGGCAGGGGGGTTCAGATTTGAGGCCGTGCTGTGGTCTGTGGCTCACGGGGAGACATGCTTTCTGATGCTTGGATTATCAGTGGATTAGTGTTTATGTGGGATGTCTCTGCTGCAGTTAAGATTATTAAGAAATGGTGTTCTGAGCAGCGCAGAATGAAGAGGACATTAGTATTGAGATGAATCATTAAACACTCAGAGCGCACGGATCAAATGTGACACTCGGGCATCTACTCTGATACAGTTGCCCCTGACAGCCATCAACCACATTGTAATGTCTAGACTCGTCTGAAGTGTTACCACTTGTGCTTTAATTTTCCTCCTTTAATTTTCCTCCTAGTTATTGTTGTTTCTTCAAATAAATACATTCTGAATTTGGTCTGAGATAAATTAAGTGCAACACTTTATTGATTCATTAAAAAATAATACATTTGATGAGCCTAACTTGCTGCAATAATGCAGTTGTTCGCCATCAGAAATGTGTAAATATGCCTTTAATTATGTCCTGGTTGAGGTTCAAGCATTGCACAAAAATTGAATGAGCTCTAAAATTAACCAGAGTTTCTGTTCCAATAGCCAATAATATACTTGATATTCTAATTTTGCATATTTTCAAAAGAACTGATTGTATATTGCGCTCCTCTACTCATATTTGAACATTTTGTCATAGAATATATCTTTTTTATGATCTAGGGACTCCAGGAAGAGTAGCTGGCTGTTATGATCTGCTAAGGGGATCCTAATTATAAACTAAACTTTTATTTGCAAACAAAAAGGAATAGTAGAAAGAAAATGACTGGATATGAGTGGTGTAGATTCTTTGTCAACATGTCACTAAATATACTTTTTATTTTGAATTGCCTCTTCAGCTTGGTCCCTGTACTGCCTCTATCTACTTACTACTACTGCTTTTACACTTTCTTACAAGATCCAAATATAGCTAAAACTTGACTGCACACATACAAGTTCAGAGAATGTTAATCATTTTTCCCACCGCTCCCTTTCCCCCTCCCTGCTTGTTGCTGTACTGTACTGTATGTGATGTGTGTAGGTCCGGCGCTGCCTATGGCCACAGTGGACATCAAGAACCCGGAGATCAACAACATTCGCTTCCACAACTCTCACGGCCACCATCACCAGCCCCAAGTCCAGCAGCAGCAACCCTACCACCTCAACAACATGCTTAGCCACAGCGCGCTCAACAGGAAGGACAAGAAGACCAAAGGCAAGAAGAAGAAGCTGACCAAAGCTGACATCGGAACACCCAGCAACTTCCAGTAAGTTTGGTCACTGACGTACCATCAGAAGATGAGGGCGCACTGGTTTGGCCTCATGGTTTGGGGTTTAGAGGTGAGAGAAGAAAGGGAGCGGTTCTACTGGACGGCGGATAGCTGCAGTAAACACTTGTTGTAAATGGAGGCTCTGTCTGAGGAGCTGACGTAGATGAACTCACTGTTTAGCATTAGCATTGGTGTGTGGGCGCTTGGTGCACAGGCTCAGCAGGAGGGGCTTTCTGAGGGACTTTGTTTGGTGATATGAGGGTTTAGGCAACAGTAGTCATGATTACATAATTATTTATTGATGGAGTAGAAAATTGGACGCTGTTTACTTCGCACCCTTTTGCATACTGATTGTTAATTGCTTGGTATGAATTGTATTTTCTAGTTTAGACAAGTTTATTTAACTAAAGCAATAGAAAACACAACACAAACAAAGTTATGCAGCTTACTTTGAGGTTTATTTCAGCAATAACCTCCTGGGACACGAAGAAAAAAAGTGTATCTAAATTATTATTATTATTTTAATTTTCTATTTAGAGGTAAATGAATGCCTTAGCATTTACATTTTGTTCTTTTTATTTTTATTCGTATTTTTGTAACATGTCCTATGTAATGTACAATCGGCTGGTTAGCTCAACTGGTAAGTCACTGACTTTCCCCCTGGGGGTTGTGGGTTCAAATCCCCCCCGGGCAATGAGCTAACCAGTGTGGGTCCTTGGGCAAGACCCTTCACGGTACTGCCCCCCGGGCGCCGAAAAAGATGGCTGCTCACTGCTCCTGAAAAGGATGGGTCAAATGCAGAAGTCAAATTTCTCCAGTGTGTGTCATTGTGTGTGAGACCAATAAAGGCTTAATCTTAATCTTGATCTAATGGCTGTAATGGTGTTAAATCCATGTCAAGTTAACCTAACCTAAACCTAACAAAAACATTTTTTGGTCGGTTTTACAGTCGCCTCAAAAAGTTTTTAGACTCCTTTTTAATTTATTATTTATGTATTTTTATTTTTATTTTTTTGTTTTATTTTTATGTATTTATTTATTGACTTGTGTATTTTTTATATATATATATATATTATATATATATATATAAATAATATTTTTTAAGATTATTATTATTAATAATAATAATAATAATAATTATAATAATTATTAATTATTATCATTAACATATAATTTATTTTATTATTGTTTTTTTAAATCATAGACTCTAGTTTGTGGCTGCACAATCTCAAAACTTAAAAGATGTCCACTATAAAGGACATAAATGAATGGGCGGGTCTCAGGAGGATATGTATATAAAATCATTTGTTTGGTATAATAACTAATGATGTTGGTATATAATTGATACGATAGTTCCTTTTGAGCACTGCACTGGACATAATCGTGTTAAAATGGGCTCTAATCTGCTAGTTTTACTTTCAAACATTCAAAACTTTATTTGCAATTTATGAAGTCTGCCAACCAATAAAACTTGAAAAGCAGAAGTACTTTGTGTTAAATCTATATTGTGTGAAATGTGCTTATTTGTGCTAACCGACTCTCTTGCTCCTCTGCAGACACATTGGCCACGTAGGCTGGGACCCGAACACTGGTTTTGATGTGAGTATCGTCCTCAGCTCTGACACAATGGAGAGCGGAGAGTGTGATGTAACCAACAATAGGCCTCTGTTGTGTCCTCCAGTTCAAACAGTCACTCTGCAGACACACCAAATGCCCCTGTACAGATTAGGCTTAAAATGTGGATTTTAACAATACTTAAGCTGTCATCACATTGTAGGATCACCATTTACTTTAAAGGGATATGCCACCCCCAGGTCAAATTTGGGCATCTCCCCACAGTCCAGAGACTAAAATAAGTGGTGGAAAGCGTTTTCCTGCTCACCCAGCCATTGTCCGAGTCTGTCGCCACTGACCGCCGCGGTATCTGGTGCTCCTCCGCCTTAGACTGGAGTCTAACGTAGCCAGAGAAAGATTTCGGCCAAAAGGAATTAATTTGCTCGATGCGTTTCCCAATTACTTTGTGTGTAGTGCGCATTCATATCGAGTGCAAATAAATGTGCAAATCAACACGGAGAGCTTGCCTTGGTCATTTTGGGTGGGAACTATTTTCCAGTGCGTAAGAATACAGTCGTATCACGCACCACGTTGTGCAACAGGGGAACTCCCTTCCCGGTGCGTAACAGGGATTCCCCTGGTAGCGTACTGCGTGATACGGCTGTATTCTTACGCACTGGAAAATAGTTCCCACCCAAAATGACCAAGGCAAGCTCTCCGTGTTGATTTGCACATTTATTTGCACTCGATATGAATGCGCACTACACAGACAGTAATTGGGAAACGCATCGAGCAAATTAATTCCTTTTGGCCGAAATCTTTCTCTGGCGACGTTAGACTCCAGTCTAAGGCGGAGGAGCACCAGATACCGCGGCGGTCAGTGGCGACAGACTCGGACAATGGCTGGGTGAGCAGGAAAACGCTTTCCACCACTTATTTTAGTCTCTGGACTGTGGGGAGATGCCCAAATTTGACCTGGGGGTGGCATATCCCTTTAAAGGCGCAAAATTTTTAAAAGGGTACTACAATCAATAAGCGGAAGAAAATGGATGGATGGATGGACTACAATCAAAACCTAGGTTGCCAATGCCTCATATTCCAGATGGAGAACGCATACAGCTCTGGTAAAAAATAAGAGACCACTGCATTATCAGTTTTTCTGATTTTACTACGTATAGGTGTGCGTTTGGGCAAAAGGAACATTTTTGTTTGAGTCTATAAACTACTGACAACATTTCCCCCAAATTCCCAATAAAATATTATCATTTAGAGCATTTATTTGCAGAAAATGACAAATGGTCAAAATAACCAAAAGTTACATGTTTTCAGACCTCAAACAATGCAAAGAAACAAGATCAAATTCATTTTAAAACAACATAATACTAATGTTTACACTTAAGAAGAGTTCAGAAATCAATATTTGGTGCAATAACCCTTATTTTTAATCACAGTTTTAATGTGTCTTGGCATGCTCTCCACAAGTCTTTCACATTGTTCTTGGGTGACTTTATTCCACTCCTGGTGCAAGAACTGAAGTAGCTCAGCTTTGTGTTTGTGTTGGAATTCAACAGATGCTGGAATGGAATGGCTGTAATACATGTAGAGATGCTGATTTCAGGAAAAAAATGCAGTGGTCTCTTTTTTTTTCTTTTTTTTTTCCAGAGCTGTATGTACTGCTGCAGCAAAGGCACTGGTTAATGGCTGGCTGCAGGTGCTGGGGCTTAGGTAGTGAGGATTTGGACTAGAACAAGTCCTTTTTAGGTTTTAATTTAGCATTAAAACTTAGAAACCCAAAATGAGAGACTCATGTAAAACTCATTCTGCTTTCTGATTGGTTAATCTAAACTAAAGCACCAAATTATAACATTAACAGCTGGGCCATCATGTCCTTTGTTTGTTGTAATTAACAATAGTAATGCTAATTTATTGTCCGTAAAAACTATATTTCATTTGAACATGTCTATCTCATATTTGGGGACACTTTTGGGTCATGTTTATGGAATTTAAAATCTATATCTTACAGTTCCTTTATCGGCTACATATTTATAGGTCCCATTCCTATTGTACATGTTTGCAGTGTCACAAGTTCAGTTTATATGTGAAATGGGAGTATGTAACATGCTTGCGTACCTGGGAACATACCTTAGCAAATAGTTATGTTAGAATACTGTTACCTTCTCAAAAACATATCTGAAGTTGTATTTCATTCACACATGTTTGGGTAATCCTGGATCATTAGTTTTGTCAACAAGCTCTAAATGCTCTGTTCCACCTTGTGATGTATTCGAGCGGTTTTCAAGATAACAGCTTTCTTTCACCTTTTATTCAGTAGAGATTGGAAATTATTGTTGCTCCAAATGATTCTTTTGAAGATGTATGGGATTCAAAAACACAGTGCTTCTTGTATTATCACATGACATCACCAGGTGGAACAGACCGTTTTCAATTTGAAATATGCAGGGTTTTGTGTGTTAGGTGTAAATTAAACCTTTTTGATGAGGAAATTACAATATAACACGGATAAGAACATGGTGTAATATGGGCTCTTTAAAGTGGTAGCACACTGCATTTCTCCTTGATGGCCACCAGAGGGCACCCAAAGACTGTAACTTCTGTACTGTAAACCAGAAACGTTGTCAAATATTAGCAACATTAATGCGTATTTTTCATTTTAGTTGAATAACCTGGACCCCGAGCTGAAGAACCTGTTTGACATGTGTGGGATCTCAGAGGCACAGCTCAAAGACAGAGAAACGTCCAAAGTCATCTACGACTTCATCGAGAAGAAAGGAGGAGTGGAGGCCGTGAAGAACGAGCTCCGGAGGCAAGGTGAGGGAACAGGCACGCAGCAGTAATGTGGAAAAAGAAAAAAGTCTTACAAGTTACACAAGGAATCTATGGGTTTACCAATGTGGATTTAGTTTGTTGTTTAATTTCCTAACACTATTGTACTACTGGCAGGTATTAGAAACTTTACATATGATTCTCCAACTATTAAAGAATTTGTGTCCCAGGCAGAAATTAGAAAAACACAAAACATGTTTGTCATTTTTTTTATTCATGCTTACTAGACACAAAGACGAACTTACAAACATTTATGATCGATAAATTACTATTTTTATTATATAAAATATGCTTTTATATTGAGTGTTTTTGCTTTTTCCCTTGGCCAGGTTTTGGACTCTGTCTCTCATAAGACTAAAATTAAATTTGATTCAACAGTAACTTCATTGACAAATGGCACAGAAATTCCTTATTTTAATGAAAAATATCATGTGATTGAAAGATATATTAGTATTTTATTTATTTTTCATAAAACTGATGCCTCCTTGAACCACATCAGTTGTGATGTGACAGGTGCTCATGTTAGCATAGCAGCGTTAGCTCCATGGAAGGAAGAGAAACGAGAACAAAACCAAGAGTAGGTTTATTGATCGTCATTTCCAAACACCTCATATTTCCTTTGAATGTACAAATAATGAGAAAAATACCATTTTGTGTATTTTGAGTGTATTTTATGCTAACTCTAAAACAGATTAGCATGCTAATATGTCATGAGATTTTAAAATAAATGCTGAATATTGTCATTTTCACAGCAGTCCATTTCCATCACTTTATTTATTGTTATTGTTTATTATTATTTTATATTTGTCATTTCATTGCAACCACTATCAGTTAATGTTTCTACACATTGTGATGAAGTAGAACAAATCAAAATATTTCTAAAAATATGTGTTGGATTTTCTGAAAAATATCATGACCAAATTGGAGTGTAGTTGGAGAATCACCCATGTATACTTTTTGGAATATTCAAAATGGACCAGTCTACAGATAGTGTTGTATTGTACGTCATTCAGCAGGGCTAGTTTGGTTCTGTAGTGCTGTCTGCGTAATAAGTCTTTACCTTAAAGGGATATGCCACCCCCAGGTCAAATTTGGGCATCTCCCCACAGTCCAGAGACTAAAATAAGTGGTGGAAAGCGTTTTCCTGCTCACCCAGCCATTGTCCGAGTCTGTCGCCACTGACCGCCGCGGTATCTGCAGCTCCTCCGCCTTAGACTGGAGTCTAACGTCGCCAGAGAAAGATTTCGGCCAAAAGGAATTAATTTGCTCGATGCGTTTCCCAAGTACTTTGTGTGTAGTGCGCATTCATATCGAGTGCAAATAAATGTGCAAATCAACACGGAGAGCTTGCCTTGGTCATTTTGGGTGGGAACTATTTTCCAGTGCGTAAGAATACAGCCGTATCACGCACCACGTTGTGCAACAGGGGAACTCCCTTCCCGGTGCGTAACTGGGATTCCCCTGGTAGCGTGCTGCGTGATACGGCTGTATTCTTACGCACTGGAAAATAGTTCCCACCCAAAATGACCAAGGCAAGCTCTCCGTGTTGATTTGCACATTTATTTGCACTCGATATGAATGCGCACTACACAGAAAGTAATTGAGAAACGCATCGAGCAAATTAATTCCTTTTGGCCGAAATCTTTCTCTGGCGACGTTAGACTCCAGTCTAAGGCGGAGGAGCTGCAGATACCGCGGCGGTCAGTGGCGACAGACTCGGACAATGGCTGGGTGAGCAGGAAAACGCTTTCCACCACTTATTTTAGTCTCTGGACTGTGGGGAGATGCCCAAATTTGACCTGGGGGTGGCATATCCCTTTAAAGCTTTTAAAAATATTGTTCACTTCTCAGCTCTGTCTTTCAGTCTGTGAAAGTTGAGTTTAGTCAAGAACAAGGGCAACTTTAAGTAACTTCAAGGATGTTTACAAAGAAACTCCACCAACAAAGCATGGCATTTCCCATATAGTAGAAGTATACATTTACAAGTACGTTGGATGTAGATTAGGTCTTGAGTGCAGATAAAACACCGTTTTTAAGGTAGACGTTATTTTCAGTGACAGTTCCCCTGACCAGCGCCTCTGCCCATGTTTTATTCATGTGGTTTCAACAGCAGCAAATGGAAGTGTGAAAATGAGTGGAATCAAAATGCAGTGCTTTTTATAGCTACAATTTTTATTACAGAAATACTAGATTAGTGTCATTTGTACTCTTTCTAGTACTTGTACCGTGTATTTTTAGGATAATTTTTATAGGATCTTTCCAAATAGGGCTGAGGAATATGGTGATAAAAGTCGAATTTTGATCTCATCCCTGTGACGATCTGCTGTTTTGTCTATTTATGAAATCAGCAAATCATGAGTAATTTGCTCTTGAATGCAGCTCTAAGCTCAAACACAAGCACTTTTCCCACCCTGTTGGTCAGCCTCAGCAATTCTCCGAGCGAGTGACGGGTGGATTTAACAAATTGGAAAGTGTGAGCTTTCAGAAGATGCAGGTGAATCGTGATCAAATCAATATCAAAATCTGGCTCCAAGGAAATTGTGTTATACAGCTCTGGAAAAAAAATAAGAGACCACTGCTAAATTATCAGTTTTTCTGATTTTACTACTTATGTGTTTGGGCAAAAGGAACATTTTTGTTTGAGTCTATAAACTACTGACGACATTTCCCGCAAATTTCAAATAAAAATATTATCGTTTAGAACATTTATTTGCAGAAAATGGCAAATGGTCAAAATAACAAAAGATACATGTTTTCAGACCTCAAACAATGCAAAGAAATGAGATCAAATTCATTTTAAAACAACATAATACTAATGTTTATACTTAAGAAGAGTTCAGAAATCAATATTTGGTGCAATAATCCTTATTTTTAATCACAGCTTTCATGCGTCTTGGCATGCTCTCCACAAGTCTTTCACATTGTTCTTGGGTGACTTTATTCCACTCCTGGTGCAAGAACTGAAGTAGCTCAGCTTTGTGTTTGTGTTGGAATTCAACAGATGCTGGAATGGAATGGCTGTAATACATGTAGAGATGCTGATTTCAGAAAAAAATGCAGTGGTCTTATTTTTTTCCAGAGCTGTATGTTTTTTTTGGTACCAAACCCCTCATTTCAAACAGGTTAAAGGACTGGAAGTTGGGATGCATAAAATGTTCCATACAGGTTTTGAGAAATAAAAACACCAGTATGTATAAATGTATAAATCCAAGATGGATAAGTTGTATGTTACATTGTGGAACATTCTCCAACTTACATCAGTCTCATATTTTGTCTTTCCTCAGCGCCTCCTCCTCCTCCGTCCCGCAGCGGCCCTCCTCCGCCCCCCCCTCCTCCACACCACGGCACAGCGCCCCCTCCTCCTCCCCCTCCGTCCCGGGGCGGCCGTGGCGCTCCTCCTCCTCCTCCCCCTCCAGAGCTCCCGCCTCCGCCCCTCCCCCCCTCCGCCGTCCCGCCCCGGAACTCTGGGCGCACCTCCCCCGCCTCCTCCGCCCTCCAGAGGCCACCAACAGCACCACCATCACCACCAGCCTCCTCCCCCTCCGCCCCCGTCCCACGCAACCCTTCAGTCGGCGGCTCCTCCTCCTCCACCTCCCCCATCGGCTCCGTCCCAGCAGCAGTTGACCCCCGCCGCCCCGCCGCCGCCCCCTCCTCCGCCTCCTCCGCCCCCGGGACCTCCTCCACCCCCAGAGATGGACGGAGGGGATGGCCCTCACTTGCCCAGCCCGTTAGGAGGGGGCAAGTCAGCTCTCTTGGAACAGATTCGAGGGGGGACACAGCTAAAAAAGGTGGAGCAGAACAACAGACCTGTGCCCCCCTCCACCACTGGGCGCGATGCTCTGCTTGACCAGATCAGACAGGGCATCCAGCTCAAGACTGTAAGTGCATCATGGCTTATTACCCATTAATTAGATATTAGAGATCGACCGTTATTGTGTTTTTTATGGTTGATATCGATACGATTGTTTGGGCCAATATATAGGCCAGATTCTCTTACCCAAATTATGTGATTTTGAAATGCCAACAAATTTATCAATGGCACTGCAAACCTACCAAAGCATTGTCACATTTTAAACAGTGCACTCTTCACATTAAAGTGTTCAAATTAAGCTAAAGGTCTCTCCTTTAGTCATGTGGGTCAACTGAAACAATATCTGCTTATGTTGGAGAATCAAGCCTGATAGCCAATCAGCTAAAAAGTAACAGCCAACCTTATATCAGTCTATTATTTATTATTCTTAGCCAAACATTTTGTGATATTTAACATTGTATCTGACGTGAAGTTGTTCTGCAGAGTTTGAAGTTTTGAAGTTTTACTATGTGTACAATATAAGTGTAGTATTTTCTGTGAGCAAACTACATTAGTTTTGGCCCGGAGTCCCAACAAAGGTTGCCACAGGAACTCCAAAAATAGGAAATTTAATTAAAAGTTGTGAGGCCAAAATTGTGAACTGAACCACACTATGTATTTATTTAAGAAGAAGAAGAAGAAGTGACTTTATTGATCTCACACAGGAGAAATTCTTCTCTGCATTTAACCCATCCTGTTATTAGGAGCAGTGAGCAGCATCTCCATGATCTTCTTGCTTCGGTTTGCTCAGGACCTAAGCTGGAGGATTTTACCTATGGTGCATGTTTTTGGGTTGATGGGGGAAACCGGAGTGAAACCCACCCAGACACGGGGAGAACATGCAAACTCCACACAGAAAGGCTCGGGCGACCCAGGGATCGAACCCTTCTTGCTGTGAAGCATGAGCACTAGCCACTCAGCCACCGTGCCGCATTTATTATAAATGATCTTAAATTCTGAACCCAATCTTGTCTCGTCTCATCTTACCTCGTCCCACAGGTTTTTTCATTCAAGTTCAAATATAATCCCACAAGCCTAAATTTGTGTAACTATGAAACAATTTTGTAATCTCTCACTTTCATCTCTAGGTGTCCGATCTGCCCGAGTCCAGTCCCCCCACACCAGCTCCCACTGCAGGCATCGTGGGCGCGCTCATGGAGGTGATGCAGAAGAGGAGCAAAGCCATTCATTCTTCAGGTAAAATGGCTTATACTTGGATACTTACGTAGGCTTTTTTAAAATTTGTTTTACCCCAGTACAGATGTAAGATAAGATAATCCTTTATTTGTCCCACAATGGGGAAATTGCGGTGTCACAACGCAAGTTTCAGAAACAGTAGGATAATATGAGCATGCATCAAAATTAAGATAAATAATAATAATAATAAGTCTGTACAATCGACTAAAAACACAACACTGTAAGGTTAAAAGATGCCACCACAGAGTCATAAATGTCTTTGATTCTGAGCAGTGAACAAACAGCAGTTAAAGTGACTCCAGTTCAGTAATATATAATATCACTATAATAAAGTGACTCAGATGATTGTGTACAGTGCAGGGATGGACAATGGTTGTTAAATAAGTAGCAGGTAAAGTGACACTAAATATTATTGCACATTGTTATTATTACTATGGAGATGACTCATGGTTGCTATGGAGATGAACATGACTAGCATTAATCATTGTACCGTCTGACAGCAGCAGGAAGGAAAGATCTGCGAAATCTCTCTTTAACACAACGAGGGTGAATCAGTCTGTCACTGATGCTGCTCTCCAGAGCCGACAGAGCGTCCTGCAGGGGGTGACACTCATGGTCCAGCATAGACATGAGTTTAGCCAGGATCCTCTTGTACCGTACAGGATGGCTGATGCCACCACAGAGTCATAGAAGGTCCTCAGGAGTGGCCCTCTCACTCCAAAGGACCGTAGTCTCCTCAGGAGATGGAGCCGACTCTGGCCCTTCCTGTACAGTGCATCTGTGTTATGAGTCCAGTCCAGCTTGTTGTTCAGATGAACACCCAGGTGTATTGTAAAAGCAGCTTTTAAAATCAAAATGAGACCTGTATGCTGTCTGATTATAAGCATTTCAATCATGCGTTAATGCTGGGGCGCTGTTAGTGTATTGAAGCAAACTTCCAAACTCCACTCTGTCTCGGAAAATGGGGAAAAGCCTGTATAAACTCGTCACAGAGAATAATTGGGCTGAACCAGTTCAGTTTTTCATGTTTTTTAAGAACATAAAACATGTACACCTCTTTAATGTTTCCCTGTTCAGTTTCACCACAGTGAGTTTTAGCTGCACTTTAACACTTTTCCTTGTTTTTTTTCTCATAAGCAGAGGTAGTTGGTACACTCTGTTACAGTTACCCAGTTACATTTGCTTGAGTCACAATATTGTACTTTTAAGAGTATTTTTCATAGCATACTTTACTCCTACTTGAGTAGTAATTTTATTGAAGTAATAGTACTCCTACTTGAGTAAAAGTTTAGGTTACCCTTCTCGCTGTAATTAAAGATCCCATGACATGGTACTTATGGCTCCTTAATGGTTCCCTAATACTGTAAATGAATCCTTCTTCAAAATCAACACTCAGTGCATGAGAAACAGAGATAAGATGAGAGAGTAATTTTTCTCTCTCTGAACAGTCCATTATGGGCGTTGTTGCTTGAATGCAAATGAGGAGAAAAGAGATGGCCTATAGTAGAGGGTGGGGGCGTGGCCAAACTCTCCGCTCTCAGCTGTGCGCTCTCTGATCCATTTCCGCATTTTTGCGTGGAGAAGAGATTAGAAGCGTTCCATTGAAAAATAAACACATTTCCACAGAAAATAAAATTAAACCACTGCTGTTCAAAGGTCCAGAGGCTCAGATAAAGGACTTCCGAGCCTAGAAACACTCGGACATGCCTCCAGGCAAATAAAAAAACGCATTTCGCATTGCCTAGCGCATTCGCAGTCCAAACTCTCTGGGCGTGATTTACAGAGACGCTGAGTACAGACAGACGAGGGTGGAACTGCATTTGCATTTCTTTTTTCGATCTGACGTCAACAAGGTGCCTTGTTCAAAATCGCCCGTTTGAGCTCCGATTTTTTTCTAACGCAGAAAAGGATCGCAAATGCTCAGTTTAGACATTTCGCAACTTTTAACCATGGGGGGGCCTAAACAGGGTAGGGGAGCTCACAATTAATGTTCAAAAACCTCAGAAAGTGAAAATTTCATGCCATGGGACCTTTAAGTCTACAACTTTAAAAACATGATGTAGACGATATGAAATGATTTGAAGATTTGTTTATTTATTACCTTTATTTAACCAGGAAGTCCCATTGAGATTCAAAATCTCATTTCCAAGAGAGACCTGGCCAAGTTAGCAGCCAATCCACATAAATAGTTACATACATACAATAGTTACAACATACTCGCATACATATTAATGCTATACTTTACATTTTCATTATAAATAAATAAATACAGTATGTTAAAAACATCTCAAGAAAAACAAGCACATGTGTTTGTTACCATTTTTCTTATGGAAGTTTTAAATTCATTTATGGAGATGAGAGTTTCTAGTTTAAGGTCTTTCTGTAGGTTATTCCATCCCCAGGGTGCTGAATAGGAGAAGGCAGTTTTTCTTAACTCGGTTAAAACTCGAGGTACATTTCTTGACTTCTTTCAGATATTTCAAATTTTTCTTGTCTTTCCTTTGAAAATAGCGGATTTTTACCTTTATTTTGTGTTTTGTCCTTCCGATTATATTACAGGATCTCTATTACATTCTTACTTGTTCTTACTTCTTCTTCTTACTTTTGTTATTTTATTATTTATTTATTTTGGGAAAGTAAGCAATTTACATTCGTTTACATATAGATATGACAAAAGTGCAATCATAACAGAAAAAGTGCAAAGAAAAAGAAAAAAAAAATCCCAAAAAGGAGTGCGAAGAAGTAAACTTCTTCTTACTTGAACAGTAGGTTTCCCACATACTTTGGTACATAATGTTGGACATAATTTCATAATTTCTTGGACCACTATTTTGTACTTCGACTTGAGTAATATTATTTTAAGTACAGTAAAACTGAACTCGAGAACTTGTATTAAATTTTTGGTTACTCTTTGCTCATAAATCCTAATATTCATCCTAATCTAATTTCTTTCAGATGAAGACGAGGATGATGACGAGGATGAAGACTTTGAGGATGACGACGAATGGGAGGACTAGAATACGTCACTAAACTCTTGAACTCTTCCAGAATCAGATTTCACTACAATGTAATGTAAATGTTGTATGAACTCAGTACATATTTATTTTTCACCTTTTCATTTTATTCAAATTAATCCGTGCAATACCTCATCCGTTAAATCTGCACACCTCCCTTCGCCTATCCTGCCCTGGACGTCCCATCTTGTTGCTATAGACGAAGGCACTTAACCCTATCATCACCATTTATAAATAATAGAATATAGCATACTAGAAATGCTTGTATGAAGAAAAAAATGGGAGATGATTTTTAGTTTTGTTTTTTCTTTTTTTTGTCATTCCTTGCAAAAGAAAAGGGATAGTATCTGACCAAAATGGCACAAATAAATAAGCTTAAATGTGAGAACGCGATTAGTCCTATCTTTTGTTTTGAATTAGAATTACAGTAGACTTTTGTTGTTTTTACTATTATTTTTTTGACCAAACTACGAGGCGTCCGCTTCCATGTCTTCTACTTATATTTTTATGTGTTTGTTTGCACAGTTTATATGATGTTTTTGGTTAATTTTGTGTGTGTTTGTTGGAAAAACAACTTGAGTTCATGGATGTTTTAAGGCTGAAAGTGGTGTGTTAGCAAAAAATGACTGACGTTGTGTACATACGGACACAAGTGAATAGGCATTGGGCAGTTGGTGGTTGGACGGTATGGAGTACTAATGCAGTTGCAGTGTCCTTCTAAAACAGGTTTTCTAAAAAAATTTGAAACCATGCTGAGCTGTAATGATGAGCAGAAAAATAAGACGCAGACTAAATATTTCTGAAATTGAAATATTTTTTTAACTGTAAATCTAGGGCTTTGTCCAAATGTCCACACTATTCCCTACTTGAGGCACTATTAGGGTCACAACATTTCAGTGGTGTCCGAATTGGTATCCAGTTTGTGAAAATAGTGCACTCAAAATTTCTCTGTGCAGCTTAAAAAAGTAGTGTCCAGCGCTGGTCACTAGTCAGTCACTGGTCAATATAGACACAGTGCATTGCTACAACAGCGCACTGACTGAATAAAACACAAATAAACCATTGTGTGTGGGCTGCTTGTGCTCTAAATAGTCCATTAAAGGGTGCAGGGCTGTGTAGTGATCGAGGGGCTAGGGACTAGGGTGGACCCATTTGGAGGACATTTGGACCCAGTCTAAATCTTTGAAATTCATCATTGCACGCTATCAAAGAGATTCACATTTTTGGAATATACAAAATGTCTGCTTGTACTGGTTCCTAAATGTGATTTTTAAATTGTTAAAATGTATTAGCTAGTTTAATATAATGCCTGTTTATAGTACAATCTCTACTACAATTCCTCACTAGCCTTAACCACAAACTGTTCCATGCCCATTGACAAGACTATTGCAATTAAAAACTATGGCATTTTATATTTGTTCACTGTTACCTTTTTGTTACAGCTGTGCTCCAGTCATAATTTCAAAGTGTCACATTATAATAAGTAATGACAGAATACTATAGACAATTGTTACTACTCCTATTCTTCTCTTTCTGTGATTTAAAGGGATAGTGCGGTTTTTATGTGAATCCCTTCTAAAAGTGTCGCGCGTTAACACCGGCTTACCGCTGACAGTCTTGTCTCAGCCCGGTTCTGCTCGTGTTCTGTAGCTCACGTAAGTAGGTCCGGTAAGTTCGCGGGGACGGGTAATAAAGCTTGTTTTTCTTCGCAAAACATTTGTCCAAAAAGTGATATATACTTCTGTCACAGACACAAGCAGCCTAATTCGCATTCGCATATTTTATCTAGATTCGTATCACTCCGCCCACGTTAGCTCTATTGCCTGTTCACTTGTAAGCGGATGTATACAGCAGATGCATTATGGTGAAAGCGGATGTTTACAAGTGAACAGGCTATAGGCTAGGCTACGCGTGCAATGATACAACTCCGACAGAAAAGGGCACCATGCGAATTAGGGAATTGGGGCTGGATTTTTTCAGACAACTGTTTGTGACGTAAATATATATCACTTTTTGGACAAATGTTGTTTTGCCAAGAAAAACAAGTTTTATTACGTGTCCCCGCAAAGTTACCGGACCTACTTATGTGAGCTCCAGAACCGAGACGAGACTGTCCTGAACCCATACAGATTAACATTAAAAAAAATGCACTATCCCTTTAACAAACTGTACAATGTTATGCAACATGACTATAAATGCCTCCACGTGGAGAAAAAAGCAAATAACCATGAAGAACCAAAAGTGCACGAGCAGCTTGGCGATGCGCGTGAGAATCGTTTTAACTGTCCGTCTTAAAACCGTTTTTACCGTCCTCCAGCTGAGGCCTGATGCTGCATAGAAAAGCCCTTATAACTGACATTGAACCTGTGAATGGGGCGGGAGGGAAGGGCCAGAATACTAAATTGTATACTTAAATAAATGTTAATATTTACAAAGATATTGTGTCACTTTTTTTTTATTCTACCTGTGTGAGATTCTGCCCACATTTCAGTCAATCTTCTGCAGACGGTAAACTCATTGTGTTGTACATTTTGTATTCACTTTACTGCCCCCTTGGTTAGTCATGAAAATAAGGCAAACTCAAGTGTAAATGCTTTATTTTTACTTTTATCATTCAGAGGGTTTATAAAGCTGGTCACATACTTGAAGAATGGTAATATTAGATCAGTGTTTCTTAAACTATAAAGGTATAGCTGTTTTCATGGCCGATGCAGAGTGTTTAGAAACCAGAGCAACAATGACCGATAAGCTCCGGTATTTTTGGGCAGTGTTGCCAACTTAGCGACTTTGTCGCTATTTTTAGCTACTTTCTGGACCCCCCTAGCGAGAAAATTAGACAAAAGCGACTAGCGACAAATCTAGCGACTTTTTTTGGTGATCAGAGGCTCCAAGATCGCGGGAGGGGGAAAAATAATTGCGCCGTTTTCCCTCTTTCCCCGTTCAGAGAAAGAGAGGGGCGGGGGCGGAGTTGAGAACAGCGTTATAAGATAAGATAAGATAAGATAAGACTTTATTGATCTCACACAGGAGAAATTTACTCGCCACAGTAGCTCCAGGACAATTGGACAGGAGGGAAAAAGTGCATGCAGGCAGGGAGGGGATAAAGTAAGTAATAAATAGTGCAAATAGTAATATGTAATAATAATAATAATAATGGAAAATAGTAATAATGATAATAGTAACAACAAGCATCAACATGAAAAGGAGGATATTGCACGTCTGGCCTATATGTTAGAATTATACAGTCTGATGGTGGTGGGGATGAAGGATCATGAGAGGCCGTGCAGCGCGGACACGCGCGCGGCGTCCGCGCGGACACACATACACACACACATACGCACGCACGCACGCACGCACGCACGCACGCACGCACGCACGCCTCTCCTCTGCTCCCTCCCAGACTCCCTCCCAGACTCCGAAGCCATAGGCTCTGATTCTCAATAACCTGTTGTCCTCATATTCTGTATACACCCCGTGTCCTCCCGGTCAAAATGACCCGTCTTCACTAAATCCCAAATATAAGCAGTTTAATTGAATTTTAAACACCAAATTTTATTTTGCTTGAAGAAACTCACCACACAATGTGTGAATACTTCAGTTTTCCCTTTTCACCTGCATTTCTATAGCTTTAGAAACAAAAGAAAAGTGCAAAAAGGAATTTTGAATGCATTTTATTCATCCCAATGAGCCAGATTTCTGATTTGTTCTATTTCTTCTGATTTTTTTTTTTACTGAACAATGTAAGAAAAATATACAATCCATAAAACAATATAATTCATTCAACAAATTTTTTGCACTTTTTTTGCACTACTTGGCCAGAGAGAAACAAAAGATTCACTGTATGTTGAACACATATGGCAGAATTGACAATAAAGCTGACTTTGATCTTTGATCTAATTAGCACATGTAGGGCAGTATGCAAATGTACAGCTCTTGCAGATATATTTCTTACACCTACAGCACACAGTATGTGTTTTACGGTCCTTCTTTGGCAGGCAGAACAGACATTTCTTCCTCTTACTTGCCCCAGCTGGGGCAGCGGCAGTGGCAGCTGGATCCTCAGGTTGATCAGGAGTTCCTGCACTCTGTATAGCTTTGACAACTGCTGCAGAGGCTTCTGTGTGGGGGACATGCTTCCTTCTTTCAATGAGTGGAGTTACAAGTGTCTTTCCTTGCTGCTCCAGGAACACCCTCCTCTTGTTCTGCTTACGAGGCATCCAGGTTGGGTTGATCTCTCTCCAAATCACAAAAACATTGTAGAAGGAAACATCAATGATGTTGTGGAAGATAACCAGGGGCCAGCGGGCAGTCATCCTTCTGCAGCTGTATGTTCCAATCACCTTATCTAGGTTGTCCACACCTCCTTTGTTACAGTTGTAGTCTAGGATGATGGATGGCTTCCTGTCCTCACGATCGCTAATGCCAGCGTCTGTGTGCAGTGTGCTCAGAAGTACTACATTCTTATTTTTCTTTGGGATGTAGGAAACTAGGGTGGTGGTGGGCGTGAAGGCAAACTCTGATGAGAAGACCTCTCTCTCCTTTGTTGCAAGCAGTGCAGGTGGGACCTCAGGCTTGTTCTTTCGAACTGTGCCGACCATGGTGATGTTCCTCTTCAGGAGCTGCTGTCCGAGTTCATAAGAGGTGAAGAAATTGTCACATGTCACATTGTGACCCCTCAGTCCCTCTGTCACATCAAGCACAACTCGCATCCCCTGGTTCTTCTCTGGGCCTCCAGTGGTCGGCTTCCCGGTGTAGACTTGCATTTTCCAAGTGTAGCTTGATTTGGCATCACAAGCCACCCATGACTTGATCCCATCGTTATAACGCACACTCATGGCTTCAGCACAGAGAGAATTCGGGGTAATGTCATCTTCAGCACCTTTATAACTTCTGGAAATCCACAGATCAAAGACACTGTCCACGAGAAGGCCACCTGTGTTGTCTTGTCTTATTTACATCTGCTACTGATTGATCTGAGACAGATCTAAAACATTCTCACATTCTGTGGTTTGTAAATAACTCTGTGACCGTGATTTTAATTGAATTTCACTGTTCGGTCATTTTGACCCGAAGACAACCTTTGTACCTTTTTTTTGTACAGCATGCATGATAATGTGAATAAAGGCAACAATTAACTTTTTCTAAAGTTTGGATCAATCTAGGAAAAGTCATAAAATTTCAAGTTCAAAAATTATCGTTAAGGTGATTTTTTTGGGGTTTTTTAACACAGTGGCCGGTCATTTTGACCCGAGGACAACAGGAGGGTTAAGTGTATGCCTATGCGCTCTGATTTGTTTACTTTTTGGCGACACAAAGTCACAAGTAGCACTGCTTAAAAAGCTACAGCACAGAAAAGTTTTAAAAAGCTAGTTCTTTAGCACCAAATAAATAAATAAGTAAATAAAAAGCTATAGTTTGCCCACTAGAGCACAAAAAAACAAAAAATAAATAAAAAGCTTTAGTTAAACTACAGCACAAAAAAAAACACAAAATAAAAAAGCAAGCTATAGATCTTGGACTACAGCTCCAAAAAAATAAAAAACAAATAAAAAAAATAAAAAACAGCTCGTCTAGCTACTTTTAGCTACTTCTGGGCGGGCCAATAGCTACTTCCAATGCTGGGGAGTTGGCAACACTGTTTTTGGGCTGATGCGTAGAGCAAATTTTGATCATTTTGCCCAGTTGACATGCTTTTTTTTTTATACATGATTTGGAAATTACACACCCTATTTCACAGTAAACCCATATTTGTCTATGTTGGAGATTAAAGACTGGTCAAAAAAAAAAAAAAATGCATTGGTCCATCTCAAAAACTGGAAACTGGGAAATTTATCCTCTTCATTTGACTGTCCACAACAACTCAAGAGACCCATCGTCAGATCTTGTGCCTATATCTTGGACTGGACTATCATGAGGCTGGAGACACCCATAGATCCCTCATGGTTCCAATAGGACTTAGATTTTCCCCAATATTATTTTCTTAAATCTATCTCAATCTTAAGATTTTGAAATATTCTGTCATGTGACTTGCTACAGAGATGTAACAAAACAGACTTTATTTGTACACAGCAGTCGAAGGAACACAAAAATGTACATCCAATGCTTGTAAGTGGAGTGACAAACAATAAAAGGTGCTTATAAGTGATGGCAACATCTTCAACAGAGGTCAGATCATGTCTTTGGCAAATCCACCTGAAATTACAATAATTAAACATTAATTCAGGTTCTAAATGTAATATTTCACTTTTAATACTAAAACTAAACAGACCACTAAAACTAGCTACAGTTAAGTAAAGAGCGCAATTTGTCTTTCTGATTGGAGGAGCGTGCATTCCTCTCCTAATGTTCTAAATAGATCTTTTGTTTGAGTAATCACAGTAATTTGTCCATTTCCCGTCTGCCTCTTATCAAACTGACTGAAGAAGTGGTTCTATTTTTAACGTGACGAGGACCAGAGGAATCCACAGACTGACAGCTCCTGTCATCTGCCCATGTCAACTGTCACACAAGCCCAGAATAAGTTTGGAGGCAATAATTATGTCTGATGTTTTGACTTGAGGAAAATAAAAGAACCGTTTTACTGGAAACACCCATGTTGATTATATGGATTTTATATGAATTTACCCTTAACACCTCTTGGTATGTAGCCTGTTTAACAAAGGTAATGAATGCTGGCCCTCATTCACTTCATTAGCTCCGGTAAACAACATTTGGCAGTATCAGAGTAAATCATCCACTGACTAAAGCCGTCAGACTTCTACTGCAATATAATCTACAGCAAAGTAAAGCTGTAGCAAAACTGCAGAGTATGGAAGAATTTATTTATCACTAATCGCACTAATCACGGCCTGCCAGACTGTCTGCTATACTCCTTCTAGTCACCTCCCGAGCCTCTTTCTCTCGTTTTTATCAACTTGCCAGTTCAACAATGTGTAACAGCAGAACCATCAGCCAGCTCATCCTCTCAATCTCCTCTTCACCACGTTTGTCTAGGCCCCAGAGGAGAGGGCAAATTTATCAAATTCCTTCCTAAATTGCATTGCTGAGTGAACACCGAGAAGCCTACTTTAATTCCTTCTTATAGAAATGCATGTCATTTTTCTTTCTTATTTTCTTGAGACGTAGTCCATTTAATATCACTCTTAATACACAGGTCTACAAGCAAAATGCTTCCGGAACAAAAGTAGTGAAATTTGTCTTGGTTTAGGTCACTAATAAAGAAAAAGTAAGTCAGAAGTGCTGATTGGCTATATATTTATGCAAAATAAGGCAAAAACGGTAGTTTATCAGAAGGTACGGTGTGTCTACAAGCACCAGTTCTATCTGAAAGCCTGTCTGCACATTCCAATACATTCATTTTAATATGTCTAGAGTTTTAACATATATGTATATATACGTTAAAGAAAATTGTATAATAGTGCCTTTAATGAATTATCAAAGTTATATTTTTCTGATTCATCTATTGTGAAACCATAGGATGGGACAAGGACAAAGACTGATTAACTGCTTAGACAAACAATCAAAGCAACTGCTGATTAGTGATGTATGTATGTATGGTAAAGATTAACTTTGTTGAAACTGGGTAAAGTGGGAATTTTCCATTACACCTATGTGTTTGACAATAAAAGAAGGAACAAGGAAGTGTTCTTTGAGAATTGAGTGTGGCCTGGGACGGAAGCAGCAATGCTTAACACATGCTACACCTCATTCTCCCTCTTTACGAGTATAATACTTCTGTGTCTGTTTTCTCATTTGTTCCCTTTTGTTAGTCTGGTTAACACCTGACCATATCACAAGTGAGATATGGGTCTGGAAACTCGCTTCGAAAAATCCCGTAGCGGAGGTGTGGTTAGCGATTGCCAACGGCCGTTTATTGGGCGTTATGAATGTCTATCATTGAGCGTATACGTAAGTCCATAGCCAATCATGTCAGTTGTCAGTTCAAACTACAAGCTTGCGTTTGTCATGTAGTACGCGTCACCGTCTTGCCACACCTCCCCCGCTCTCTGATTGGGGCCCTAAATCTGGGACTCTCGCTTGGACGAGTTTCCAGGCCGCCTTCCAGTTCGAAACGAACGGAAGCGGCCTGGGAATTCCCAGGCTACCCTTTTGTTGATTTTTATTAGGAAAAATCCCTGACAATATATAATATATTATTATTATATCATTACATATCTTGAATACATGAGCTAACCAGCACAGTTATCAATTGATTTTCAGTTCATCTTATCAATATAAATTAGATTTAGCCACTTTTATCTCGGAAGCAGATTGAGTCAAACAATTGGTAGACCAGTGATATTAAAGTCTGTAATAGGTCCATCACCTAATTGTCCTATTGACCTGCCTAGAATTTCCCACAGTATGGCATTAAACCTATTTATCTTGCATTATTGCTTCTTAATTTCTTGCTGTAAGTGGGTTCGCCTCTCACAGATCTGATGTATAAATGTATCTTTACCAGAAAATGTACATATTTCCCCATTAACATTGGTATCTTACCCTCTTCAGTGAGAACATACTGGTCCCTCTTATGGCCGCCATCAGATCATCCCTCCCAGACCTCTGTGGTGGAGGAAGACTGGACGCTTCTTCTCGTCTTTTTACCGACGGTTTCAGGTTGTTCCTTAGCTCCTTCAAAATGTCCTCACTCTCCTTTTCATTGGTGGCATTTTTCACTTTCTTTGTCTTGGGTTTCCGAATTAGAATTTTGTTGCCCACTTCCTTTTGACTGACCATTTCTGCGATCTTTCTCGTTGGTAATTCTTGGTTCGAAGATGTTGGATTCTTCTTTGTTTTCTCCACAGTTTTTGCAGGTTGCGTTGTTTTTTTCTGTGTCTTATTTTCTACCAGTTGGCTTGTAACTTGTTTAACTACCTCTTCTTGAGCCTTTTTTTCTTGCATTCTCTTTTGCCGTTGTTGATCTTGGTTGCGTGTTAAGATACTTGTTGCCGCCATTCTGGGACCAGGAAGCTCAAACTGGTAGCCTAACTTTAGCAACGTAGTGTTCTCTCTTAGCATCTGCACCATCTCCATCTCCGCTTTCCCGCCACAGATATGCCTTTGGTTGTGAAATCTTAGCTCAACCAACGTCTGGTTTTGTCGCAATGCTCCCATTATTGCTAGGATGCCTTGTCCGGATATAAAGTTGGACTCAATATTCAAGTTTTTCACCGAGCTGTTCTCTTGTAGCATCTTGGCTATTGCAAACGCCACTTTGTCATCGGCGTGCGTATTGGCAAGACTGAAGAACTGGACGTAAGTATTTGCGCAAAGACCTTTGGTAAAATGTAGTAAAATATCTTGGGAAATGTCTTCTTTGTTGTTAAGATTTACTTCTGTCAAAGTTGGGTCATTTTTTAATATCTGTTCCAACGCCGTATCTATAACGATGGGATTTTCGCTCGGCTTATCCATGCTTAACTCTGGAATTTGTATGTCACTTTTTGAAGGACTAGCTACTTTGAATTCCACTTTTTTTGCGCATTTCTTATCATCTTTTGTAGAACCATTCTGCGCCGGCTTGCTTCTTTGCACAACCCTTTTCTTCTCGTTGTTCTTGGCAGTTGGTTTGTTTGTGTTGGGCATCTCTAGCTCCCCCCGCAGGCAGCTCTTATCTTGCGACTCCTTCTGGACACAATGACAGGAGGATATAAAATTAGGCCCGGCTTTGACATTCAGCAGCCTCTGACTTTTAATTAAGAAGCCACTCAAGCGCAGGCCTGCCGCACTCATTAAAGTTGGCATTTCTCTCATATCGTATTTTTAGACCATTTCAGTCAACACACACAGGGCTGGGGACTGGGGAAGATTACATTTCAGAGATATTTAATGAAGCAGGAATAACTCAATCAGTGTCTTAGTGTTTATATTCCAAAAACTGCTGTCCATGAACTTAACCACTCAAGAGTCTTAAAACATGTCTCGCCCTCAGTAGTCTCTATTGAGGGTTTATAAAATACTTTTTGATTCTGCTGTATTGGTCAAACTTAGTAGCATTAGATAACAAATGCTTGACTCCATTTACTTTTTTCCCCTTGTATTTTTTATTGCATGCTATTAGTACTTCTTGACTATCTTAGCGAGTCAACGGTTCTTCTGATCCTAAGCATTAGGACATCCCCCATAGAAAAGTTACATAGTGCACCATTACACACTGAAAGGGGCCTAATGAAGGAAATGTACACCAAACAACAATCCTAATTTATCCAGGCTTGGGATCAGCACATATTTTGCCATGCATTGTTTCCTAACCAGAGATATGGGGACCCCTGTTGGTATGTGATCACTCATCGTCATTTTTTATTTGAAAGGAACGTGACTTTGAATAGTATTGGAATTTAGAATGTTCTTTGTAGTGACAGATTAATAGTACTCAGGAATAAGTGTTACACCACTGATATATTGGAAGAAATGCTCTTCAAAAACAGCCACACTTCAGCCAGACCGAGCCCTCCTCCCTCACCTGAGCGGGCTTGGCCTCCTCTCTTTCCTCCTGTATCAGCTTCTTGTTCTCCTCCTCCCAGTATTTGAGTAGAGCCTCACGGTTGAACGTGCCCCCCGGCGCTTTGGCGGTCTGGTCCTTCTGCCTCAGTCCGATGGGGATGTTGGTGTCTGGGTCCAGATGATCCAGCTCCTGCTCCAGCTCCTGGATCTCCTCCACAGACAGAGAGGCCAGCAGCTCATCCTCGTCCACCTCCTCGTACCTCCTCAGCTCCCGGCGGTAACCAAACATAGTCAGAGCTGATGGGAGAAGAGGTACTGTTAACATAAATGCAATTATCTATCTTTTTTTTTCTCTTTTAGGTTTAACTGCTGCACAAAAAAATATTTAAACAAGACAATGCCCTTCCTAGTACAACCTTTTTTTGTTAAAAGCCAAGTACAAAAGTTATGAGATATTACTAATGTGAACGCAAAAAAGATTAAAAAGACTGTAAGTTGTGTTATCCAATCCAATTGCACATGTTACCAACACCAAAGTACTGCATAGAATATGCATAAAGCATCTACAAAGCCTAAAATATACTATGTTAGTTAGAAAAATGTGATTGTTACTGAAACAAGCTTCACAAGATCTGCTTAAAATTTACATCTCTGTAAGCAAGTCAGTAATTTTAAATGTATTTTTTATGTTAGCATTGCTTTGTGAAAGAAGTGTTGCTAAATTTACAAAGTTTAAGTCAACTAAACTAAATTTTAACTAAATGCAATGTGTCCACTTACCTTAGAAATGAAAAATTCTGAGAGTTGACTCGTGGTCCATGAAGTGTGCTCTACAGGATGATGCACAGATCTGAAGACCATCTGAGACACAAAGCACTCATGCACCCCTCAAACCCCTCCTCTCATGGGACTGGGTCTGTTTTTAGTACACTGGACACAAGGGGTCAACAATATAATCTCTGTGCTGGTATGTGAGTGCTGTGATTGGCCAAGGCTCTGGACTCCTCACCATCTCGTGCCCAAACACAAATGAACCTGCAGCACTAAAGGGAGCCTTGGGATGCACGCTTATGTAATGTGTTGACTGGAGAGGAGGCTTAGAAGCACTTGTGGTCCCAACGGAAGATGTGGTTATGTCCAGGCGAGCTGTGAGATAGAAATGGTTGGACTTGTTTACACTGGGCATAACAACAAAAGAACTGCTCCTTAGCATCTGCTTTGTTTACACTATTAGACTATATTTACCTAGTACTGCACTAACAGTGTTATTGAAGAGCTAGATTTGTGAAATAAGAGAATGACCAAAACATGAGACGCACACTGGTATTGGTCTGTTGTGGTGACAAGCTGAACCTAACAAAAGTTGCGAAATGTCTAAACTGAGCATTTGCGATCCTTTTCTGCGTTACAAAAAATCAGAGCTCGATTTTGAACAAGGCACCTTATTGACGTCAGATCGAAAAAAGAAATGCAAATGCAGTTCCACCCCCGTCTGTCTGTACTCAGCGTCTCTGTAAATCACGCCCAGAGAGTTTGGACCGCGAATGCGCTAGGCAATGCGAAATGCGGTTTTTTTATTTGCCTGGAGGCACGTCCGAGTGTTTCTAGGCTCGGAAGTCCTTTATCTAAGCCTCTGGACCTTTGAACAGCAGTGGTTTAATTTTATTTTCTGTGAAAATGTGTTTATTTTTCAATTGAACGCTTCAAATCTCTCCCCCCGTGCAAAAACACGGAAATGGATCAGCTGAGCGCTCAGAGCGAGAGCGGAGAGTTTGGCCACGCCCCCACCCTCTACTATAGGCCAGCTCTTTTCTCCTCATTTGCATTCAAGCAACAACACCCAGAATAAAGTGTTTGAGAGAGATATTTATGACTCTTTCTCATCTTATCTCTGTTTCTCATGCACTGAGTGTTGATTTTGAAGAAGGATTCATTTACAGTATTAGGGAACCATTAAGGAGCCATATAAAAGCATCAAGAAGTACCATGTCATGGGATCTTTAATTGTAGTGATGTCTGTTTAGCCGACGTTATCGTTTTCATCAAACTTTCATGCATAAACAAGTTCGTTTTTTGTCGAGCTGAGGTACCCGATAATCCTTGACATTTGTTTGCGTTTGTGTCAATTGTTGTCGCCTCTGTAGACGTAGCAGCCTGGTAGAGGCGAGGGATGATGATGCAAAAGGTGATCGAGTGGTGTCCCATTTCTTAGGGGAACATTCGTACCCCGAGCCCTCTCAGCTCGTTATCGAGGGGCAAGACAAAGACGTAGATAAAGGGGAAGAGGTAAGACAGAGTAATGGGACGCAGCCTTAATCATTTGTGTGCTTGGATGTACCCTGTATTTAGCCCCTGAATGCAACATGTGGCCCCTTAATGGCCTCTGTTTCAGAAAATTCCTAGAACTGCCACTGGCTGCTCTTCTACTTTGAGACGCACACTTTGTCTAGACATAAGGTCTGGTACCATGGCTTCTGTCCTCCAGTTCCAATGGCAGTGACAAGCAATTCACCAATAAGAGAAATAAATGGTGTCTTACATTTAAAAAAAAAAAAAAAAGTTTTAAAAGTATTAAAGTTCAGGCAGAGAAATGAAAAACTGCCCATTGAATAGGCAAGGCACAAAACAGCACTTTGAGGTGACAGAACTTACTTACACTGATTAGCATGACCCCAGAGATATTTCAGAGAAAATGGGGCATCTGAGACGAATACAGCTGTGATTGGTTTGCCACCAAACCTTTTAGAGAAAGTATTTGCTGCGAGCAGAGTGCTAGACTCCTGCAATCAAACAGAAGGCTACTGTAATGCCTGGCTCGTCAGAGTGAAATGGCACTGAAGAAGATGGTCACAGAATCCAGTGTTTCTGAGGAATCAACCCCACTATGACTATCACAAAAAGGTGTTAGCTTGGACAAAAAGAAGGCATCTATTAAGGACAAATGTTCCATGATGTCTGTGATAGTAATGTTTGGAGATATGGTGATTTGTTGTTTGGTCACCCGGGAAACAGTCACTCATCACTACAGGCTTTAAACCAGCAGCACCGTATCACGTATCACATCAAGTGGAAAGATGATGAGTGACATGACAGCGGCCTGAACCTAAATCTGTTGTAAATTTGACCTCTGAACTGGAATTGTCAAAGATTATTGTCCAAAGCCAGTACTAATTGTCAAATTATAACATGAGCACAACTGGAAAACCAATTACAAACTAGATATCTTAACTTTTACACTGCCCTATTGACTTAATCCAACGTTTGGTGCTGATATATTTTTGGGTTGTTGTTAAGTCTTGTTTTAGTGTTAGAGGTGTGATTGCTTTGTGACCTGCCAAAATCATGATGTTATTGTTACATGAGGTTCTGGGTCACGAGGTTTAATTTAATCTAAGTCACAGCCAGAGAAACAGACCACAACTTCACACTATGAGGTGACCACATACAAATCATTACAGACATTTTCTAGATAATCATGTATTGTGTTTTGATTTAGCAATATTGTACACTATATACGTTTCTTTTATATGATGTTTATATAGCTATATATGTTTATAGCTGCATATGGACCATACGGAAAACATCTTTAGTTGAAAACAATAAATGGTTAATCTGAGATGAGACACGTTTAATTTTAATCAAAATAATAAATGACCAATGAGCTCCTTCATTTATTATGCATCGCTGAAATAAGAAAAGATGATTGCATGGGTCTGTCTGATTTTGTCTAGAGGTGCAATGAAGGTAGTGATGACCTGACTGATATTGAAATGAACAGAAAATAGATTGGATTGTTGATGGGAATGGGGTCAATTGCATTATATAATAGAAATATATTCAAATATAGTTGACACAGAATATTCCAGCTCTTATAACACACAGAGATACTAAATTAAAATGATTAAAGTCTTTATTTGACCTTTTCATAGTCAAAAATATAAGAAGACACAGTTTGAGCCCATTATTGCACAACCCATTAACAATTATTTGACTTGTAATTAATCTCTGTTCAGTGATCTGGTTTTAAGTGTCAGTTTTTCAGAGCATTAAGAGGCTCTGCCAAGGTCTAGTGTGCCATACTGTAATTATTCAATAGTGGCATTTTCGCTGATTGCTGATGTGCTATTGATGTAAGAATGTTATGATCTGGTGAAATTATATCAAATGTAAGTGCATATTTTGAATATGTTACAAGAATCATTTTCACATATATATAAGTGGGTATAGGTTTATACAAAATGTGTATAAGTTTAGTCCTTTGTATAAATCTGTGCATATTTTTAATGTTTTAAAAGAATATTTTTTTTACATAATTATAAATATTTTAGGTTAGAAAAAATAGGTTATTATTTACATTAGATCTGATAAGTCGACAACATGCAAATTTCTATAAATATTTGATCATTATTCAAAACAATCTGGTCTAGGATAAATCTGGCAAAATAATGCAGGGCTAACATGTATTTCTATTGCCACTATTATGTTTTATTAATCTGGAGTGACATCACTGCATCCCACCGCTGACTATATAACCGAGTTGACTTGTTTACTATTGGGGCCACTAATGTTTTGATGGATGGTCATAGGGCATAGGCTATAGTCTATGTATAGTCTCTTTATTTCTCCCTACAGAGGACTTTTCCATACAGATCATTTTCTTTAAACAGCAGATAGTCTCTGATTCGGTTTGGTGCTTGGAGAGAGCTGATGCTGTGGCAGCCCTGGTGTCTCCTGATGACCACTCTGCACAGGTGGGACAGAGGTCTGGGGGTGGCTGGAACAAAACAGAATAAAATGATCATATTGAAACTCGTCCATTTATCTGTCTGTAAATGCCATAACAGTGTCTGGTCTTACATATCATTTCCTGAATCTGGGACCATTCCTTCTGATTTTCTAAAATCTTTACCAGTTTGTTGCAGAGCGAAACTTGCCCAACATATTCAAGGAGGATGGACACCACTTGACCGGCTAAGTTCACAAGCCATGACAGACTGACAAAGTCACAGAACTAAAACAGAAAATAGCATAGCAATGTATTACTTATCACACAAAGTGCTACATTGTGTTGAAACCCAAGTGGTCCTAGTATGATCCACACTAGGAGAACACCACTATGGAGAAGATATTATTTTCATGAAGAACATCTTTTATATGTGAAAATCTCTTTCATTGCCTGGGATGTTTAACAGTTTTAAATTAAACTTGGCTATCTCCATAGCGATTCCTCCAGACCTAGTAGTTACAGATAAGACCTGCAGAGAGGCTAACCTACTACAGTAAACAAAAGCAGGTTTTCAAGTTTCAAGGATGTTGGTTTTCTTTGCAGTTCCAATAGATGTAATTAAATAAAAGATGAAAGTGTACTGCTGATCTCCCACCAGAAAAGTTGCATAGTGAACCTTTAAAGGTCCCATGACATGGTACTTCTTGATGCTTTTATATGGCTCCTTAATGGTTCCCTAATACTGTAAATTAATCCTTCTTCAAAATCAACACTCACTGCATGAGATATGACTCTGACAGTCTTCATGAGGCTAGATATGTGTCTAGAATGCTTTATTGTGAGTGTTGTTGCTTCAGTGCAAATGAGAAGGACAGTGAGATTGGCTAAGGAGCGGGGGGGGCGGGTTTCGTCTCCTCTCTTCCGTGTTTAACACAGGAAGACAGATGGGAGACTTTGCAATGAAAAAAAGTATATTTACACAGAAAATAAAATTAAACCACTGGTATTTCAGAGGTCCAGAGGGTCGGGTAAGGGACTTGCGAGCCTAGAAACACTCGGACGTGCCTCCAGGCAAATAAAAAAACGCATTTCGCATTGTAGCGCATTCACAGTCCAAACTCTATGGGCGGGATATACAGGGACGCTGAGCGGAGACAGAGGGAGGGGCTGGAGCTGCATTTGCCGATCTGACGTCAAAAAGGTGCCTTGTCCGAACTCGCCCGTTTGAACACTGGTTTTGTGTAACGCAGAAAAGGACCGCAAATGCTCAGTTTAGACATTTCGCAACTTTTAGCCATGGGGGGGGGGGCCTAAACAGGGTAGGGGAGCTCACATTAACGTTCAAAAACCTCAGAAAGTGAAAATTTCATGCCATGGGACCTTTAAAGTTAGTTTGACCAGCACTCATTTGTTGTGGCAATGGTGATATAATCATATATTAAAACTCACGATAGCCTTCTCTTCCTGGTCATGGCTGTACTCCACGTGGTCATCCCAGCTGTCGTCATGGTAACAGCAGAAGCATTTCTCGGCCCTCAAGGCCCTGGTTCAGCAGCAGCCGCAACATCACCTCATCCTTCAGGCAGTAAAGCAGCGCCGTGGGGAATACAGTGTCTGTGACCGCAGTGAAGTAACAGTTGACATCTGCTTTAGCTGCTAAAAGCAGTTTCACTATTTCGTATCGCCCTGAACGCACCGCCACCAGGAGACAGCTCAGCGGGTCCCGATCAGGTTGGGCTCCAGAGTTTAGCAATAACTCTGTGCATGTCCTATCACCATTACAAACAGCAAAATAAAGAGGGCTTCGTCTCATGTCACCATAGTTTTCAGAGACGTGAGGAGCTAGCAGCGCGTTGACATCGTAGCCGCTCTGTAGTAGCAGCTCCAGGCAGTGGACATGGCCTCCATCCGCCGCAGAGTGAACAGGGCTCTGACCAGCCAATCGCAGAGCTCGACGAGTGGTGAGTGGGATCAGTGTACGCAAGGCTCTAAAGGACAAAGTGGACACATAGCATTAGATTGCTATGAGATTGCTAGACTACTTATAGTAAAGCTACTTTCAATAACTTCTCATCATAGTTCAATTTCAGCACATCAAATGGGGTTGAAGAGTGAGGGACATTCAGCACTATCAAACTGAGCACTACACTGGAGAAACAAAACAGCTACTTCACAAGAGAATGTACTGACACAGACGGGAAAGCCAGGGTGGACCTCAATCTGCCGTGTATCTCCACCTAGAAGCCACGGGCCACTCCTTTGAGGACAGTGAGGTACAGATCTTGGCCAGAGAAAAGAACTGGTTTGAGAGGGGAGTTAAATAGGCTATTTTGGTCAAGAGAATCCTTCCTTGAACAGAAATGGAGGTCTCAGATAATCTGTCTCCCATTTATAACTCTATCCTCAAACCTAAATCAAAACAAACAAAGAAAATAATAGGGCATATGTCCAGAGGTGTGAAAACACCCATTATGACCCTGAATGGCTATGCTAACAAGTCCTGTCGCCATCTTGCATCTTGCAACACTTTTTTTCTTTTTTTTTGTTTTGAACTCATTTCATATTTACATATTGTTTATGAGAACTTAAAGGTGCACTATGTAACCTCTCTGATTGAGGTTCCCCACCTCCTTGCCTCTATATAGATGCTAGAACTAGATCCTGAAATGTTCTTGATATGGATGGGAATCGAGAACCGGTTCCTGTTGAGAACCGGTTCCGTGTGTTTCAATTCCACAGAATCGATTAGCAGTTTATCTAACGATTCTCTTAACGATTCCAGCAAGCATGAATTACGTGGTGGGATTGATACGTGCTTCGCCACTTCACTGATACGAAGTTTATATTCTATTTTCGCATGACGAGAAGAACGAGAAGAGCTTGTTTTTCCGAAAAAAACGAGGCGTGTATAAATCAACATATTTTCCCAAGCTCGCGTGCCAGCCAATCCCGTTGCAAGAAGCACCGAAGGGGTTTCCCCTGTTTGTGTATCAGCTGTGAAGAGCTCGTGCATATGTAAGCGGCACTGCAGGACACTAAAGGACATGAACATGAACTTTTAACTTCTACTTGGACACATGACACGTTCGGGAGAATTTCGGGACAGGTTCGGGACACGTCCGTTTCTCCGGAGCTCGTGTACAGCTCGTATACAGCTCGTGTGCAATTTAGCTCCGGAACACACGATACGTGTTTACACGTGGAGATACGCGAATTATCCAAAAACACTGCAACACGGGGTGAGTCATAATTATTATCATATTTCTGCATCAAATGGAGATATTAGGTGAAAGCAGCAGCTTGTTTCAACATTAGCCTGTGCGCTAAACCGAGACTAAACAAGGACTAAAACAGAACTAAACCAGGACTAGACCAGGACTAAACCTGGACTAAACCTGGACTAGACCAGGACGAGACCAGGACTAGACCAGGACTAGAACAGGACTAAACCAGGACTAGACCAGGACTAGAACAGGACTAAACCAGGACTAGACCAGGAATAAACCAGCACTAGACCAGGACTAGACCAGGACTAGACCAGGACTAGACCAGGACAAAACCTGGACTAGACCAGGACTAGACCAGGACAAAACCTGGACTAGACCAGGACTAGACCAGGACTAAACCAGTACTAGACCAGGACTAAACCAGGACTAGACCAGGACTAAACCAGGACTAGACCAGGACTAAACTTGGACTAGACCAGGACTAGACCAGGAATAAACCAGCACTAGACCAGGACTAGACCAGGACTAGACCAGGACAAAACCTGGACTAGACCAGGACTAGACCAGGACTAAACCAGTACTAGACCAGGACTAGACCAGGACTAAACCAGGACTAAACCAGGACTAGACCAGGACTAGTGCTAATCAAACAGTTTGTTCTCCTTTTTTCCCCAAATTAGAATCGATAAAGAATCGAATCATTAAGCAGTATTGATAATGGAATCGGAATCGTAAAAATCTGATCAATTCCCATCCCGAGTTCCTGAGTGTGACAAGGACCCATACTGTTTTCTAATCTATGTTATAATGTTGTCTCCTCATCACAAACATACCTGGAGTTGTGTTTTGTTTCATTCACACATGTTTAATGCACAAATCCTTAATATTTTCTTAATATCCTTAATAATGTTTTTCTCTCAAACAGAAAACACTCTTCCACTTTGTGATGTCATGCGGCATCACATTTTGAGCTTTGGCGATGCAGACTGTATAACTCCACTGTATAGTCCAAACTTGCAATATTTTCTCTCCTCTGTTATTTACTTTTATTATTATTATTATTATTTATTATTATTATTTATTATTTTATTATTATTACTATTTGTCGGCATGCACTTTCTCTTCAAACTTCAAACTGCCTGGAGCTAATGTGGCAAGTGAATTTCTCCTGTGTGAGATCAATAAAGTCTTATCTGAGACAGATTAATAATAATTGATTACTCTAACATGTATGAATGAAACAAAGCATGACTTTTGTTAAGATAACAACATTCTAACATGGCTTAAAGCTCACAAGAGTCCGCCCAGAAGTAGCTAAAAGTAGCTAGACGAGCGAGCGTCATTGTCAGCAGGGGGCTCCAGACAGCACATCCTAACCTTCCTTACCCCGTGACACTAACCTTTTATTGGTGTTGTTATTACATATACTTGTTTGTTTGTTTTTTATTTTTTTTATTTGTTTTTTATTTTTTAGATTTTTTTTTTTTTTGGAGCTGTAGTCCAAGATCTATAGCTTGCTTTTTTATTTTGTTTTTTTTGTGCTGTAGTTTAACTAAAGCTTTTTATTTCTTTTTTATTTTGTTGTGCTATAGTGGGCAAACTATAGCTTTTTATTTTATTTTTTGTTTTTTTTGTGCTAAAGAACTAGCTTTTTAAAACTTTTCTTTGCTGTACAACTAGCTTTTTAAGCAGTGCTACTTGTGACTTTGTGTCGCCAAAAAGAAAAAGAAAACAAATCAGAGCGCATAGGCATACACTTATTGAGAATCAGAGCCTATGGCAGAGGAATGACCAGACTCCGAGGCGATCTGACGAGATTGGAGGGAGCAGAGGAGAGACTGGTGAGTGTGTGTGTGTCCGCCGTGTCTGTCTGACAGTCCACGATGTTCTCAACTCCGCCCCCGCCCCTCTCTGCCTGTGTCTCTCTTCCACTGCCCCTCTCTGTCTCTCTGTCTCTTTCTCTGAACGGGGAAAGAGAGAAAAGGGCGTAATTATTTTTTCCCCTCCCGCGATCTTGAAGCCTCTGATCACCAAAAAAAGTCGCTAGATTTGTCGCTAGTCGCTTTTGTCTAATTTTCTCGCTAGGGGGGTCCAGAAAGTAGCTAAAAATAGCGACAAAGTCGTTAAGTTGGCAACACTGACAAAGCATGACTTTTGTTAAGATAACAACATTCTAACATGGCTTAAAGCTCACAAGAGTCCATTTTGCATAATATAGGACCTTTAATTAACTAACTTTATGGAGACAAGCAAGTAATGGGGTGACCAAACCAAGTTACAGGTCAGATATATGGAGAGGCAAGCATGTTTATAGTAAGAAGTAGTGTTGTCAGGCGATTAAAAAATGTATCTAATTAATTACAGGATTTGTAGTTAATGAATCTAAATAATTGCATTTTAAGAGTGTGAGAGAGAGAAAGATTGAGAAGGAGAGATTTTGAGTGAGTGAGCGAGCGATCGATCAATCGAGCGAACGAACGAACCCACTTTGCGACTGAGTTTGTTAGTTTTTAAGTGGTCGCTTTGCTCATTCGTTTCCCACATTCTGCGAGCGTGGTTTGGTGGTTTGGTGGTGTGGTGAAGTGCGTACTATCACCGGTTACGATGGAACTTGTCTGGACGTGTTTATCGTTCAAATGATCCGTCAGGCTGGAGCAGCTTCAGTGATTGGAAAATTCTTTTTGACAAAAGCTTCAAATCACCACGTTCTTGTTGATCGTCCCATCTTCATTCTTTTTATAAATGGAGTTAATGTGATTAACTGAAATTCAGGAGCAGGACCACGCCTCAACCACCTTCTCCTCCTCACCAGCGAATCACAGTTCACCATAACCACACCTCTAATTTCCCAGAGCCATTTATAGCCACTCATCCCTTCATTCCAGTTCGTCTCGGTTATCTCGACCCCTCCCTCCCACCCCTATCTCGTTTGTCTTTCAGCCACAAGACATCTCCTAAAGGGGGGGGGTCCCGTTCCGCTGGGCCAATCGAAGATTGAGACGGAGCCCCCACCCACTGTCTCAACCCAGCCATCACCACCTATTCACCGAGACATCCACTATCATTCAATAATAAACATTTTCACTGCATTATGTTGATGGCGTGGTCCTAGCTAGTGAAATAAACTTGCCGTTCAAAGGCCCTGGCAGCGATTTGCTCGCCGCATGCCAAATTTAAAATGTGCACGCATTGAATTGCCACTCATAATTATTTGCATTAATTTTTATAACGCATTAACTTGCAGTGTAATTAATTATCTAATTAACGCGTTAAACTGACAGCACTAGCAAGAAGTATAAATTTACAATCCATCACAAACTTACATCATCTGTCAACCATTCTTAGTAGCATGAGTGAATAAACTGAACAGTGACTGTCACTTACAGATAGTGGCCCTCATAAGCAGCTTTGTGAATGGGCAGCTGGAAACTCAGGTTGTGCATGTTGGGATTGGCTCCATGCTCCAGGAGAATATTCACACAGTCGGGATTTCCAGAACCAGTCGCATCGTACAAGACACTGTCACCATTTGGAGCCTGTGCATTCACATCAGCGCCTCAATGAGAGAAAAAAGGGACATTTTATCAACAAAAATAAAAGTGACATTTTATAACAAGCTTCTAGTTTATGTAATGCAGCATTGTATCTAATTTAAACTTTCCCCCATCATCCGCCTCCTACTGTGTCACAGTTTAGATGCTTTGCTGCAATAAAAAAAAAATCAAAAAAAATGTTTTGTATCGTTTTGTATTGTTTGTTTGTTTGTTTGTTTTTTTTACTAACTAACTCACAACTCTTTCTTCATGTATTGCAACTGAATATTGGGTTGTTTCTTAAAAAGGGGGTATAACACTTCTATAGAGTATTAATTCCATTACATGTGTAGATCATCAAGTTACCTTTTATTGTTTTGAAAATGCTATTTTCGTCAAAAACAACATATTAGCATGTTTAATACAGAGACAAGTGGGCGTCAGCGCCATCCTGAGGGAAGCCAGGTCGACCGAGTGGGAAGCCCAGTCCGCAAGGGTCATTCGATGCCGCGTGTGGCTTTAATTTAGTATTGATACCTTCTCAAATGAATATATATGAAATTAATGAATAGTAGTTTAGCATTCGTATCTGCTTATCAATACTTTTAACAACCTTAATATCTCCCACGTTTTAGCTTTTGTTATCTGAAGTAACCCTCACATCTAGTGACCCATTTTGCCCGGGCTGGTTTAATAAAGTTCTTAAGGTTGGTTATTTTTTTACCATGTTTGATGAGTAGCTCCAGGACCTCTGTGTGGCTGTACTCTGCAGCGATGCCCAGAGGAGTGACTCCATGCTGGTCAGTGTCGGTCACCTTCCCCCCATTGGACAGCAGCAGATCCATGATGTGGGCGTACCCCGTCATGGCGGCTTCATGCATGGCGGTCCACTTCTTTAGACACACCTGCCCCACATGAGCCCCTCCGTTTAACACAGCCGCGGCCATTTTACGACATCCAGATCTGACCGCTGCACAGGTCAATCACACAGAGAAGAGCTGTTGATTTGTGTTTAGTTTAGTCTTTATTTGAAGGGACAATGTACAGAGCCATTATGTACAAAGACAGAGATGTTCTGCACCAGAGTATAGCTACAAAGCTAATTTCCATCCGCAGTCCCTGGTTACATGGATAAAAAACAACGGTCTATATCATTAAAAACAATCAAAGATTTTCTCTTAAAACACACACATACACACACACACATACACACACACAGCATCACACATTTAACTTTGACACACATCTCATTACGCAGTAACACAGCAAAACATAATATACACCCACTAACATTAACCCAAAACACACAATCACACACATTCATGTACTATTTACACACCATATCATTCACAATAACAAGAACACATAAAAACATCATTCTTATATTTGATCTCAATGCTGTATTAACGGATTAACGGATTCACTACTGTATAACCTGCTGGTTAACGTGGTGTGTGCTGGCAGTTTTGATTATTCCACAGCCACTTTTTCAGTTCTGTGGAAAAGGTGGAATAGTCCGTTAGATTTATGATATTAGTTGGTGTAGCATTCCAGTCTTTAATGGCTCTAATGGGTTGTTTGTGGAAGCAAACAACCCATTATTGCATATGACACTGTTCAAGTGACTTCAACTGACTGAAATGAGAATATTGCACTATTTATTTAGTTATTGATTGATCAATCACCCTACATACTGTAGCCTACATGTTAAGGTATATTGTTTTTAACTCATTTGCCTTTATTTTCAAGATTATCACACCATACAGTCTTTTTGTATGTTATGTATTGCAACTTTAAATAATGTAATTGAATCTACTAACCATAATATTAAAACAAGATTTAATACTTAAGTCTAAAAAAACATACTCTGCAGTGAATATTGTATAAAGGTGCACTGTGCTTTTTGTAAAACATTATTACAACCATATTTTAAGATCGCATTTCCAAATAAAAATTGTTTTGATGAAACTATTTAAAATTGTGAAATAGCTCTAGTTTCACATGTGTTTGAAGCATATTTGTCTGACCTAGAAGTAGAGGAGACTCATTCTTGCTGTTGGTGGTGTGAGGGGAGGCTCCATGTTTGAGTAACGTCTTCACATTGTCGACTAAACCAGCATTCACCGCAGAGGTCAGGAACGTCTCTCCTTCAACTGTGGTCTCCTCCAGCGTCAGCCGACAAGATGCTATCAAACAAAAAACTATTTTACTACTATCAGTTCACGTCATTATATCATTTGATATGATGTGCAGATGGAAGGGTAGGACCATTCATAACGTAGGCGAGAATAAGATATAATACATACAACTTTGGGAACAGTTAAAAGTCACACATTTTACCACCGAATTCTGACCTCCAGCTCAATTTTACTATGGACAGTTTAGAATGTTATGAATGTGAACCTCTATTAGAATTGAAAAGTCTTACCCACCATATAGGACCGTCTCCAGTACCTCCACCACAGGTTGCACAGCGGCCCAGTGCAGAGGATACCAGCCACGACTGTCCACCTGACTGAATGCCTCCGGATTTTCACACAAGTCCTGCAGAGCCACCAAGTCACCTGCAGGGGGAGTATAAACAAGTTATGAATAATAGACTTTCTGACATAGAATTCTTCAGTATTTGCATCTTTACATTTCCTGATGGCGTCCACTAGATTCATATATTCACTGCTCCTGTATAAAGATACAGACGTTCAGATACTATGACCTACAAAACACGTTGCAGGTATTTCATTGGCTCCCACCTGCTGCTCGGTCTGGTCCGATGGTGGGCCTGACACGACTCCTGGATCAACAACTGAACCTGAGCATCCAGCAGTGCCTCATCATCACTGTCTTCTGCTGGCTGCACATCTGCCACAGTGAAAATTATATTATTTAGTGCAGGGGTCTTCAACGTTTTTCAGGCCAGGGACCCCCAAACAGATGGCGAACTGGGCCAGGGACCCCCTACTATATATACGGCATAGAATTGTGTTTTATATTAAATTGAGCTTAGTGTCATCTATAAACATTGCTACTCTGTTATGGTACATCCAATACAAGGAAATAATACACAGGTTAATACTGTATTTTACACAATAAAATATAAAATTATATTATTTTAAAGTGAAATCAAAAGATTTCACGACCCCCCTGCAGTACCTCCACGACCCCCCTAGGGGTTGCGATCCCCCTGTTGAAGACCTCTAATTTAGTGTGTTGTGTTGCTTTATATTGTACAATTATGGTTGTGTTAGTCATTGGGCTAAAAAAAAAATGCAAAACTGAAACCAGAACTTTGTGTAACTTAGCCTACTTGAATAACAAAGACTAAAAAATAACATTTACTACTATTATCTTTACCAACATATATTAAAGGTACACTAACTTTTCTGATGGAGGGAGATGTTATTGCATTGCCTGGAATGTTCCACTTTTCTATATTGCATTTATTTAATTACAGGTGTTTTCTTGCTCTGAAATACCTTGAAAAATGCACATTCTTACTAAGACTGGACTTGTTTATCCATAGAGCTGACATTTAACTTGTTTGTGGCGTCACCTGCTTGTTTCTATGGAGATAGACACGTTTTAATGCCTTAATGTTGAATATCACAAGCAAATCATCTCCATGGAGGTGCAGGTGGCAGACCCTTCACCAAAAAAGTTACGTATGAACAGAACAGGAAAGCCCTGCGGCGCATAGTGAATGCAGCTGGGAGGATCGCTGGTGTCTCTCTTCCCTCCCTCCTGGACATTTTTAACACCCGCCTCACCCGCAGAGCGTCCAGCATTGTGGGTGACCCGAGCCACCCCTCACACAGCCTCTTCAGCCTCCTGCCCTCGGGGAGAAGGTACCGGAGTCTCCGGGCCACTCCACCAGACTGTCAAACAGCTTCATCCACCAGACTGTCAGGAGGCTGAACTCTCACTTTACCCCCCTCACTTTAAAAACTGCTGCTAAGAAATTACTACTGTTGCACATTTATTTTTATCTTTATTTTTCAATGCACATTCTATTGCACATTTGGATGCACACTGCACATTTTTGGACATCTGTAAATAGGTATTTATTCTTTGCACTGCGCTTAGATTTTTGTCCTTAGATAGTTTTTGTATTGTCTTTATATTGTATTTTGTACACTGTCTTTTTTGCACTGCTTGGCCAGGGTGAAACAGAATTTTGATTCACTGTATGTCGAACTCATATGGCATTACAGTAATCCCTCGTTTAGGTTCCAGAAATAACCCGCGATAAGAGAAATCCGCGAAGTAGGACAACTTTATATTTTACAATTATTCTACATGTTTTAAGGCTGTAAATGCCTCACCACACACATTATATGCTTTTCTCAGACTGGAATTAACCTTTTCTCACATTTCTCTCTCTCGTTTAAACACTCAAATTTTCAACAAAATGTATTAATAGTGAAGCGTGGGGGGAGACACAGCTCCGGAAGCCCCGCCGGACGCGCGAGGGGAGCGGAGACATGAGTCACTGTATCCTCAGGAAGCACCGCGCTCATCCAATGGCACTGCCACGTCCTGGGACGCAACGCGCACCAACCCCTTGGAGAAGTGCGCGACATGTGCAGCCGCTCATTGTGGTCAAATCCGTGACAGAGCAGCACGACCGGTGCGAGGCCGCGCGTACACTGGGGCTGCGAGCACGAGTCGAACCGCGGCGCCCAGACCACGCCCTCTCAGCTCGAGCCACAAACCAGCCGCACGAAACCAGCAAAGAGCGGCACGTGGTGGTTTAATCCTGGTTTAGACCTGGTCTAGTCTCGGTTTAGTCTAGGTCTAGACCTGGTCCAGTCCTGGTTTAGTCCAGGTCCAGTCCAGGTTTAGACCTGGTTTAGACCTGGTCTAGACCTGGTTTAGTTCTGGTCTAGACCTGGTTTAGTCCACGTTTAGTCCTGGTCTAGTCCCGGTCTAGTCCCGGTCTAGTCCCGGTCTGGTCCTGGTCTAGTCCTGGTCTAGTCCCGGTCCCCCTCGCATCCCCCATCTATCAATCGGCAAAGGTCTACAGTCTCTTAGCCAATCAGGATGCAGAACACAATGTTACACTATAAAAAAATGTTACACTATAAAAGAAATTGAAAAAAAAAATAGGAAAAAAAACAGTGAACAGTGAACTGCAATAGAGCGAGGGACCACTGTATGGCAGAATTGACAATAAAGTTGACTTTGACTTTGACATATTGCAACTTTAACTTTTATCCTAATCTACTAATCCTGATCTACTATTTCTATTACATGATAGTAATTCTACCTTTAATAAGAAGTATTTGTACTCTCTGGTTCTACTCCACAAAATGTACCTTCACACGAGGGGCGCTTTAAATTCAATACATCTGCACACCAACAGGAGGCACCCTTGTGTACAGCACATACACTTATTTGGATCCATACAGTGAGCAGCCTGGCAGCCTCTCATGTTGTGTTGAGTGTTGGGAGAACACATGTTGCATGCTTCACCACTACAGTCATGCTTTGGTATTCGATTGTGTACACTTTATTCTCTTGCTGATAGATGTTATAAGCACATTAGAACTTGCAACGAGACTTGTCCATACTGTATGTTTGGCTTTGGCACTGACCTCCACAGCGCTGACAGTAGTAGTATTAGTGGTCTGCAACTGGAATACCTTCATACATACAGTACAGTAGACCTAACCAGAGCTTTCGTAAACTATTTCACCATGCAATGTCTAGAACTTCGCAGACTATTTTAACCACTTGTAAACCTGAAAACAACCAACTCTCACCTTGTTCTAAATCCGTCATTATTGAAGTCTGGGTGGCGCAGAGGAGCCGGTGCGCGCAGTTTGTGTCTCCTTCTGCGCGCTCCCCTCAGCCCCGCGCACTATTTATAACTCTCACCTGTTCCGGCGTATTCAACACGCTGCCTGCTCCTCTGCATTTAATGGTCTGAAACTTACCCCCGGAGCACATTTTCACACCGCTAATGACAAACACAGTACTGTAATGATCCGCGCTCTCGTGTGAATATTTATAGCGCCGTTATGATCCGTGTGGTAGGTACAGTGCGGAGGAACTGATTGATGAGAAGCGGTAGAAGCGTGGACAGAAGGGAACACGGACAGGAGACAGAGGTGATTGACACTTCTTGCAGCTACATGGTGAAATTCAAAGGCATACTGCTGAACTTTCACCTCCTGTGTCAGTGGAATATCCGGTGTGGTTAAATAGTCTCACAGAATAATGGATGGACACCTGTTGCACAAGAAATTATTGTTTGTTTCCCTTTTAGCGCAGAAAAATATTCATTACAAAATATTGAATATGTCTCAACACAATAAGTATGTTCATTGTTCGTCTTGGAATAACTGATTTTTGTTATTCGCTAAAAAAAAAAAAAGATTGAGTAATTGCAGAAGCATGCTTTTTTACTCCTACTTGACTGAAAAATGTGATGTTAAACTGTTAATTTTAACTTGAGTGAATTTTAGACAGGCAAGATCCTTTATGACTCTATATGCGGCACAAATGTTTTTACATTCTGTCTCATATAGAGATCTGCATAACCACATGGTCACTTGCTGCTGGCACAACACTTAAACCAGTTGAAACACTTTTTTAAAAAGCTGTGAAAATATTAGACAAGAAACCATTTTCAGTTCACCACTGCACTATATTTTAGTACAATTTGCTTAATTTTAATAATTTTTCAAATATGGATGTTTTATATAAAAAGTTTTGCATGGGTTTGCTCCTCCTCTGTTACAGGATTTCATTAAAACAAAGACTGTCAGTGGGATGGGAACTAGGGCCACGGCCCAGGGGAACTGTGAGGTCCACACAGACGCACTACAATTGGACAAACTGTGCTCTCAGTCAGAGGCACTAAGTTCTGGAACACACTCCCATTATCAATAAGAGAGACTCCAACACTGGACACTTTCAAATCACACTTGAAACAGTGGCTTAAGGAAAAGCAGACTTGTGGACACTTAATGTTTAACTGCGGTTACTGTCACTTGTCATTGTTTTTGTTGTTTTTGCTGTGGTGTCACCTGCCTAGGGACTATGGAAATGAGCATTTTTGCTATAATCTGGTGTATTTAATGCAATGTTGCAGGTTCATTAATGTGCGCTGTCCCTGTTAAATAAATAATAAATAAATAAATAAATAAATGGTGACTGGTATTGACGGGTATATGTGATGTTTTAGTCATGGTTTGTCTTGTTTATCAGATGTTTTATGTGCACTCTGGGCCTGGGGAGTGCTGCAATTTCAAATCCTGTGTGTGCAAGCTGTACATATGGTTTTTGACAATAAAGCTGACTTTGAACTTTTGAACTTTGGTATTTTTATTGAAGTAACAGTACTTTTACTTGAGTAAATGTTTGGCTATTCTTCCCCCTGTGAGTAACAACAAGTTAACAAACAATTTGAACATCTATATTTCTTGCACCGCTCCTTCAGATATTATTTTTGTCTTACTTTTTGTGAGAAAATACTACATTTTGAGCATTACTGAATGGTTTGTTCTTCCAATTACACTAACTTTAATTATAAATTAGGTGTTACTCTTTAAGTTACACTATGTCTATTTGAGTCACATTATTTTGAAGAAATGTTACTCTTACTTGAGTTGTGAGGGCTTACCAAATAATCAATGAGCTATGGGCCTTGTCTTAGGACAATCTGTGTACCTTTTTTAATTGATTTAAATCAATTCTAAAATTGTTTGTACATTTCAATTAAACACCCCTATGAAATGTGAAATAGAAAATGTAATGTTTGCCCAAGTAAAACAAAAACAACAAAACAATAAAATAAACACAGCATTTGTTTAAAATATTCTTCATAAGACAGATAATAATATTAAACAACAATTTGACACTTCAAATTCTGCCTGAGTTTAAAAAGTGCCATTTTGTTTGGAAAGGGTCCTGCTATTGCACTTTTGGATCCAGACCTTAATCCTTAACATAGCCTACAACATTTTAAAACTCCCTCTCACCAGAACAAAAGATTATCAACATTGTTTTCAATAATTACACATTTTTACACATGGCTTTCGGGGTCCCTGCTGTAGAGGTCCAGCTCCTGGTAGAGGATGTAGCTCTTAAGCCTTGGGGGGAATAAGTTCATGACTTCGAGGTTGTTCAGTCTTTTCAGGGTCAGTCGTGTTCTGATCTCCAGCCGGCACAGGTGTTTGAGGGAGCGGGGACTGCCTGGGGGGAGATGCACAAAAGTCTGGAGTTTATTTTAATGAACAGGCCAAGATGCTACAAAATACAGTACAAGATCAAATCGATTTGTCTGAATAAAACATAAACATACAATTCAAAAAAGTTCAACCAGTATACTTTCAAAAGCCTTTTGGGTCAAAATAAAAGTAAGTAAAATAAAAACAAGGTATTTTACTTATTTTTACTTTTACTTTATTTTACTACTTTAGCTACTCGGTTTGCATATGGTTTTGTGACAATTTGAACACAAACTTTACAAAATAAAAGTGTTATTATTTCTATTTGTCTAATAATTCTAATTGTGTAACGTAGACAAGTATTGGCCCTCGTTTATAGTATGGTTGCTAGGTAACTGTTATGGACATGCCTCTGTCACATTTCTATGTCCTATCTCCTGCCCACACAGCTGTCATAGATACTACACTCTTGTTCTAGGCCTATTTTAAGAAATATTTCTATGTCCAACATTTTAAACTTGACCAAAATTGTCAAACTATGGAAAATTTAGTTTGATTATGAATTATGATTGTGTATAGTTTAACCTGTGGTAAACACATTAAGAGGACCACATGTAGCCACCAGGAGTCACCAAATGATCAAATGACAATTTATAATAGCCCAGGAAAACTAAAAGTAATACTTTGAGACAGCTTTCACAATTTATAGTCTTGCTCTAATTCAGTGCTTCTCAATTATTTTCTATGACGTCCCCCCTAGGAAGAAGAAAAAATTTCACGCCCCCCTCCCTGTGCACGACTATTAATAGTATTATTTGTCTAGAAAATTATTAGTACACCTCTGCATAACAATGTATCCTTTTATTAACATTAAAAACAAAAAAAGAAAGAAACTTCCAACAAACACTGCACTAGTTTCGAGTTGCACTGAGGACTCAAATATGCGCGGAATGTGCTTTTAATGCAGCTTTGTGCACATTTGTTTACGTTTTACATGAAACGCAAAGCTGAAAAACCACATGGTCCATTTGCATAAACTCAAAGCTCAGTGGAATATAACGTGTTTTTTTCTGTGACAGAGGATGTTCTGCTGATGGCGTATATCGCGTATTTAAGGTCGCTGAACCCTGCCCCAGAGCGACAACGAGAGCGCTACTGCCAACTACTGTTGTTGATGTGCAATTACACTTTCGTTCTAGTACAGTATGGCAAAAAAGCATTACTTTCCCTTTAAGAGGTCACACATGTAGCCACCAGGAGTCACCAAATGGCATCACACCGCGCCCAGGAGGGCCCGCCCCACTACTTTGAGACAGCTTTCACAATTTATAGTCTTGCTCTAATTTTACATGTTGTATTATTGTAAAAAAAAAAAAAAGAATAATAAAAAAAAAAAAAGAATAATAATTGTAGTACTAAATATCTTAATTCTTATCTTGATATTAATTACAAGCGCCTTTCTTAATTTTAGCATTTTATTTTGTATTAGGAGTTGTCATGTTACATTGTTTCTCAATCGAGCACATTGATATATCAAACAGAACGGCAAATCAAAATTTGTGAGCACCAAAAATCTAACGGCACTCATGAGTCAAACAGGGAGAAGGGTTACAGCACTACAGTACTCAGAGTACACTGAGTACATGTACTGCATACAGACTTTCAGATACATACGGTTCTGTTTGATTTTCAAGAACACATTACAGTACAAAAGTAATGTTGAGGTATTTACTATGCTACATAATACAATACAGACAGGTTTTAGACAAAAAAGGCAGCTCTTGCAGTCCAAAGTGTGAACCCCTGAGTCAGAGAAACCAGTGTTTCTCTGTTGTCACTGAGAGAGGACTAAACATTTTGAGTTGCAGTGTTAAATGAATGAAAAAGCACAGAAAAACACATGAGCAAAGTGTGAGAGTTTTGATGGTAAAACTTTGATGGTAAAAATTTTGTTTAAGAAAACCATAGCCCTGTTTAGGATTTTGTGGGAGCTGTTTTGCAAATGTCAGTTTTCAATAGATAAAAGTGCCAAAACAACTGAAAAAAAAATGTAAATACAGGTTTAATTTTACCTCCTGGACATTTATACAAAATAATGAATAAAAAGTAAAGTATTAAGTTGACTACACAAATGGACTTACGTTGGATGCGACAGATTTCGGGCCATTCCTTTTGCTTCTCCAGGATGAGTCTGAGAGTGGAGCAGATGTGCACATGTTTGACATAGTCCAGAAGAGTCAGGACCACCCTGCCAGACAGGTCCGCGATACAGCACAGGCTCATGAACTCACAGAACTGAAGAGGAAGCAAAGGGAAACTTTATGAACAGTTAGGATTATATGAACACTTTGTCCATAGAGGGTGCAGTAAGCCTGTTTAAATAAGCAGTGGATTTGATGAAATGTTTTAAACTGCATATGGCAGGTGGAGTAGTCTTTTGATTCAAATGTACTAGCATAATTACATTACATTACATTTACAGTTTTGCCTTGAAGGACAATTTTAGAATTACCTTTTGGCTGGACAAAGCAGCAAATGTGACTTAAGTAAATGTTAAAATGTTAAATGAATGTTTAAACTGGTAGAAAATTGCTGATTGGACTGAATATACAGAACATACTTTTAATCACAAACTACCACTTGACTGATGTAAAACTATTAAAGATCCCATGACATGGTACTTCTTGATGTTTTTATATGGCTCCGTAATGGTTCCCTAATACTGTAAATGAATCCTTCTTCAAAATCAACACTCAGTGCATGAGAAACAGAGATAAGATGAGAAAGAGTAATTTTTCTCTCTCAGAACAGGTCATAATGGGCGTTGTTGCTTGAACGCAAATGAGGAGAAAAGAGCTGGCCAATAGTAGAGGGTGGGGGCGTGGCCAAACTCTCCGCTCTCCCTCAGAGCTCTCAGCTGATCCATTTCCGTGTTTTTGCACGGGGGGAGAGATTTGAAGCGTTCCATTGAAAAATAAACACATTTCCACAGAAAATAAAATTAAACCACTGCTGTTCAAAGGTCCAGAGGCTCAGATAAAGGACTTCCGAGCCTAGAAACACTCGGACGTGCCTCCAGGCAAATTAAAAAACGCATTTCGCATTGCCTAGCGCATTCGCAGTCCAAACTCTCTGGGCGTGATTTACAGAGACGCTGAGTACAGACAGACGGGGGTGGAACTGCATTTGCATTTCTTTTTTCGATCTGACGTCAATAAGGTGCCTTGTTCAAAATCGCCCGTTTGAGCTCCGATTTTTTGTAACGCAGAAAAGGATCGCAAATGCTCAGTTTAGACATTTCGCAACTTTTAACCATGGGGGGGCTAAACAGGGTAGGGGAGCTCACATTAACGTTCAAAAACCTCAGAAAGTGAAAATTTCATGCCATGGGACCTTTAAAAAAAAAAAAAAAAAGTCTGAATCCTCAAAACAGAGTGCATGTCATACCAACAAAATGGCTCAGCCTCGCTCTGATTATCTGATGAAAAATTATAATATATTTAGAAATATTTCTTGCCACTTAATTTACTTACAAAAACAGCATTATGTAAATTCTTATGTCCATTAACACTTCAGCTGTTTTATGGCAACTACCCACTGCAATTAGTCACCCGCTCAAATTACTGTGCTCCAACTTGATTACAACTTTCATTTTTACATCTAACTAAAATAACTTGTCACTTACTGGTATTTTCTCCTCCCTTTCGTAAGCTTCACTGGGCCCACTGTCATGGTGGCACTGGAAGCACGTGTCCACCTTGTATCCGTTGTTTAGCAGCAGCCTCATCATCATCTCATCCTTTAGACAATACTGCAGCGCTGTCGGGAACACTGTATCACTCACTACATTGAAATAACAGTTCACGTCAGCTTTGGCCGCGAGCAGCAACTTCACAATCTCATATCTCCCCGATCGGACGGCCACCAGGAGGGAGCAGAGAGGGTCCAGGTCTGTCTTGGCCCCTGCTGCTAAAAGGACCCTTGTACATTCTACATCTCCATTGGAAACAGCGAAGTACAGCGCACTCCTCCTCATGTCGCAGTAATTCTCGGAGTTGCGGGTGTTCATGCGGTAGTTGACATCAAACCCAGAGGCGAGCAGGAGTTTGAGGCAGCAGCTGTGGCCTCCCTCTGCAGCGGAGTGGACCGGGCTCTGGCCTGCCTCTTTGATGGCCTTTTTGTGGGTCAGAGGAATGAGGAGCTTCAGGGCACTGTTGGGAATATAGAGGGATAGTTAAACTACAGCTCTGGAAAAAAATAAGAGACCACTGCAAAATTATCAGTTTTTCTGATTTTACTACTTATAGGTATGTGTTTGGGCAAAAGGAACATTTTTGTTTGAGTCTATAAACTACTGACAACATTTCCCCCAAATTCCAAATAAAAATATTATCATTTTCAGCATTTATTTGCAGAAAATGACAAATGGTCAAAATAACAAAAAAGATACATGTTTTAAGACCTCAAACAATGCAACGAAACAAGATCAAATTCATTTTAAAACAACATAATACTAATGTTTACACTTAAGAAGTGTTCAGAAATCAAGATTTGGTGCAATAACCCTTATTTTTAATCACAGCTTTCATGTGTCTTGACATCCTCTCCACAAGTCTTTCACATTTTTCTACTCCTGGTGCAAGAATCAGAATCAGAAAGACTTTTATTGCCATTGTCAAGTGAACAGAATTCACAAAACTAGAAACTTGTCTCAGTGATAAGGTGTGAACATAAAACACTAAATAATAATAGTAATAACTACAGTATAGACACTAAATAATAATAATAATAACTAAAATATAGCTATAATATAGTAAAAAAAATAAATAAATAATAAACAATCCAGATAACAAAAAGGTCCAGATGAGCAGCATCAGAACAGTAGTGCAAACATGACGTCATTAAAGTGACTGGTGATATAAAGTGTCCAGCTTTGTGCAGATGTTATGAATTATTCATGAACTGAAGTAGCTCAGCTTTGCGTTTGTGTTGGAATTCAACAGACGCTGGAATGGAATGGCTGTAATACATGTAGAGATGCTGATTTCCGAAAAAATGCAGTGGTCTCTTGTTTTTTTCCAGAGCTGTAGTTAGTTAGTTAGTAGTAGATAGTTATGTGTTCCCTAGATAAGCCAAAGAGGAACTAAACACTAAATCCATTTTTTGCTCCAAAGCTGTTTATATTGTGTTTTAATAGCATGATCTACTTGCAACTTTAATACAAACGCTTAAATATTTAGTGGACTCTGCAATTTTGAGTAGATGGTGACATCACGAAAAATAAAGTGTGAAAATAAAGTTCACAATGAGTAGTGTCTAAGTAAAGTGGAGCTTACTCGTAATGGCCAGCGTATGCAGCTTTGTGGATGGGCAGATGTCCGGTGGCACTGTGCAGGTTTGGGTTGGCTCCATTGTCCAAAAGAAACTTAATACAAGCCATGTTTCCTGAGCCCGCTGCATCCAACAGCACGCTCTCCCCGTTACACGCCTGTGAGTTCACCTTACTGCCTGCACACCAACAGAGACAATAGTAAAGGGCCTATATTACGCTTTTATGATCGAAGTTATAATGGTGTTTCCTTATCAAAAACATACCAGGAGCTTTGTTTTGTTTCATTCACACATGTTTAACACACAAACCCTGCAAAACACCCCACTATGTGATGTAATACAGGAAGTGCTCCTTTGTGTTTTTAAACTCCACATACATTCACTAGAAAAAATTGGATGATTTCACCTCTGGAATTGCCAGTCTCTATTGAACTAAAGGTTAAAGGCAGCTGTTAACTTGAAAACTACAACTAAGGTGGAACAGAGCATTTCAAGCTTTGGACAAGTAGACAGACTAATAAAAAATTATGAGAATGAAATAAAATGCATCTCCAAGTATGTTTTTGATGAGGTTATAGTATTATATAAGAATCCATTCTGGTACGACAGCAGCTCATTTGATGAGCATTTATATAGACCAGACGTGCAATATCCTTTTTCCATGCTCTCCTTGTTAATGTTTGTATTATTATTATTATTATTATTATTATTATTATTATTATTATTATTATTATTATTATTATTATTATTATTATTATTATTATTATTGTTACTTATTTTTATTATTACTTACTATTCTATTCTTCCCTGCATGCACTTTTCTTTCTTGTTTTCAAACTGTCCTGGAGCTACTGTGGCAAGTAAATTTCTCCTGTGTGAGATCAATAAAGTCTTATCTTATCTTATCTTATCTTATCTTGTCCACTGATCCGACGGTTGGTGGTTTGAATCCCATGTCTGTGTTCACTGGTGTATGAGTGTGTGTGCGAATGGGTGAGTGGCTCCTTGATGTAAAGTGCTTTGAGTGCCTTGAAGGTGGAAAAACGTGATATAAAAATGTGACCATTTACCATTTACCAAACCTTTAAAGTGCATATGACAGTAGTATGTCATTACTATGACTACTAATTTTATAAAATAAAATAAAAAAGTTAACATGATTATATTTTAGATGTTGCAAAATACCTTGCCTGTTTTTCTAACTTTTTAATTTTGGTGAATTTTGTGGGAAATATGGGCAAAAAATTATGAAATTTGTTTCTCAATTTCAGGACTTTGCAATTAATCTAATTAATTTGATTAGTTGTCTAAACCTAGAACTATGTAACAATGAGAAAAACATGCTAAACATGTTAAATTACTTGAAAATAGTAGAGTTTAAATTGACAGCAATTTCTGAACTCCCAGTTCGTCTTGTTATGTAACAATGCAAATAGCAAGTCAATGTTTTATTCGTGTTTGTGGCATTTGTTTTAAATACCACCTTTCAAAGTGTAAATATCAAGAGAAGATTATTTTTACATTGTTCATTTGAAGAGAAGAAAAATGTAATCAGATTTTACTTTTGCACTTGTAGTGGTATTTACTCATAGTGTATCTTACGTTTGATGATACTCAATGTTGCTTTACAATTTAAGAGCATTTTTCATTCAGTGAGCCACACCCCCTGCAGCTGCCATTGGGCTGCCTGATAAAGGTAGGCATGAGAGACATTCTGATAGACAGACACGTAATGTTCGGTGTTTTGCCAAAGGACACAATGACAACTGGGAGAGCATATTGACTCCTGACCTAATGTTCCCCCATTTAATCTCCATTTGTTCATTTGCAAGTATTATATTTACTGTAAATTAGAGAATTAAAATTTCCATGGAACATGGAAAGGTATAGCATTAAAGATGCTATAGCTTATGTTTACTGTTTGTATGTTTACTGTTTGAAAAACATGAAAAAGTAGTTCATTTTAAACTATTTGCACTGGTCCAAACTTATTCCTCACCTTCCCAATGCATTGGTAGCATCCCACTTATTCACCACAGTTGAATTTGTAAGTGGTTCCAAGGCCAGAGCAGCGTTTTACCATCACAGACATCCTATCAACAACTAGCATGCTAACATGCTAACATTTTGACCATTTTGCTTTTACTATATTTTTATTAGTCAAAACAAATGTTACTTTATTGCATGAAAGAAATTAGTATAACGCCTTCCTAGCTATAGCCATGGGTTTCAACTTCCTGTTATATGCAGTATTATGAGGACCAATTGAAATTCATATTTTTTTTTTAAATGGTCAGTTACTATGGCAACAGTCATCATTTTCCATCATTCTGAAACCCATAAATACACCAACAGGACAACACGATCTTTTGTTATTCACCATGCCAGACTAACTTCCACCCACTCTTTAAACCAGAATGTGGCCTGCCAGACTGACCGCAGTTGACCAGAATCTCGATGATGTGGAAGTGTCCGTGCTCGGCAGCCACAGCCAGCGGTGTAGCTCCTGTGATGTCTTTTTGGTTGACCCGACCCCCGTTCCTCAGCAGCAGCATCACAATATCCGAGTCGCCCACTTTAGCCGCTTCATGCATCGCTGTCCACCTCTTCCTGCAGATCTGCTCCACCCAAGCACCCTGAGTCACCAGTAAATGGGTCATTTCATAGGAGCCTGATCGGACAGCTGAGAATAAAAACAGGTTATAATGAGTAAATTATACATAAATTCAATTATTATAGAGTAAATATCAAGCTACATGTTTTCTGAAATAACACTTTAAAACAGCACTGTATACACTGACTTTCAACAATCTAACTAATTAAACTACAAGCACTATGTGAATGTTATTGAAAGGCCTATGTCGAAACACAGCATATTTTTCCCAACCAAAACACTTGTTTATAACCTTCACCTGATTGTGAAATAAATCGTCAAAAATAATATATTTGTTAGCACCATAGACTGTATGTATAAATGGACATACAGCTCTGGAAAAAATAAGAGACCACTGCAAAATGATCAGTCTTTCTGATTTTACTATTTATAGGTATGTGTTTGGGTAAAAGGAATATTTTTGTTTGAGTCTATAAAAATACTGACATTTCCCCCAAATTCCAAATAAAATATTATCGTTTAGAGCATTTATTTGCAGAAAATGACAAATAAACAAAAAACATACCTGTTTTCAGACCTCAAACAATGCAAAGAAACAAGATCAAATTCATTTAAAAACAGCATAATAGTAATGTTTACACTTAAGAAGAGTTCAGAAATCAATATTTGGTGCAATAACCCTTGGAATTCAACAGACGCTGGAATGGAATGGCTGTAATACATGTAGAGATGCTGATTGCAGAAAAAAATGCAGTGGTGACTTATTTTTTTCCAGAGCTGTAGCTAATCTGCTTGCCACTCTTCCACATAGGAGGTGAGAATGGGTCCACTTCCGGCTCCATCAACTCAATCTCCAGTTCACTTTGTATTGAAAAACTATCGCCCCTCTCTCTGTAACTGCTGCTGTCAGGTTCACCATTTGGTTGTAAAATGTTTGTATTAACCCTCTCTACATGATTCTTGTGTTTTTTATTTTGTCCCTAAATCAGTGCTTCTCAATTATTTTCTGTGACGCCCCCCCTAGGAAGAAGAAAAAATTTCACGCCCCCCTTCCTGCGCGCGACTATAAATAGTATTATTTGTCTAGAAAATTGTTATTAGAACACCACTGTATCCTTTTATTAACATTGTAAACAAAAAAAAGAAAAAAACTTACAACAAAGACTGCACTGAGGACTCAAATATTAATGTGTTTTTAATGCAGCTTTGCGCACATTTGTTTACGTTTTACAGAAATGAAACTTAAAACCACCTCATTTGCATAAGCTAAAAGCACTGAAAAAAACCGCTCTCTCCTTGTGCCACTGATGCGTCAGCTTCTGTCGGACTAAAGGACACGACTCAGTGGAATATACGTGTTTTTTCTGTGACAGAGGATGTTCTGTTAATGGTGAGACTGTGCGTAAATCATGTGAGAACGCCACTGCCAACTACCGTTGTTGATGTGCAATTACACTTAGTTCTAGTACAGTACAGCAAAAAAACATGTTTCCCAGGGTCATACGCGCCCCCCCCTGGCATCACGCCACGCCCCCCCAGGGGGGCCCGCCCCACTATTTGAGAAGCACTGCCCTAAATCAAGATATGAACAATTATAGCAGACAAATCAGGTGCCTTCTTTCCCAGAGGCTAGCATTTGCAACAGGTTTGAGTGACAGCGTTGCTAAGGCGAGAAGGACCATTAACAACCTTCAACAGCCTCACTTCGGATTGGCTCTTTGGTTGCTATGATACTTCCGGTCAGACAAGCTTCATTTGACTGGAGCCAAACTATGGGTGACCTCACACTCACTGAATCTGCTTTATTATACAGTCAATGGCTAACACTATTCATCCATAAATCCATTTTCTTCCGCTTATCCGGGGCCGGGTCGCGGGGGCAACAGTCTAAGCAGGGACTCCCAGACTTCCTTCACCCCGGACACTTCCTCCAGCTCCTCCGGGGGGACCCCAAGGCGTTCCCAGGCCAGCCGGGAGACATAGTCCCTCCAGCGGGTCCTGGGTCTTCCCCGGGGCCTCCTTCCGGTGGGACATGCCCAGAACACCTCCCGAGGGAGGCGACCAGGAGGCATCCGGAACAGATGCCCGAGCCACCTCAGCTGGCTCCTCTCAACGTGGAGAAGCAGCGGCTCTACTCCGAGCACCTCCCGTGTGACTGAGCTCCTCACCCTATCTCTAAGGGTGCGCCCAGCCACCCTGCGGAGGAAACTCATTTCGGCCGCTTGTATCCGCGATCTCGTCCTTTCGGTCATTACCCAGAGCTCATGACCATAGGTGAGGGTAGGAACGTAGACTGACCGGTAAATTGAGAGCTTCGCCTTTTGGCACAGCTCCCTCTTCACCACAATGGTCCGGTACAACGACCGCATCACTGCCGACGCTGCACCGATCCACCTGTCAATCTCACGCTCCATCCTCCCTTCACTCGTGAACAAGACCCCGAGAGACTTGAACGCCTCCACTTGAGGCAAGGACTCCCCACCCACCCGGAGAGGGCAAGCCAGATTTTTCCGGTCGAGAACCATGGCCTCGGATTTGGAAGAGCTGATCCTCATCCCAGCCGCTTCACACTCGGCTGCAAACCACCCCAGTGCACATTGGAGGTCCCGGTTCGATGAAGCCATCAGGTCAACATCATCTGCAAACAGCAGAGATGAGATCCTGTGGTTCCCAAACCGGATCCCCTCCGGCCCCTGACTGCGCCTAGAAATTCTGTCTATAAATATAATGAACAGAACCGGTGACAAAGGGCAGCCCTGGTGGAGTCCAACATGCACCGGGAACAGGTCCGACTTACTACCGGCAATGCGAACACAGCTCCTGCTCCGGTCATACAGGGACCGAACAGCCCTTAACAAAGGGCCCCGAACCCCGTACTCCCAGAGCACTCTCCACAGGACCCCATGAGGGACACGGTCGAATGCCTTCTCCAGATCCACAAAGCACATGTGGACTGGTTGGGCAAACTCCCATGCACCCTCGAGCACCCGATGGAGAGTATAGAGCTGGTCCAGTGTTCCCCGGCCGGGACGAAAACCACACCTCCTGAATCCGAGGTTCGACTATCGGTCGAATTCTCCTCTCCAGCACCCTGGAATAGACCTTACCAGGAAGGCTGAGGAGTGCGATTCCCCGATAGTTGGAACACACCCTCCGGTCCCGCTTCTTAAACAGAGGGACCACCACACCGGTCTGCCAGTCCAGAGGTACTGTCCCCGACCGCCACGCGATGTTGCAGAGACATGTCAGCCAAGACAGCCCTACAACATCCAGAGACTTGAGATACTCACTAAAGCCCATTATGACGAATACGAGATCAAGGCCAGTTACGTCGCCCGGATTGGCGTCACCGGGGCCCCACCCTGGAGCCAGGCCTGGGGTGGGTGCTTGCAAACGAGCGCCTGGTGGCCGGGCCTTCCCCCATGGGGCCCAGCCGGGCTCAGCCCGAAGGAGCGACGTGGGGCCGTCCTCCCGTGGACCCACCACCTGCAGGAGAATCCATAAGGGGTCGGTGCAGAGAGATCTGGGCGGCAGCCGAAGGCAGGGGCCTTGGCGACCAGATCTCCGGACATGGAGACTAGCTCTGGGGACATGGAATGTCACCTCGCTGGGGGGGAAGGAGCCTGAGCTCGTGCGGGAGGTTGAGCGCTATCGACTAGATATAGTCGGGCTCACCTCCACGCACAGCTTGGGCTCTGGAACCCAACTCCTTGAAGGGGGCTGGACTCTCCATTTCTCTGGTGTTGCCTGCGGGGAACGGCGGCGGGCTGGTGTGGGCCTGCTCATTGCCCCACGGCTCAGCCGCTGTGTGTTGGAGTTCACCCCGGTGAATGAGAGGGTCGCGTCCCTGCGCCTTCGGGTCAGGGACAGGTCTCTCACTGTTGTGTCGGCCTACGGGCCGAACAGCAGTGCAGAGTACCCGGCCTTCTTGGAGTGCCTGGGAGGGGTACTGGACAGTGCACCGACTGGGGACTCCGTTGTTCTCCTGGGGGACTTCAACGCCCACATGGGCAGCGACAGTGACACCTGGAGAGGGGTGATTGGGAGGAACGGCCTCCCTGATCTGAACCCGAGCGGTGTTCTGTTATTGGACTTCTGTGCGAGCCACAGTTTGTCCATAACGAACACCATGTTCAAGCACAAGGGTGTCCATCAGTGCACGTGGCACCAGGACACCCTAGGACGGAGGTCGATGATCGACTTTGTTGTCGTGTCATCTCATCTAACCTCCGGCCACGTGTCTTGGACACTCGGGTGAAGAGAGGGGCAGAGCTGTCAACTGATCACCACCTGGTTGTGAGTTGGGTCCGCTGGCAGGGGAGGAAGCCGGAAAGACCTGGCAGGCCCAAGCGCCTAGTGAAGGTCTGTTGGGAACGTCTGGCAGAGCCCTCTGTCAGGGGCACCTTCAACTCACACCTCCGGGAGAGCTTCTCCCGGATTCCGGGGGAGGCTGGGGACATAGAGTCCGAATGGGCTCTGTTCTCGGCCTCTATTGTCGATGCGGCCGCCCGTAGCTGTGGTCATAAGGTCTGTGGTGCCTGTCGCGGTGGCAATCCCCGAACCTGGTGGTGGACACCGGAAGTAAGGGATGCCGTCAGGCTGAAGAAGGAGTCCTATCGGGCCTTGTTGGCTCATGGGACTCCGGAGGCAGCCGACGGGTACCGGCGGGCCAAGCGTGCTGCAGCCCGGGCGGTGGCAGAGGCAAAAACTCGAAGTTGGGAGGAGTTCGGAGAGGCCATGGAGGAGGACTATCGACTATCGGACGGCCTCAAAGAAATTCTGGCAAACCGTCCGGCGCGTCAGGAGGTGGAAGCAGTGCTTCACAAACACTGTTTACAGTGCGGGCGGGGAGCTGTTGACCTCGACTGGGGATATTATTGGACGGTGGAAGGAATACTTTGAGGATCTCCTCCGTCTTCCGAGGAAGAGGAGGCTAACACTAATGGGAAGTAATTGTTATGTGGCATTACTGCTTAAAAAAAAACAGTGCTGGTGAATTACCGCAAAAAAAAAGACACCACTGCAGTTTTTCCTGAAATCAGCATCTCTACATGTATTTCAGCCATTCCATTCCAGCGTCTGTTGAATTCCAACACAAACACAAAGCTGAGCTACTTCAGTTCTTGCACCAGGAGTGGAATAAAGTCACCCAAGAACAATGTGAAAGACTTGTGGAGAGCATGCCAAGACGCATGAAAGCTGTGATTAAAAATAAGGGTTATTGCACCAAATATTGATTTCTGAACTCTTCTTAAGTGTAAACATTAGTATTATGTTGTTTTAAAATGAATTTGATCTTGTTTCTTTGCATTGTTTGACGTCTGAAAACATGGATCTTTTTTGTTATTTTTATTTGTCATTTTCTGCAAATAAATGCTCTAAACGATCATATTTTATTTGGAATTTGGGGGAAATGTTGTCAGTAATTTATAGACTCAAACACAAAATGTTCCTTTTGCCAAAACACATACGTATAAATAGTAAAATCAGAAAAACTGATAATTTTGCAGTGGTCTCTTATTTTTTTTCTGTACTTTTCAAGAGAGATCTGTGTAGGTTAAAGTGTTGAAGCAGGCACAGGAAGAACGTGAAATCTCCATACAGAAAAGCCCCACCTGGTTCAGGAATTGAGCCCAGGACCTTCTTGTTGTGAGGTTGATATGACAACCATTACACCACTGTGCTACCAATGACAACAGCATTTTACAGACAACCACAAATCGCCCCTGACTTCTGCCATTGTTTGACACAGGACTCTTGCGTGTGTGTTTTTTGTGACTAACAAATACCTAACATGCCGCCCTAACATTGTCATTTCCATAATTTACAATACAAAGACAGAAACAAAAATGGCATCATGAGGATTTCCAAAAACTACAGCTACACAGCCCTGGCTCAAGCCGTTATATCAGCCCATTGTTATGCTGCTCATACATCACAGATAAGTACTATTCATTTATACATCACTTACTAGGAACTACATAATACCTCTTAATGCCCTCACCTATTTCTAGTGTGTTTGGCTACTCTACAGCTCTGGAAAAAATATAAGAGAGCACTGCAAATGTATCAGTTTTTCTGATTTTACTACTTATAGGTATGTGTTTGGGAAAAAGGAATATTTTTGTTTGAGTCTATAAACTACTGACAACATTTCCCCCAAATTCCAAATAAAATATTATCATTTAGAGCATTTATTTGCAGAAAATGACAAATGGTCAAAGTAACAAAAAAGATACATGTTTTCAGACCTCAAACAATGCAAAGAAACAAGATCAAATTCATTTTAAAACAACATAATACTGTACCAATGTTTACACTTGGAATGGAATGGCTGTAATACATGTAGAGATGCTGATTTCAGGAAAAAAAGGCAGTGGTGTCTTATTTTTTTTCCAGAGCTGTATGTACTTTTCAATTGTGACTTGGTCTATTCGTGGGTTTCAGCATATCCTAAATCACACACTGGTAATAAGTTCATGCCTATTTAATGTCATTTTGAGGCTATAATCTCTTGGCTGCTCATTGCTTTTCTCTGCCCCATATTAGCCCACTTTTCTAATAGCTAATATGTGTAATCTTCTATTGTCCATTGCGTAAGTACACCCCATGTTAGTAATAAGTTAACACCATTTGATATCCTCACCTGTTTGTGGTCTTAATGTTTTGGCTGCTCAGTGTTTTTTTGCTCCCTACATCAGTAATGACATCTAATGCAGGCTTTGTCAGAAAGCTTAAATCCACACTTTGCTGTTGGTCTTTTAAGCTAGTGTTATTGGCTGCACCTGTCTGTGGTCATATTGTTTTGGCTGATTTGTGATATTGATATTCCCTTCTCATTTCATCAGTGGTGGTCTGGTTAATAATAACGTTTTAGCTTAAAGGTCCTATATATAAAATAATATAAATATATAAAAATACATCAAATTGATTCTTGTGAAATTTAAGGAATGTTATAACGTAGTGTCTTCCTAAAACATACCTGGAGTTGTGTTTTGTTTAATTCACCCGTCTGTGTAATCCTTTATTATTAGTCTATGTGCATTTCCACATGAAATCATAAGTGTTTTCTGTTTGGGAGAAGAATTCAGCCTAAATATGCAGAGTTTGTGTGTTAAACATGTGTGAATGAAACAAAAAACAACGTTACAACACAGATCAGAAAACATGGGCCCTAATGTGACCCCCGTGAATGGGACTTACCGAGCAGTAGAGGGGTCTCACTCTTGCTGTTGGTGTTGTGTGGGTTGGCTCCATGTTTGATCAGGCTCTTAACATTCTTCACCCACCCGGCTTTTATGGCCAAAGTGAGCGGCGTCTCTCCCCCCACAGCCGTCCTCTCCTCCAGACTGAGGCCTTTAGCTGCCACTGAACAGTACAGTAAAGGTCAATAATAGCCTGGAGATAATGAAAACAACACAAATATTGAATGGCAAGTAATGTTAATATGTTTCACACATACAGCTCTGGAAAAAAATAAGAGACCACTGCATTTTTTTTTAATGAAATCAGCATCTCTACATGTATTACAGCAATTCCATTCCAGCGTCTGTTGAATTCCAACACAAACACAAAGCTGAGCTACTTCAGTTCTTGCACCAGGAGTGGAATAAAGTCACACAAGAACAATGTGAAAACTTGTGCAAAGCGTGCATGAAAGCTGTGATTAAAAATAAGGGTTATTGCACCAAATATTGATTTCTGAACTCTTCTTAAGTGTAAACATTAGTATTATGTTGTTTTAAAATGAATTTGATCTTGTTTCTTTGCATTGTTTGACGTCTGAAAACATGGATCTTTTTTGTTATTTTGACCATTTGTCATTTTCTGCAAATAAATGCTCTAAACGATAATATTTTTATTTGGAATTTGGGGGAAATGTTGTCAGACAAAATGTTGTCAGACAAAAATGTTCCTTTTGCCCAAACACATACCTATAAGTAGTAAAATCAGGAAAAACTGATCTCTTTTTTTTCCCCAGAGCTGTAGTTGACAGAAGCTCAGGTGGTAGAGGGGTTCTTTTTTGAGAGGACAGGCGCTGGTTAAGCTCTACCAGTAGTTTCCAATCCCACACTTCACTGAGGATGCCAGGATGTGGTAGGGATACCTGAGGCATCTTCTGCGTTGCGTCTGCACGGACAAAAGCTATTCTGGCTGTGTGCTTGCCTGGCACCAGGGGTAAGGAGTTTGAAGCTGTTTGTTTGGTTTCCAAGCACTTTAACACCTGGTTATGTCGCCATGTGTATCTACCTTGCGAGAAGCTTGCCTTGCAACCAACCAAGACATGCTTGAGGCTGGCAGGAGAAGGACATAGTGTAGGGTCCTCTCTATACCACTGATGGAGGTTAGTTGGAGATGGAAGAACATCATATACTGATCTAAAAAGAAGTTGGCTCGGTAAGCCTCCATTCCCCAAAGCTCCTTCCATGAAAGCGTCCTCTTTTTGACCTCCTCCCACTTCACCCACTTGCCCTGATTCCCCTGCGAATCTGGCTTTGTATGTCTCAGTGTCTTCTCTTGTCGGCGCACCTCATCCACCACCGTGGTTCGGCATTGTGAAGGCGTTGCTTTTTTCCAGAAGGGTATGTTTCCTTCAGCGCCAAGGCTTCCTCTCCTCTGCTGCACACGTCCAACAACAACGATTTCACAGAACCTCCATTCACAGGAAACATTTTAAAACAAGAAACTGAAACTTCACTTTACAAAAAAAAAACAAAAAACCTCAAGAGCAAGCCTTTACACAGCACTAAAATTAAAACCGCACATAAATCTGGCATGACACTCATGGCCCATATGCATACATCATGTGAGCACTGACAGTTGCGTTAATGGGCAGGTGACAGAGAGGCTAAGCTAAGCGGACACCTCGTAGAACGCGCTCTCTATAGCCACATAAGTGCTGAGTGACATCAGTGACTCTTCTGGAGCGGTGGGACTGTTGACAGCTGTCAGCAGCATGGAGCTCGCATTGTCTCTGAACTGAACAGGTCTCTTTGTCATGATCAGAGTCTGTGGGCTAATGTGAGCGTACATGTGTTTAATCATATGACATGGAAAGGAAGAAGGCATTCATTTGTTATCGTATGCCAAGTTACGTAGCCAGTGTGAATGAGGAGAGCGTGGGATTAGGAGCTGACAGGAAAACTGATCAGTGAGAGGTGACTCCAAGTAGCCGTTCTCCTGTTCAGATTTGAAACACGAGAGCTGTATTTGTATGCTTGTCTCGTCTTGTAGATTACTCCTTGTCATGCTGAAGTGGTAAATGTGAAATAATGAGCAAGCTGGGGTAACTGAGATGTTACAACAGCTCAATCAAAATTTAATCACTTTAAGGTCAAATTTTAATCACTTTAAGGTCGGATTTTAATCACTCTCTTTATGTATGGACAGTGACTGAAAGAATACTTTGAAAATCTATTTACTTGCATCAAAATGTATTTTGTAATTTATTTTGTTGCATGTATTCCGAATACTTTTGACATAGATTTGCATTTAAATGAAAGTGTAAAGAAACAATAAAAACAGCTTTATATTTCTTTTGCTGTTTGTTATGTATTTCTTATCACTGACTGGAGAAGCTGTGTCACTCGGTATGTGCATTTTGAAGCCTAAATTGTGTGATCAAGTACCGCATATATTCCTTTGATTTGAGAAAAGTAACTGTATTCTGAATTGCTGGGTTTCAGATGACATCACAGCATTCTCTAGGCCTATATTAATGAATACAGATGGCGGACAGCTAAAATAAATATTGTTAAAATGCAAAACTGTGAGTTCTTGGGTTTAGTCAATAATTGACTCAATAATACCAGGTTCAGCATTTGTCAATTTACTTTTTGGATATTTCATGGCAAAGTACAATGTAACCACTGCTGAAATCTGTGTCTTGCCCCCATCAGGGAGTATAACATCATCACATCCTAGAATCTGAAAATCACCAATACCACCAAATGAAAGAGGAACTGTACCGGAATACAGGTAAATTTGTATTGAGAACACATACTCTCGATAAATGTATTCAGTAGCTTCCCAACACTGAATATTAACATTATTCCCATAATTGACACTTGCACATGTATAAAATGACCCCCAAAAAGCAATATTTTCACCTCACATAATTTAATGTATTGTTTGTATATTTAGATTGTAACAATCCGGTATAATAATGAGAAAAGACTATTCACAATGAAATACGAGTTATACCTTTAACATTGTACATTTAACTCTATAATACATTTATTAAACGTGTACCCTATAACTTTTCTGATTGAGGGTATGTCACCTGCTTGTCTCTAAGGACATATCATTTCTTTATGGAACATTCTTGGTTCACCAGAAAAGTTTCACAATACACCTATACTCCCAGTTCCACTAGTGTCATTAGAAACATGGGATCTGGCTCATATAGTACAGATATTATATTGTGAAATGTTATAATGGTGTAGACAGTACTCACATGTCAGGACCGTCTCCAGGACCTCCACGAGGGGCTGGGCTGCGGCTCGATGCAGAGGGAGCCACCCCCGGCAGTCCAGCTCTCTGAAGGCGAATGGGTGTCGCAACAACTCCCGGAGCATCCACACCTCACCTGGTCACCATGACAACGCAGAGCGGACAGGGGAGGATAAGGACAAACTAAGATTATGTTCTGCTTTACAGTCTTATTTGCCTCTTGTTGTGAGTGAATGTCTCCTGTTCTGATGTGAATGTGTACCATTTAAGCAGCTGAAAAGTGCAGTATTATACTCTGTCCAGCAATCATCCTGTTCAGTTCAGTTTGTTGTGAATGCAACTGTCTTTTTGTAATCAATACATTAAAATTGCATATAATGGAATATTTAGATTAGAATTTCAAACTTATGTACAAAACATTTATTTTCCTTGCAGCAGCAGATTTGAATCAGACATGAATATTTGTTAAACTTTAGATTATAGGACATAATATGTCATACATGGAATATGAAGAGACAGGACTTCTCATTTCTGCACTTTAGAACAAGAAGTCAATGGATCTGATTCTGTTGCTTTGTGTTAGATCAGTATTGTGGTTTGCAATGAACAGATTGTAAAATCATGATCTGTATATGTTATAGTGTACAGTAATCTAAAAAACTGAAAAACATATGTTATACAGTATGTTGGGTAAAGGGTTTGGAAGTACAATACTCATTGTCATTATTAGGATCACATCCTCCTTTGGTTTAGACATAAACAATGGATTTTATGGCTGACTAACTTTAGCCTCCATTTGAATTGAAATGTATTCATCCCTCTGTGCCACTGTCTGCCAACCTCCTGATGAAGCCTTGGCAGAGCTTCCCAGCAGCTGACACGCAGGACACGCAGGTCCCACAAAAACAAAGACACTATTAACATGCCACTGTCAAAGTCCCATTTACCTTGTTCAATGGCTGCCAGCACTCGGAGGTTCTCATCAGTCGTTGCTGCTAAACTAACCACAGGGAGCAGAGTGCAGTTAGATGTTTGAGTTTAAAAAGGGATATTTGATAATCATGGTTTGTACCTGGCAGAGGACTTTAGGAAAGCTTCTCGACAGGAGTTCTGAATACTGAGCTGTATGTTGTAGTCATTGAGTTCATCTTCACTGTAGTCATCATACGTGTTCATCACTGACAGAAAAACACATAACAATAGACTAATAGTTATAGTTTAAAACAGTTTTAGACAGTTACATTTAAAATAACATTTTACATTAAAAAAAAAAAAAGTACATTTCTGTGAGATAGAGATTTTGTCCTATTGCTATATGGATTGTTGTGTTAGCCACTACATTCATAATATTGTTATATATTGTGCACCCCAAAGTTAAGAGGTGTCTGAAGACTATCATCCTACTATTAAGCTTACATATGGTACTGAAAGATCTCCTTGTTGAGAGGCTAGTGCTAACTTCTCCACCAAAGATAACTTTTGTTTGTAAGTTTATATCTTTGTGAATATCATGAGATAATGCATGTACAGGAAGCATATTAGAAATGTATATTACACAGGGGTGAGAATAAACAAGTATCATCCCACTCCCTTTCAAGCAAAGAGCATTTAAAGACAATTTGTTTCCTTGGATATGTATGAAAAATAAAAATAAAATAAATCATCATCGTTTTTATTGTGCTCCTTTTAAATGTTATGTCTGTAAAATACCATAATTAATACTGTACTAATGAGCAAGGTGGACACAAAAGTAGTAAGCTACATGCAGAAAACTTTAAATATAATGGTAGCTCTAAAATGCATTTCATGTATGTTGATCCCAATACTGCTCTGTAGGATACCATTTTAGGAGAAAAGTGTAATCACAGTCCTATAATTACCAGACAATGGAGCAGGGTATACCCCGTCTTACACGCTAACAGCTGGGAGGGCTTCTGTGCCTGCATTCTTCAAGATTAGACCATAATGCTGCTACTTCAAATACTTCTGCTTAGGTCATCTCAATTCATTAACAGTACTTACATGAATGCATATTTTGGCTACTATTGTCCATCTCTGGTAATTACATAATTAATGTAGTCAGGATATTAACAACAAAGAGCAAAACAATATCATATGACTGGATATGAGGATCACAGAAGCCATTTTATAACTGTAACAAATGTTGGCACCCTTTTGTCTGAGAGGTAATGACGACTATAATAGTTGATTGATAAAATTACTATTAATTATAAACAGTACATAAGGTAGGCCTACATTTTGATAAAACATGCTGTTCTATTACAGAGATTGTTTTTCACTACATATGCTAGGGAATTTGAAAAAAGGTGAACAAATATTTCAAGCATTTACACCTATTTTATTTTTTACTGCGGTACGATTACGCAATAAATTGCACAATTGCGGCATCTCTATTAACTCTCTACACATGTCTACAACATCTCTATCTCAACAAGAGTTAGGTAACATGCATAGATTTATTGGAAGTTTATTTTTTTGAGTCACTTCTTTGAAACAACTCAAGCTTTGGTATCGTAATTACAATTTATCAGATGAAAATTGTTGTATAAATGATTCTATAGCCTCTGTTTTGCATCTTGTTGCACTAAGCAGTCTATCAGGTTTGTTGATATATTAAAGCACATGTGAACAATACACAGTATATATGGTCAGTAAAGGACATCTGACACTAAAGCAAATCTGCATATATAGACATAGACAAGCAGGTAGTAGAAATGTTACACAGTGCACCTTTAATATAGTCTACTGTATAATTCAATAAAGTGGATTATCTATCTAATGCAGCAATAGATAGGCTTAAGTGAAATGCCATACATTTCAAACAAAGCAGTAACATCTTTACGGAGACAAGCAGGTGGCAGAAATGTTACGTAGTGCATCTTTAACATAGGCTACCAATATCCAATAAAGTGGCTGCACAGATGTCATGCTTATAACAAACAAAATAATATCTCTTAGAGTTGCTAGGTGACAATGCACCAAAATGAATGAGAGGGTTTTAATAAAAATCACTATAGACTGTATTGTATTGATTTTTGTCCTTAAATTTAGTTTTTGTATTGTCTTATATTGTATTTTGTACATTGTCTTTTTAGCACTGCTTGGCCAGGAAGAAACAGAATTTTGATTCACTGTACTGTATGTCGAACACATATGGCAGAATTGACAATAAAGTTGACTTTGACTTGTGTTACTTTAGTATACCATGATGAACTGAGGACCCTTCCCGTCATAACATACACAAAAGAGATGCTCGAGTCACAAAACAATAACTGTCTGTTTGCTAAGTGAAACTACACACTGCCAACTACATGTCAGGACCTTAAGAAACTTAAGTGTCCCTTAAATTAAGCAGAAATTTCTCACCTGTGGAAGTATGTTGGCGGCTCGCTGATGACCCTGGCGTCCAACTGAGCGCTCTTTTCTCTTATATTTAGGCCTGACCTGCTTTCTGTCCCAGCGAGGAGCACATGTGGACCTACCTCTCCTTAAATACACCCACCGACCAGTGCCATTGTGCTGGAGCTAAGCCTGGCTCTGGCATCTCTAGCCACATTCCCACAGCCAATCCTAGAGGGCTTACGCTTTACAGATGCGAGCCGCCATGTTTGTCGTCTGCAATTTCTTGGAAAAAAAAATACAATCAATTGGGTCTATTTGTTTCTTGGAAATCTGAGATGACGCTTTGTAAAGAGTTGAGCTGCCAGTAAATCCGCATTAAATCTTCCCCTTGTGGTAGCATTTTTGGGATGCTTCCAGGAGTTCTATTACAGCGTTCATTATTAATTGTACTGTATTGGGTTTTGGTTAGATTTATTGCAGTGAACAAACTTTTTATAGAGCGCAGATGTGTAACAGTTGCCTCTACAGTACATTACATCATCGTTATTCTGTTCAATTGTGGATTGGGGGTTGAATATAGTTCGTGATTTCACTCTAGACATTTCTAAATGGACTTAATTGGGATAAAGTAGCTCAGTTGGTAGAGTGTTTAGACTCCAAGGTTGGCAGTCCAAATCCCGCTATCGACATAAACATCGCTGGTTGAGCAGTCAAATCCATGTACCCACGTGCAATTTCAGGTCCCACAGGCGAATGCTATTATTGTGTCCTTAGGCAAGACACTTAACCCCCGTTGCTCCCAGTGACAGTGTACACTGGTGTATGGATGTGTGAATGAATGGGTTCCTGGATGTAAAGGGCCTTGAAGGAAAAGGAAAATGGCTATTTAAAAATGGTGTGTTATACAGAAGCCGACAGATGCCATGTTCGTAATGATTATTTTCCACCTTAATGACGAGAAAATTAACTCAAGATCTCGAGAAAATGACACAATTAATTTGTGATCTCGAGAAAAAAAAAATGTATCGTACGTACTTTTCAGTCACACTACGGAAGTCGACAGAGGCCAAATTCATAAGCAATATTTTTTCTTCCTTGTTATCCTGAGAGAACGAGATAATTAATTCGAGATCTTGAGAAAACAACACAATTAATTTGTGATCTCAAGAAAACAAAAAAATATTCTGTGATCTCGAGAAAACAGCCTTCTGCGGAGGTGCCGCAGACTAATCTTGAAATTATCCCGAATTAAAAGACGTAATGCAATCTCCCCCTGTGTCAAACCCTGATCAAATATTGCCTTATTGGCTGATCGATTATTATTTCATTCTAATGATCAAAAACGCATCTATTCAGAATGAGAAATAGTCAGCCTGTCACAACGAGATCCCGGAATGACTGTTTTGTTTTCTCGAGATCACAAATTAATTGTGTTGTTTTCTTACGATCTCGAATTAATTATCTCGTTATCTCAGGATAACAAGGAAGAAAAAAAAAATTGCTTATGAATATGGCCTCTGTTGACTTCTGTAGTGTGACTGAAAAGTACGGTACATTGTAAAGAACCTTGCAATAGCAGCTATAAATATATATCATTATTGGTGTATTCTGTATTGATGTGACCATAATGTTTAGTTTTGAGAATGCAATGAGCTGTAACTGCACGAGCATACCTTCTGAAAGAATTTTGAGATGAAATGTGTGGAAGAAGTCACATTTTGTTTTGGAGAGAACAACTTTGCGTAATGCTTGATCTGAAAGAATAGACACTAGACTGGTTAGAAAAAGGGTTTAATTTTTAGAAGGTTTATGATAAGGATGGCAAGATATCATAGACGGTCTGTGCAAGATAATAGGGGTGGGTGAGACATCATTCTCACAGGCTGAGGACAAATACAAGAGACAAGATGGCATTTTAACATAATTTCAAATAAATAAATGGTGTAGTTTAAGTCCATGTCAAAGTCAACTTTATTGTCAATTCTGCAATATGTGTTTGACATTCAGTGAATCGAAATTCCGTTTCTCCCTGGCCAAGTAGTGCAAAAAAGACAGTGTACAAAATACAATATAAAGACAATACAAAAACTATCTAAGAACAAATCTAAGAGCAGTGCAAAGAATAAATATCTTTTTACAGATGTCCAAAAATGTGCAGTGTGCATCAAAATGTGCAATGGAAGATACAGCAATGAAAATGTACAGTAAAAATGTGCAATAGGATGTGCATTGAAAATAAAGATAAAAATAAATGTGCAACAGTAGCTCTTAGCAGCAGTTTTTTAAAGTGTTTAGCTCATCTTACACTACTTTTTTACTTATTAGGGGGCCAAGCACCGAGGGTGCTATTGTGGTGTTAAAATATGTATTATTTTCGTGCCGTTCTTGATCTGTGCGTTGCGGCACTGGAATTTCCCCACTGGGGGACTAATAAAGGCATATCTTATCTTATCTTATCTTATTATGTACCTGAAGTGTGTATTATTGTGCACCTTGTAATAGTAAAAGATTTAAAAAAAAATAGTGTTTGCTTTGTGTTGCCTAGGGAAGTTGCCTAGCAACCCTTTGATCTTTCCTTTGATGTTCTGGTCTCCTGATTATTATTATTCTTTATTCCTTTCACCATGGAAGTCTATGGCAACCCCTAGAACCGTCTGGTAAAAAGTTGTGAAATTTTGCATGCACATTCCAGCCAGTCTCCTCATTACCCACAGCGATTTATAGGCCCCCAGCCCAAACCGTCTAGTGGCACCAGCAGGTCAAAGTTGCAGGAATTTGTCAATTGCCTAGCAACGCACCTAGCAACCTTTGATCTGTCTTTGATGTGTCTGTTCTGACAGGGTTAGACCCTGACCCTGTTGCTTGAACTCAAAAATAAATAGTATAAAAAATGCAATAAAATAAAAAATAACAAAATGTGTACTGATTTATTCATTATTCATTTTTAAAATTGGCCCTGTTCTTAAAGCTGTCTTAGCTTGTCTAATGATATTGGCATTTTTGAAAATACTTTAAAATAATTTGATTAAAGGCCAGTGACATGTGTTGGTAACATAAGATCTGAGTGTCCGCTATCATATTACCCTTCACAAGCTTGTTTCAACAAGCAAGCCATTCACTCTCTCAGGCACACTCCCATTCACACTACATACGGACAGAAGGCTGTCAAGTGCCTTGCCAAAGGACACGGCAACAAAATCCGTTGGAGAAGGTGGGATTTGCCCATCAAAAGAAAAACATGTGTCACTGCCATGTCTTCAGATCTATAAGATGAAAGTGCATTGGCAAAATATTGACACCATCGAGCTTACAATAACTCATGACAGTATTATTATTTATGGGCATTGCTTTGTGTATGCTTATAGAGGAAATAGAAATGCTCGAACCACGATACACACAACCCTTCTTGACCGGTGGAATACCTGTGTGAGAGGTTTACACAGGAGGCCTGGTTCTACTTCTGATCCAAGGGGAGCCAGCAGATGTCCAGCAGAAGATTAGTGGGGCTTTGTGGGGGCCAGCATGTCTCCCGCGCTGGGTCTTTCTGAAATAGCAGCAACATAAAGCCCCTATATTGCTATTAGTGTAAACATAAGGCAGGAAGTAAAAAGGCTAAAAATATGACAAAGATTTTTATCCTCTTTGACATGGCCCTTTAAAGTTGACATCTGTCCAAACTTGACAGTAACTATAAGCGGTCTGCTGTATGTAGAACGTACGTATGGAGGGGTACTGGGGTCAGGAAAAACTCATAATGACCTTGGGTTTTATGGTCTGTATGTATTTGTCATAGCGAGAAATGCAATACTAATATACTCGTAGCTTAACTGTAGCCTATATTAGCCTGCATCCTTATGTAGTCATTTGTTTGGTATGTTTATCTGCGCCCATTGTATAAGTTTGTAAGAGGTAGCCTACAGTGACTTTTGATTATTATTATTATTATTATTATTATTATTATTATTATTATTATTATTATTATTATTATTATTATTATTATTATTATTATTATTGGCTATATCTTAAAACATATTCTAGTTTTTAGATGACTAATAACAGGAAAGATTTTACACTAGACTCGATTGTAACTTGTATAGGACACATTCCCATATGACCTGTCCACCAGCTTCCAACTGATTCCCAAATGGGGCTACTACTTCTAGGACCTGTAAATAATAATAATAATAATAATAATAATAATAATAATAATAATAATAATAATAATAATATTAACCGGGCATTTTAAAGACAGCAGAGAACTGCGGCACTTCCTGGTCTTGCGAGAAATAGCTCATAGTGGTGCGCTAAAGGGGGCCACATTAAAGGGGGAATCACTAAATTGTGGGTTTATTTTTGTTTTCTTAAGTCTCTTAGTTAATTAAGTCATACCATATGGGGGGTTATTTAAGTATTTTCTTTATTATGTTGAATTGCAGGTGTTTTATCATTATAGGTACCGTTATTTGTAATTAAACAATAATGATGATAATACTGAAAACAAACAGTTTTGGTATCGGAATAGTATCGGTATCGGCCGATACCCAAATTCAGGTATCGGGATCGGAAGTGGAAAAATGTGGATCCCTAGCGAAAACTCACGGGAAAACATTTAATTTGGCAACACCACCAGCGTTGCATCGCCGCATGCGTCATCGAAGCAAGACAGAACAAAAAGGCAGCATGGAGATGACTGTAGCAGGAGCAGCAAGGATTCGTCATATGAACATTTGAAAGAGCTCTATGACAAGGTCGGTGAGGAAGGGAATAACCTCACATTTATGTGCAAACTTTGCCTGCCGGCTTTCAAGAAGAAAATCCGCACTTCAGTCACATCAACAGCAAACTTAAAGGGATATGCCACCCCCAGGTCGAACTTGGGCATCTCCCCACAGTCCAGAGACTAAAATAAGTGGTGGAAAGCGTTTTTCTGGTGACCCAGCCATTGTCCAGGTCTGTCAGCACTGACCGCCGTGGTATCTGCAGCTATTCCGCGTTAAACTGGAGTCTAATGTCGCCAGAGAAAGATTTCGGCCAAAAGGAATTAATTTGCTCGATGCTTTTCCCAATTACTTTCTGTGTAGTGCGCATTCATATCGAGTGCAAATAAATGTGCAAATCAACACGGAGAGCTTGACTTGGTCATTTTGGGTGGGAACTATTTTACAGTGCGGAAAAACACAGCCGAAGCACACACCACGCTGACAGGGGAATCCCTGTTACGCACCAGGAAGGCAGTTCCCCTGTTACGCAGCGTGGTGTGTGGACATTTTTAACACCTGCCTCACCCGCAGAGCATCCAGCATTGTGGGTGACCCAAGCCACCCCTCGCACAGCCTCTTTAGCCTCCTGCCCTCGGGGAGAGGGTACCGTACTACTGTTGTACGGTTGTTTACTACTGTTATTGCACTAGAATTACTACTGTTGCAGATTTATTTTTATCTTTACTTTCTATTGCACATTACACATTTTTGGACATCTGTAAATAGGTATTTATTTATTCTGTTGCACTGCTTCAGATCTTAGATCTTAGATTTTAGTTTTTAGATTTTTGTCTTAGATAGTTTTTGTTTTATCTTTTATGTTGTATTACAGTCTTTTTTGCACTACCTGGCCAGAGAGAAACAAAATTTCGTTTCACTGTATGTTGAACACATGGCAGAATTGACAATAAAGCTTTGATATTTTGATCTTTGATAATAATAATAATACAAGTAGTTGGCTCAGTAGTTGGCTGTGCTGTCACGTGCCTCGGTTGCTATGGTAGCCTGTAAACTGTGGGGTTGGCAGTTAACGCTACCAACGCTTATTAGAAATAATAATAATCATATGTTGTTTTTTTTTAATCGCTAACTGTTTGATTGGGATGGTCAAATGCTGTTCATATTCTCGAAAAAGGTTTACGAAGTTGTCAGCTAAATTAAGGCTATTTAGAAGTGAACACTTCTTGGCAATCTCGAGATCCTTTACGTTAGCTTAGTTAGCATAATGTCGGAGGAGACAACTCAAGCTATGGAGCAAACGCAAAGCCCACAACCCGAGATAAAAGAAGGAGAAAATATGGACGAAAACACGATGGAAGAAGCACAACTAGCTAAAGTGAGTTCTTTAGATGAGCCAGCAGAGGACGACAGAAAGCAGCAGCGGGAGGACCGGGAGGAGCGGGAGGACCGGGAGGACCGGGAGGACCGGGAGGACCCTCTGTCCACATCCAGCCCACTGAAACAGCTGTCAGGTACTGAACATCTACGGCTGGTTTCACATGACCAATTCTTCTTGCCAAATGTAATGTTTTACTCTTTCTATTGTTCTGTGTGCAATTTTTATTATCACTACTGTAATGGAGCACTTTGTTATTTCTTATATGATTTTTATGTCTGTTTTGTAGCATATGGAAGCAGCAGTTGTAGAAAGTGCTGAAAATGTGTTTTCAAGTAAAAGTACAATTACATAGGCTAAAAAGTACCCAATAACAATCAATGCTGCCAAATTTGTACTATGTAAAGTAATATGCATGCATAGTACGCAGTTTTATATGCATTTTTGATAATTTAATTGCTAATATCCTGCAATATCCTCCTTTTCATGTTGATGCTTGTTGTTACCATTATCATTATTACTATTTTCCATTATTATTATTATTACGTATTACTATTTGTACTATTTATTACTTACTTTATCCCCTCCCTGCCTGCATGCACTTTTTCCCTCTTGTCCAATTGTCCTGGAGCTACTGTGGCGAGTAAATTTCTCCTGTGTGAGATCAATAAAGGCTTATCTTATCTTATCTTATCTTATCTTATCTTATCTTATCTTATCTTAATAATTGATAATTTACACAAAACTTGAGAAATAAACAGCTTAAACCGAATTAAGTTTTGAACCACAAGGGATTAACTGTGTTTGTTGGTTGAAAAGAGCCAAAATACGGCCTTGAGACAAGCGTGCTTTGGGACGATGGAGACTTGTGCTGTTGTATTCAGAACTCCTATCATTAAAAATGAAACTAATTGCAATTACGTGGCTAGATATATAATAAAGTACTAGTGCAATACATGTTTAAAAATCTAATAACCAATCAGATCTTACTAACCTGAGTATGTGTAATTAGTTGCTTTCCACTCCTGTATGGAAGCCAGCCTCAACTTTTTTTTAAATTTATTTTTCCCCATATCAGAAGTAGCAAAAGAAGCCGAAACTCAAGCCAATCTCCCTGAAGTGACTGAGCAGCCTGCAGAGTCACAAACAAATGGTGATGATGTTGGAACCTCCACTGCAACAGGTGAGCTACTGAGCTATTGGTATTTCATTATCTATTAATAATACCATATTTTAATGTTGTATTTGGCTGCAGTGAAGGTAGTTCTAGTGCCAGAGGGCCATGTGATGACAGTAGCATTTGCCATCGGACTCAGCATTGGAGAGCTAAAACAGCATCTTGCCTCAGAGCTGAGAGTGCCTCCAGAAGTGCTCCATATTTCTCTTGATGGTAAGTGAAGGATACTAAAAATGGCATATGATAGGTTTTCATGTTTTCCTGGTTGAATAATACACAAAATTTTTTAGTTTTAAAGGTCCCATGGCATGAAATTTTCACTTTCTGAGGTTTTTGAACGTTAATGTGAGCTCCCCTACCCTGTTTAGCCCCCTATGGCTAAAAGTTGCGAAATGCCTAAACTGAGCATTTGCGGTCCTTTTCTGCATTACACAAAACCAGTGTTCAAATGGGCAAGATCGGACAAGGCACCTTATTGACGTCAGATCGGCAAATGCAGCTCCAGCCCCTCCCTCTGTCTCCGCTCAGCGTCCCTGTATATCCCGCCCATAGAGTTTGGACTGCGAATGCGCTACGCAATGCGAAATGCGTTTTTTTTATTTGCCTGGAGGCACGTCCGAGTGTTTCTAGGCTCGGAAGTCCTTTATCTGAGCCTCTGGACCTTTGAACAGCAGTGGTTTAATTTTATTTTATGTGGAAATGTGTTTATTTTTCAATGGAACGCTTGAAATCTCTCCCCCCGTGCAAAAACAAGGAAATGGATCAGCTGAGAGCTCTGAGGGAGAGCGGAGACTTTGGCCACGCCCCCACCCTCTATTATTGGCCAGCTTTTTTCTCCTCATTTGCATTCAAGCAACAACTCCCATTATGACCTGTTCTGAGGGAGAAAAATTACTCTTTCTCATCTTATCTCTGTTTCTCATGCACTGAGTGTTGATTTTGAAGAAGGATTCATTTACAGTATTAGGGAACCATTAAGGAGCCATATAAAAGCATCAAGAAGTACCATGTCATGGGATCTTTAATAATTAATAATACACAATATTTTTTTTTGTTTTAAGTTTTGTTTGTGAACAAAAGTAAAAAATAAAAAGAGAGAGAGAGAAGGAAAAAATCATTTGAAAATGACAAGACGCATCACTGACTTATAAAGATGTTGATGGCATAGATTCCATCCAAAAAGAAACTTATGTCAGCTGAAAATGAGCCCAAGGAACATGTTTATAGAGGCAATTTAAACAACAAAATAAAAGTGTGGTCATATTTTTTTTACTTGTCATATTCCAACTATTGTATAAATTAGACGACCTTTGATACTTGTTGACTGTATAATTGCTCAAAGTAAAACTGATGCCCATGTCCAACCAAGAAGTAAAACTAAAATTAGAGAACAGAGAACATTTTTAAAATTAATATTGTCCAAAATTGTGCAAAAAAAAAAACAAAAAAAACTATGTTAACTTTGTTATGTTAACTATGTCCAATTTGTAGTTTTACCTAGTCATATGCTTTTTGATGATAGTTAAATAAATAGCACAAATAATACTGTATGCTTTTCTAGGGCAGGGTGTGGAAGACCAGCAGGCCCTTATGGATCTTGGTGTCCGACCACATGGCTCTACCCGGATGGAGATGCTCTCGGCTGACCCCAACACGTACCCTCTGCGCCCCCTCCGCCCTCCAGAGCACGACAACATGTCTGATGTCATCACTGTGAGGGTCCAGAGGGGAGATGAGAGTCCTACGTCCTCTTTAAGTATGATTATAGAAGTCTGAATCCTCTAGATGTTCTAAAAATTATGACATCTATTTCTTATTCACTTATAAAAATGGCACAGTTCATCTCCCTTTAGCCCTTTTTTGACATTATTGTGCTTAAAAATGACCACTCCCCCAAAAGTAATTTCCAGTTTTTGCGTATAAAAAATTATATATTCATAATCTGTGTATTACAAGTAGGATTTATTTTTTACTGACATTTTGATCTACAGTACAACAATCTTCTTTGGACCCTCTTTTCTTACTTAACTACTCTCATAAATAATATATGTATTTTACATTGATTACATGTCATGTGCAATTCCTAAGTCGTCGAGATAGGTTCCATCATCTATCACTATTAAAAAACATTTCTAAAGTTGACAGAAATACATTTTCTTTTACCACTGAATTACATCAAAATCCTCTACTCTCCCCAGGGTAAAGAAACAGATTGATTATTACCATACGTCTGGCCTGGCTGTTCAGCTGATCTGAAAGAGCCAGGCTAGACTCTAGATTTTAGATTTTTGTCTTAGATAGTCTTTGTTTTTTGTTATGTCTTTATATTGTATTTTGTAAACTGTCTTTTGCACTGCTTGGCCAGAAAGAAACGAAATTTTGATTCACTGTATGTTGAACACATATGGCCGAATTGACAATAAAGCTGACTTTGAGGCTAATAAAACTGTAATTAATACTTTTCTACTTCTAGATGACTTCCAGGAGGTTGTGGTTGAAATCCAGCGCCCCCCGCAGAGGAAACCTTTCTTGGGTGGATACAAGCACCGTCTGACAGGGGCTATGTACCACCACGCCAGCACACAGTCTCCTCCCCTGAGGAGGCCAAGCCGAGGGGTAGAGGTCTTCAGCCGGGATACTCAGGTACTTCACAGCACACACATATCACATAGGTCAATAATGAACAAAGGCACAAATGCCTGACAGCACAGAGGAGGGTTGAAGCAAGAAGATAGTTTAGCTAAAGGTCAATATGTCTTAAGAGGGTAGCCAACCTTTATGTTAGCGAAGAGAATGATAAGGTGTAAAATTACTTTTTTGAACTATGCAGCAAGAAATGGTTGAAACAGTCCTTTTACTCTCCTCTGTCATTGACTTCCTTTTCATAAATTTCAGTTATATATATTTGAGGACAGTTGAGCATTATTATATAATATTTAGGCTTGATTTGTTAATTCTATCTTTCATCATTCAGAAAACCATGGAAAGGCAGAACAAATGCAGAGCACTGAATACTCCTGGGGCCAATGGGGCAATCACAGCCTCCATTTTTTAAATGTTTAAATATGCAGCAGTTTGAGTCATCATGTGGTGCAAGGTATGCTGGGAGCTGCAGGACATTTTAGATGCAGAGCAGTATTTAAATTTTTAATTACAGCGTAGTGTTTTGTTTACTACTTATTTCTTGTGCTTACTTCTATGTCATGGTTGTGTGGTTTGATCTTATTCATGCAATGAAGCAGGGCATTCTGGGAACTAGACTTGTTATGCATATTACTATGTACTATGTTGATTTTTTTTTTAAATTTAATTAGAAGGTCATACATGCACTTACGTATTTTATTTTTCTATAAACTTTTATTGTTGTAAACTGGTTAGAGAAGAGCAAGATAACGCATTTTTGAAAGCTATGAAAAGGGATTAATTGATTTGTTGACAAAGTGTTACAATGTGGATGCATTTTTTTAGGGAAATTTAATGGAGACCCTGTTTTTATATACTAGTCCAATAGACAGCTGTGTTTTCTCCGTCATAGAAGCAATATTTATTCTGAGTTTACTATAAAGTAGTAGAATTTGTCATAAGTACTTCATAAACTTCATAAACTAAACATAAACTTGGTTTACATTCTGCTCCAAGCACCGCAGCAATTTCCTAATGTTGTGAACTTGTTCAAACATATGGCATTAAAACCTTTCTGATTCTGATTCTGATTCTGAACTTTCCTGTTTATTTGAGATTATATTATGCCCTCAGCCAATATAAGGTTCAGCCATGATTGCATTGCTGTTTTACATAGAAATAACAAAACCTCATCCATAAAAAGATCACTAGTAACATAAAACAATGCAAGATTCCACTTCCAAGAACCTAAGGTATTTCTTAGATGTTCTGCTGTGTATTTTCTAGAGGTTTGAACATGCAACCTTTTCCAGGAGCTGGTTGTTCTGTGTTATCTGATAATCCTGTAGAACATGGAAAGCACTGGTATTTCTCAGAGATGATGTTCCGGGTCAGTCCGCCACAACATCCTTATTCCAGTTAAGCATCTAATAACCAGTTCCCTCTAATGACAATATCTCACAGCACAGGCAAAAACGTGTTGAAGTTGAAGTTACCTGTTAGACAGACTTTATTGATCCACAAGGGAAATTACATGGACACAGAAGCTCACACATCACATTATATTACAATAATATATTACAAAATATAAAAATAAACTTCTAAATAAGTAGCAATAGTAAATAGCAAGAGATTGGCATCAAACAAATATCGTATACGTTATACAAGAGGTTATAAGGAAGTGCAAAGATATGATGATTGACAGAAACACAGGCTTACCTGTTACATAACAGTAAGTTGTTGTACAGTTGTATGGAGTATGGTATGAATGTCGCTTTGGCGCTTTGTGTTACATTTTGTATGAAAAGCGCTTTATAAATATTGTTTGATTGATTGATTGATTGATTGAATGTAGTCCTGTATCTCACACTGAGTGGAGCTGTAGGAGCCTGTTGGAGAATGAGCTCCTCTGTCCCTCTATGGTCTGGTACAGTGGGTGAGCAGGAGTGTCCATGATGGAGAGCAGTTTGTCCAGTGTCCTCCTGTCCCTCACTGTGACAGATGTCTCCAGCTCACAGCCAATCACAAGACCAGATTTATGAATCTGTTTGTCAATCCACCCAGTGTACTTTTACTGGTGCTGATCCCCGAGCAGACCACAGTGAAATACAGGGTACTGGACACCACAGACTGGTAGAAGATCTTGAGTTACTTGCTGCACACATTGAAAGACCTGAGCTTCCTCAGGAAGTAAAGTCTATAGCCTTTCTCAATCCTTTTAGCACATTTTTTGGAACTTGGTTTAGTTTGATAATTTGATTCAAACATGTATCTAAACAGTGGCACAGGTGGTCACATCATTTGGAACATTTGCAGTTCACACAGTTCTCGGGCTCTTTTTCAGAACATTTCACAGTGCACTCATTTACAAACACATCATCATTGATTGAATTGAGCTTGTTTTTTTCAATACAACAGTACAGATCTGTTCTCACATGGGAAAAGACATTGGCCCAAACTCTGTCACTGTCAATATAGCAACTCAAACATGACAGCAAAATTCTACCATTTCTGATCACTCAAATCAGCCAAGGCACACATGTGTCAAACAGAGAGAAAGGGCTCAGCTGAAAGTCCAGACTGTGTGAATATAGAGACTACATACAGATATACACACTGTGAGATGTGTACACGGCCGGCCCAAGGCATAAGCGAACTAAGCGGCCGCTTACGGCCCCCACGCCACCAGGGGGCCCCCAAGACCAGATGGGGGGCCCCAACACCAAACCCCCCGGTCCTCGGGAAAAAAATAGTCACTCGCCCCTCTCACTCTTCAAATATAATGTCAATTATTATCTACTAAATCACAATATTGCCCTATACCTTATCAATTTCATATTCATTCTGTTTAACACAACTGGCAAACAGGTCAGCAACCCTAATCATTTATTGCATTATTATAAATTAAACTGACCTACAGTGACAAACGGCTGGCTGGTTTGTTGCACATAATTACACACACACATTCATACACACACATAGGTAAATTTGTAATGAGAAATCTACAGCCCTGTGTTACATTGTCCTCTGACCTGTCATCTACAGCAGTGTTTCCCCCCACGCTTCACTATTAATACAAGCGTATAATGTGTGTGGTGAGGCGTTTACAGCCTTAAAACATGTAGAATAATTGTAAAATATAAAGTTGTCCTACTTCGCGGATTTCGTTTATTGCGGGTTATTTCTGGAACTTAACCCCCGCGATAAAAGAGGGATTACTGTATTACATAGATTATTATGATGCAGAAAGCTGGTTTAGTACAGGTCAGTTGATCATCAACAGATGTTGTCAACTGTGATTGTGGATGCATGTCAAACGCAGAGGAACAATGATTCATTATTCCAGCTTTATAGACAGCAGTGTACGTATATCATGTGGTTTGTTCCAGCAAGACATACTGTACAAAGAGGTGGGCAAAATATTATTTTGAAGAAGCAAAAGTACAATAATCTAATGATAGTACGCAAATAGAGTTGTTGTAACTTTTCTGGTGGAGGGTCTGCCAGCTGCTTTTCTCCATGCAACTGCTTTGCCTAAAATGTTCCACAGTATGGCATCAAACAATATAGCATATCTAGTAAAATGCCATACAGTGTAATATTTCAGGCAAAACAAAAACGTCATCATGGAAATAAGCAGTTGGCGAACCCTCCTCCAAAAAAGTTACATAGTGGACCTTTAATATTACTGTCATTCATATTCATGGATAATTTGACGTCAACTAACTTACAAACCGATTACAGTAGAAAAAATTAATACCCACATTTTTTGTTGTTTTGTTTTGTTGTCAATATTGCCCACCCCATAGTTAAACCTAACTGTATTGTCAACAGTGATGGGATTAAACACCGTTACTAATGGCGTTACTTTTTTCAGTAACTTTTTCTACTTTACAACGCCGTTATCGTTAAGATAGGATAAGATAAGACTTTATTGATCTCATAGGAGACATAGGAGAAATTTACTCTTACTAACACACCATTACTGTTGCCTGGTTCGGTTGTACCGGTGTGAGTGCGGGACATAGAACCCTACGCAATTGTGCTTGAGCACGGCACGGTTCTGTAGTCCAAGTGTGAGTGTGCCCTTAGTAGTAGTAACTAGTTACTTTCCCTGGTAACTAGTTACTTTTATAGTGGAGTAACCCAGTTACTAACTCAGTTACTTCTAACTCACTAGAAGTAACAAGTAACTAGTAACTATAACTAATTCCTTTTCAAAGTAATGTGCCCAACACTGATGGTCAAAGCATTCTTCCTGATGCTCCTCTTTCTAAAGAGTGCTTTTTGTTTCAGACAGTGACAGTGAAGTCACATGCTCAGCAGTGTCCATCAGATGTCAGCACACAGACGGCGGGGATCGGCTGTTATAGGTCCTGTACAAATGACAAACTACTGACCCCTGGACGCTACACCACTGCCGCGGAGTACCATGAGCGCAGACTCAAAGCTGTAAGTCATAAAAGACACCAAAGTAGCAACAAAACATACGGTAAAATCATAAATCCACAAAGGTCAATCTGTAAAATGTGATGAAGTGTTCTTTGTGAGCCTGTAAAAGGTCTTGAAAAGTCTACCATTTCATCATAAAAAATAAAGTCATAACTGCATAGTGCATGAGGCAGTGTCTGGCAGCGCAGAGTAATGTACCTTTCTAGTTACCATAGATACAGGTTGCACAGCTGACAGCTTTTGGCGTTTGATGTTCATTTTTCAAGGTCAAGAAAAAGCTCTGGAGTTAGTCAATTCTATTACCTATTATGTAAAATCAACTTCCTTCTTATTTACCGTCTTTTGAGCAATCTTAAATCACTTATTTTCAAGGCTGATCAACTCCTGTTTTCATCGCTACGGGTATATGCCCACAGCTCTCTACTTCCTTTGTTCTCTTCTCAAGGATTCAGCAGCGTTGCATCGTTTTTGTATAAAAGAAAACCAAAAAATCAGCTGCCGTGCCGACAGCTGCGCGGCTCTTTTTGTGATGAGGTTTATGGTGACGTTAGCTCCCAATGGGCACCACAGTTTTCTAATTCAGGAGTCAGTGAACTTGTTTCTTTTATTAAGTACTTTTAGATTATTTCAATTTAAAATGTGGAAATTATAACATCTACATCATAGATTATAACTATATAGCAGACACAAGCACAATGTTTTCTTTAATCCATAAACAAAAAGTCCATGAACTATAACTTTTCAGTCAAAAACAGGCAAAATAAAAGCATTCATTGCATTATTTGTGTTTGCACTAAATATCTTTGATAAACACCTAATCTTGTGTGTAGGGGCTTTTTGGGTCTTGGTTTTACATTTCAATGTTTGCAAATGCATTACAATTTAACCTTGGAAGACCCACTTGTCTGGAAAATCTAGCCTTTGTACAATACTCTTCAAGTTATGCAATACCCTGTTTTTCACTGAAGACTATGCATCAGATGAAGAACTGTGGATAAAATAAAAGTGAAATCTGTGGTATATAAAACAGTCTTATAGAGCTGTAGGTCATTAGTTGTTTAGTCGATTGCCTTTGCCCTTTTCTAGCGGAGGAATCACCAATGACAATAAAGCTAACTCTGGCACATTTAGTGTGGTGTTAATCAATGTGCATAGTCCCTTTTCAAATAAATACAAAAATAAAAAATCTAAATACTATAATAATGGTTTAGGCATTTATTTTATCTTGAGTCCTATTCACTCACTCTGCATTTTCACATAATGTAGGTGATCCGTCTCCAGGCTGCGACCCGGAGCTGGTTGGCCCAACAGGCAGTGGAGCGTCTGCGTCAGGACAGAGACCGGAGGCTGGCATGGGTGGAGGTGCAGGAAAGACAGAGGAGAGAGGAGAAGGAAGACCAGCTCCGAGACAGAAGTAGGCGCTGGAACAACCCCCAGAGGAAAGAGGACTTCAACCTGTACTACTGTGCCCTTGAAAGTAAGAGGAGGGGATTGCACGGTGTGAGGAGGCTGATTTGGTCAAATAAATGAAATCAAACTTCTAATATTTTTACTGGAATTCTATCAAGGTAGTTACATAACCAGTTGTGGTTCAAGACAGATTTGTTTAAGGATCACTATGTAACTTCCAGGGAAGCAATAACAATCGACAAACAGGTAGCAGACCCTCTACTATGCGTAGTGCATAGTGATCCAACTTAAATTAGATGATAGGATAAAAAGTATGACCTTAAAACTTGTATTGCTATAACCACACTGAGCATCTTAATATTATAACAATAGTCGAAGTTTTACTATAATATGCAATGAATGATAATGATTATATAATCATATTTTTCCAGAGTGGAGAAAGGAGAAGGAACAGCAGATCAACACCACCCTGAGAGGAGCTGAGAGGAAGGTTGCGCTCCAGTTATTGCTGGACATAGAGCTGGAGTACATCAAAAGTATTGGAACCAAACGAATGATCTTTGACAAAACCAATGCAGACAGGACCATTAGGAACTTTCTAGACAAGGTCAGAGATCATTCTAACATACCTGGTACATTATCATTCTTGTTTATGACCAAACCAATAAGATGTATTGCTGTAGTAGAAAAGTGAAATGAATGAATGAAAGCAGGTGTAATCTTCTCTAGTCTATACAAATTAGGTAGATCGGTTTGTAGATTTGGTTTGAGACTATTCAAGACCTGGTTTCGTAATGGGTTAGACAGGTTTTAGTCCAGGATTAGTTCCTAATTCACCAGTTTAGACCCAATATTGATGTGTTGTGTGTGCCTCCTTACATAATATTTAGTTCTTTCTTATTTATAAAATTCATTATTCAAGAAGAAAAGTAATTTTGACTTGTAGATACACATGGGTTAGACTCTTTCCACGTATTAGGAAGTTCTGAACATGCATAGCTAAGCTGGGGGCCTCCGGACAGTCACCCACTGCTCCTTAGTGACACTGCTGCTTAAATGACACTATTTGAGCTTTATTATGTTACACATTGTGTGTTTTACTTATTTACTTATTTGTATTATATACAAGCCTATTGTGTGTATTGTTCTGCTATGTATATGTGATGTTTTAATCATTATGTTTAATGTCTTGTTTATCAGATGTTTAATGTTCACTGTGGGCCTAGGAGGCGCTGCAATTTCAAATCCTGTGTGTGCAACCTGTACATATGGTTTTTGACAATAAATCTGACTTTGAACTTTTTAGTCCTGACAGATTATAGTCTGGTTAACACCTGACCATATCACAAGTGAGATATGGGTCTGGAAACTCGCTTCGAAAAATCCCGTAGCGGAGGTGTGGTTAGCGATTGCCAACGGCCGTTTATTGGGCGTTATGAATGTCTATCATTGAGCGTATACGTAAGTCCATAGCCAATCATGTCAGTTGTCAGTTCAAACTACAAGCTTCCGTTTGTCATGTAGTATGCGTCACCGTCTTGCCACACCTCCCCGCTCTCTGATTGGGGCCCTAAATCTGGGACTCTCGCTTGGACGAGTTTCCAGGCCGCCTTCCAGTTCGAAACGAACGGAAGCGGCCTGGGAATTCCCAGGCTAGACAGATTATGCAGCGCCCATGGGTCAAATGCAGAGTTTTTCCCCATGAACTCCAACGTTTTATATATACACTGTTGCTTTTAAATCCATTACGCTCAAGCAATCCAACTTAACACATTGGAAAACCTATCACTGAGAGAAGTGCTATGTTGTTTCAGTCTGCAGCGCCTTATTGTTGGAAGTCGGCGAAAGGAAAACGGATTGAGATGGACACAGTGAACATTACCAGAGCCAGAGAGCTGAGAGACCTGTTCAATGAGATCAGCGCTCCTCCAATCAAACACAGCGATCGGCTGCAAGTCCTCATGACGATCAAACACACTGTTAAGGTTAGGAGATTTGTACCATTTGGTTACTTAAACGTGCACTGCGGAACTTTTCTGGATAGGGTATAGTGTTGCGATGTAGAGGTTATTGCTTCGCCAAGAATCTTCCACAGTATGGCAATAAAAACACTCGTAATAAATGAAATATGTACGAATTAAAGCCATGTTGTGAAACATTCCAGACAAAACAATAATATATCAATGGGAACAAAGCAGCTGGTGTACTGTCCACTCGTAAAGTTACGTAGTGCAGCTAAACATTTGCACAAGTGCCAGCTCTAATCAATGTTTTGATGATAACTTTGGAATAAAATAGTTTTGCAGGTTACAGAGAAGACAATTTATTCTGTGTTCAATGTTTTGGTCACTTTTTATTTGGAGACCTACAAAGATTTTGTATAAAAGATAAAAGACAAATTACTATGTGCACAATATTTTGATTATTACTGCTTTATATTTCAAAATATGAGGGTTTTTTATGATTTTGAGAAAAGGAGTTATGCAAATTAGGGTTATCAGAAGTATTGAAAATCAGAGACTAGCTAAATACTAAATCTAGTATTAAAACTAGATACTCATTTGAGCAGGTATCAATACTAAAAAAGTCACATTCACAGGACAGAAATAAACCTTTCCTGAAGACCTTTAGAATGATCTTGAGCTGTATCAGAACAAATATAAGACCACATAGTGTACGGCATGAAACCTACCTGGTCGACTGACCATTAAACAGGCTACAATGTTAAAAGAAAGTACTATGATTTAATGTAGAAAATGACATTCTACTGTCTAAGTAAGTAAGTGAGTGTTGTGTTATTATCATGATGATATCGGAATTGGTATTAAATATCAAGTGTATTCCTTAGTATCGAAATATTATGACAACACTAATGCAGATAGAACAGGTTAAATCATTCTGTTTAATGTTTTGCGTCGGATCAGGAGCACGACTGTCACCTGACGCGGGACCTGGTGGACTTGATGGACAGAGAAGCTGACCTGATGGCGCGCGGTATGAAGGCTTCGAGTCTGGTGGGGCTGAGGCAGAGGATCAACACACTCTTCCTCCAGTACATCAAAACACCTGCTTTTAACCCTCAAGTGGCCAAGCTGCTCAAGGTAAGACACTGGGGCTCTGTGAGATTGGAAAAAACATCACAGCAAACCAAAATGGCTGCCAGGGTGAAATCCTTTTATTTTTGTTTGCTCAGAGTACACATGAAAGTTCGGCGCAGAGATATTAAGGGCTTTTTGTGCAAGAAAAAAAATGAAGTGGGATTCTGTGGGGGAAAAATGTGTTTTAAAATAACCTTGGGCGTTTTTCAAAGTATTTAAAAGAGAAAGATTTGGTTAAAAAGTTATACAGGGAGTTTGAATTAAACAGACTAATTTGTATATTGATTTAATTAGCTAGAAATGCATAAGAAATGTATACATTAAATGTATTAATTAATATGGGGCTCTAAATGAATTATTTTCAATTACCGGTAGTTATTATTTCTTTATATTACAGAGAAAACTAAGCATTGCAAAACAGTACACAAAGACAGTGGGGTATTAATTGTTAACACATAACATAGTGTATATATATTTATGAGAAATGACCATGCGGAACCACATAGGGTTACATAATCTTGTGGGCTGAGCTTTAGACAGAATCGTATACTGTTACCATAAAGAGGGTTTGAATAGTGCTTGGGACAGATGGTTAAAATACTCAAACATGCATGAAAGACATATAAAACCACTCCAAAACATTTTGCTTTAACTGTAATAGTACAAACTTAAGTCACTGAATTGTAAATGTATTTTCCTTTTTGATGAAAAAATATTTTGTGTTTACTCAAATCCTCATGTTTCTGTGTGTACATTGTTGCTACTTGATTACTTGATGCAGTTTCCTCCTCAAAAACATACCCGGAGTTGTGCTTTGTTTCATTCACACATGTTTGATTAACCCTTTACTATTAGTCTGTTTACATCTCCAAAGCTCAAAATGTTCTGTTCCACCTTGTGATGTCATGTAGTGGTAGATTTCAACTTAACAGCTACCCTTTACCTTCCGTTTAGAGAGATTTGCAATTTCAGGGCTGAAAATGTCCAAATGATTCTTGTGAAGATGTATGGAGTTTAAAAACACAGTGGAGCACTTTAACCTGGGAAATCCCAGGCTGCTTTCGTTCATTCCGATCTGAAAGACAGCCTGGCAACGAGGCTAAGCGAGCTCTCCTGATTTGGGGAGCCAATCAGAGAGCGGGAGGGGTGGAAAGACGGTGACGCGTACTACGCGACAAACAGAAACTTGTAGTTTGAACTGACAACTGACATGATTGGCTATGGGGTACGTATACGCCACATTCGTAACGCCCAATAAACAGCCGTTGGCAATCGTAAACCACACTTCCGCTACGCGATATTTCAAAGGTGGCTCCCAGACCATATATCACTTGTGATATGGTCAGGTGTAAACCAGGCAAGCACTTTCTGTATTACCACATTACATCACAGTGGAACGAAGTGTTTTCAGTTTGAGAGAAGAACTCAGCCTAAATTTGCAGGGTTTGTGTGTTAAACATGTGTGAATGAAACAAAACACAGCTCCAGGTATGTTTATGGGCTTGACCGATATGGATTTTTTAAAAATCCGATATGATACCAATAAAACGGGCTTTGGAGGTGCTGATAGCTGATATAACAGCTGCTATATTTAGTGATGTACACCTTAAAACTTAGGTTTATCTTATTGGATTTTAAATAGGGTTTATTTAGGGTGCCTTTTGTGTTACTCTGCCTCTTTATGGTCATATTGAAAGACAAGGCAACACTCACTGCACACACAGGCACCTCTCAGATCACAGGTCTTCACAAATAAGTGTCCTTTTAATCCTGACTTGATTAAAAAATGATTGTCTATAAAAAGAATGTAATCCAGCATGTTGACAGCATTTGTGTCTATGGGAGAGTCCTCTCTTCTCTGCATTTCCACTCTGATAAAAACAAGCAGTAGTTTTGTTGCTGGCCTAAACTGCACTGAAGTTCACTTTTATTGATAGTCAAAAGCTTTGACACAAGAGCATTTAAAGCCAGCGCCTCAGTGGATGCTGAGAGCACACTGGTGTAAACAAGAGCACGTGAGTCACGTGATATGACTCTAGGGATGCATTTAGTAGCAATATGTTGGGCAGACAAATTACCACTCTGATAAATACTGATGCAGCACCCCATATTAGGACAATGAGATTAAATAAACATAACATGGAGAGTCTACGCTTTATAATGAGGTATCAGCTGATATCGGATAGATTTAGGTAGATAGCAGATGCAGTATGTTTCCAAGTGCCCATATCAGCCAACCGATATATCTCGGTCGGGTCTTAATTATAACATTGATCAGAAAATAATGTAGTACATGACCTTTAAACTATGTGTTTCTCTCTACAGGGTCCTCAGAATGCCTCTAAACTGAAGTCCAACATGCTCTTGTGTGGTAGCTGCTATCGCTACCTGTCCTTGAGCAGCTTCACCCTTCCGGTCAGGCCCTCAGAGGTACGCTGTAGGGACTGCGTTCGCCTCGACAACATCGCCAGAGACCGCGATGACTTCACCTGCTACAAGCACATCCTCCAGAGGCTCAGAGCGGATGAAGACCTGATCAGCAAACATCCCACGATCCCTTTCATAATGCAGGTGGGGCAAGGGTACTAAAACTGTGGCCTTTCCAGGAATAGGGGGGGTCCAAAGTTCAGTAGCAATTGCATACTGTTATTTATTGTCGGCATTTATTCTGATAAGTATGCTATTGCTTGACGTGGTTGGCAAACAAATTGTGATCTAATTTTATTAATAACTTGATCGCCCACAGATCCCACAGGATTGATTTAAACTTTACTCTTGGATTTATTTAATTACAGATATTTTTATTGCTCAAAAATACCTTGAAAAACATGCATTTTTACTGTGAGTGAGGTTGCTTTTCCACAGATCTGACCTGTAACACGAGCCTGGTGCTGTCAATTACTTGTCTCCACGGAGATAGATCATGGAGATGTTCATTGCCATATTATTATAGCATTCCAGGCCAAACGTGACATCTCTATGGACGAAAAAAATGACACCTTTAAGTAGATTAGGATTTTCTCAGGCCCTGTACTCGTCGTGTTTTCACAATAACATTTATTTCTTGTTTAAGGTGGAGGACATTCGCCATCTGATCGACGTGATTTGGGCCAAGCAGTCCGCACTGTTAGACTGCGCCGACCTGTACAACCTGGTGTTAGTGCGCTGGGACAAACTGAAGCCCTGGAGCCCCTGGAACTGCATTCTGCTCTCCAAAGAAGAAGCAGCAACTCATTCTCAGCTAGAGGACATTTACACGGTTTGTACCTGATTTTTACTGCCTTTAAACTTCAAAAACAGAACGAGTTCATTTTAAAAGATTTGCAGTTATTCCTCACTTACTTTATGCGTTCCAAGCACAGTAATTATTCACAGCGGCAGAGTTTATAAGCATATTTCCCACACTTTCGGAAATCAGGGCAGAGGTTTGCAACAACTAGCATGCTAACAGCGCATTTCCTGTTTTGCAATCGAATGAAAACGGCATACGGCGGTTTCCTTTTTTGACCCTATGAGCTGCTACAATATATCTGTACAACTTTTACTTTACTACGGGAAAAGAATTGGGTACGATCCCTTTAAATTCTCAAGATTTCCCGTCAGTTCCAATGCACTGGAAAAATATGTTAACATATGTTCCTTTAATTCAACTCACTACTTTAAGATAGAGCAGTGAATCTTTTTTCCAATCTGTCTTTTTAATTATTTAGTTGTCTTAATGTGCATCTTTTCACTCACTTGGCATAAAATCTTACCCTAAATCTAACCTAAAATTGAAATATAGGTAACTTAAATGCCAATCTTGGATAGTCCTTAGTCTTTAACCTTTACCATGAACTCAACTAAGTTATAATTAAAAAGTTGAGATCTCTGGAGAACTACACTAGCTGAAATATTGAATAAGTATGGAATAAGTGGGCACTGGCTGGCACGACAAGCCCCGGATGGTGTTTGAGGAGACAGAGGAGAAGCCAAGCAGGAAGGATTGTGCTGCATGACTAGATTTAGAAGAGTGGGCTAAAATATGAATACGACTGAACAGTGCAGTGAGGAGAAATACAGTTTTGAGAGAAGGAGAGGTGCATTTGTTTTTCTGTGTTGGTATTGTTTAACTGCTCTTGTTGACTTTGCTTATCAACAAAATGTAATGGAAGTGGCATAGTTTTCGATATAAAAAACACACATCTTTTATTCTGGCTTCCCTCTGTGGACCACCACTGCAAATCGTTCAATTATTACAGTGGACGGATTAGTTTATATTGTTTTGATGTAGATTTTATATTTAGTATCCTACCGGGTTCACTATTTCAAGCTTTGGAGTTGCTGTTTAGTTGTATAATTTTCAGTAACACTGATATTATATCTTTTATATGCAGCTCTGGGAAAAAAAATAAGAGACCACTGCAAAATTAACAGGTTTTTTTTTTTTTACGTTTTACATATCAGTTTTTCTGATTTTTTTAATGGAATGGCTGTAATACATGTAGAGATGCTGATTTCAGAAAAAAAAAAATGCAGTGGTCTCTTATGTTTTTCCAGAGCTGTATAAAGCAAAAGGGTAACACCTAATTTTACAATATCCTTAATTCAATACAGCAACCTCATTAAAAGGAGGATGATAAGGTATTGTTATTTTAATTCAATGTGGAAATCCAGTTAGCTCAAACCTGACTCTCTCTGATCTGAGTCTTCACGACTTAAGCCCCAGTATCTGCAGCCAATCATTAATCAGTGCTAGTGCAGCCTCTGCAGCTCAGTGAGGGAATTCTGGAGGTTCTGAGCTTTCACATGATGGATGACCTGTCCATATATTGTGAATAAAATAAACTTACATGCAGGTTAAAGCACTGAGGACACAGTTTCAGTTGTGATTGTGCGTGTTCAGTCCCACATACAGCTCTGAAATCCAGTTCTTGCACCAGGAGTGGAATAAAGTCACCCAAGAATTATGTGAAAGACTTGTGCATGAAAGCTGTGATTAAAAATAAGCATTATTGCACCAAATATTGATTTCTGAACTCTTCTTAAGTGTAAACATTAGTATGATGTTGTTTTAAAATGAATTTGATCTTGTTTCTTTGCATTGTTTGAGGTCTGAAAACATGTATCTTTTTTGTTATTTTGACCATTTGTCATTTTCTGCAAATAAATGCTCTAAACGATAATATTTTATTTGGAATTTGGGGGAAATGTTGTCAGTAGTTTATAGGCTCAAACAAAAATGTTCCTTTTGCCCAAACACATACCTATACATAGTAAAATTAGAAAAACTGATAATTTTGCAGTGGTCTCATATTTTTTTTCAGAGCTGTATTTATTTTATCATTTATTTCACGGATATGCTCATAAACTCAATATCCCTCTCTCTTCTCCTCCGATATAGGCATACCAGGCAGGGTTTATTTGTCGTGTCGAGGAGAGGCACATGCTGGCCATGCAATACTTCAGTCAGATACCTGCCATCGCTGCACGCATGGACCCAGAGCCCCACGCCGCTCTCAGCAACCAGCTCGTATCCAAGCCCATCACCACGGCAACAGGCAAACACGGCACACATACCGTAACAGCTCGTTAAGAAATGTCCTGGGGTGTGCTGTTTTATGTTAAAGGGATAGTTTGTTGTTTGTTTTTTGTTTTTTTTATGTGAATCTGTATGGCATCCCCTTCAGCAGTGTCGTGCATTAACACTGGCTTATCGCTGACACTGTCCTGTGAGCGCGCCTATTATTACTAGCCTGTTCACTTGTAAGTGGCGATGTTTACAAGTGAACATGCTAATAATAATAATAATGGGCGCACAGTGATACGAATCGACAGAAAATAGCACCAAGCGATTACGACTTCTGACTTTTTCGTGAACAACTGTTCTGACGCAAATACAGGGGGTCCTCGGGTTACGACGCTGATCCGTTCTTAAGACGCGTCGTAACCCGAATTTCGTCGTAAGCCGGATTTTGCCTTTGATCTTCCAACCAAAGCACCAATAACCTTTCCATCTCAATAATTAGACCACTACGCTGCTTGGTTATCACTGCCGCTTTCATAGGAGCAGATCAGAGCCCACATCAGGTACTTCCGCCCACATTGGGCACGCACATGAGGCTGTCTTCTTCTCCCTACAACCACAACAAAACGTATTCTTCCGCCGTGCGCCGCGCGCCGTTCGCGTTTGTTTACATCTCTTACCACGCTAAACCGCATAAGACAGAATGACGCGTAATATACTGTATATATATATTTTTTTAATGGGGGCGCGTTCGTAACCACGAAACGTCGTAAGTCGAGACCGTCGTAACCCCAGGACCCCCTGTATAGCACTTTTGCACAAATATTGTTTTGAGAAGAAAAACAAGCTTTATTTAATGTCCTGGCTAACTTGCCGGATCTACTTTGGTCAACGCCAGAACCGGGCAGAAACTCGGTTCACAGGACACTGTCAGCGATAAGTCAGTGTTAAAGGTCCCATGACATGGTACTTCTTGATGCTTTTATATGGGTCCTTAATGGTTCCCTAATACTGTAAATGAATCCTTCTTCAAAATCAAGACTCAGTGCATGAGAAACAGAGATAAGATGAGAAAGAGTAATTTTTCTCTCTCTGAACAGTCCATTATGGGAGTTGTTGCTTGAATGCAAATGAGGAGGACAGAGATGGCCTATAGTAGAGGGTGGGGGCGTGGCCAAACTCTCCGCTCTCCGCTCTCAGCTGTTCGCTCTGACCCATTTCCGCGTTTTTGCGCGGAGGAAGAGATGAGAAGCGTTCCATTGAAAAATAAACACATTTCCACAGAAAATAAAATTAAACCACTGCTGTTCAAAGGTCCACAGGCTCAGATAAAGGACTTCCGAGCCTAGAAACACTAGAAACAGGCAAATAAAAAAACGCATTTCGCATTGCCTAGCGTATTCGAGGTCCAAACTCTCTGGGCGTGATTTACAGAGACGCTGAGTAGACACAGAAGGGGGTGGAGCTGCATTTTTCGATCTGACGTCAATAAGGTGCCTTGTTCAGAATCACCCGTTTCAGCTGTGTTTTTTTCTAACGCAAAAAAGGACCGCAAATGCTCAGTTTAGACATTTTGCAACTTTTCGCCATGGGGGGGGCCTAAACAGGGTAGGGGAGCTCACATTAACGTTCAAAAACCTCAGAAAGTGAAAATTTCATGCCATGGGACCTTTAATAATAATAATTAATAATAATTCATTGCATTTATATAACACCTTTCATGACACCCAAACCGCTTTACAGTTCATTGTTCATTCACTCCACACTTGGTGGTGGTAAGCTACTTTTTGCAGCCACAGCTGCCCTGGGGCAGACTAACGGAAGCGAGGCTGCCAATCTGCACCATCGGCCCCTCTGACCACCTCCAACACTCACGCATACTCCACTTTCATACTAGGCAATGTGGGTGAAGTGTCTTGCCTAAGGACACAATGACTGTGACTGGCGCCCCCCTGTGGCACCTGGAATTCCCAGCGGTCTCCCCTCCAAGTACTAACCAGGTCCGGCCTTGCTTAAGATCTGATGAAATCAGGCTTTGACAAGTAGATATGGCCACAAATGCACGACACTGCTGAAGGGTACGCCAAAAAACCCAAACTATCCCTTTAAGGTCCATTATACCTCTTGCTTACTCCATAATAGGAAAATAAAATAAATGTGCAAATAATAATTTTTATTGAGCATTTAACCTACTACATAATTTACATTTACTATTCTTTTAAACATTTACGACTTACTTTCATACCTATATTGTAGAAATTCAAGTACTCAAAAAGTGTAGCAATGTAAGTAAAGTTGAGATTGCAATTTCAGACAGGGTTTGCATGTCCAGTGTTACATAATACAGACTGTGGGAAAAATATAATTGTGATTTTTCTGACAAGCATTGCTATAAGATTTGTGATGGATTTTTTAATTGAATTCTGTTCAAATGTTAACATTTTAAACTCATCCAGAGAAATGTGGACTGATAAACGATTACAAGAATCACATTTTAGCGTTTTTTGCGTTTTTGCGTTTTTATACAGGAAGTGACAGAATATTTTGTTGTTTGTGGTGGAAAAATGTGCATTTTGTGAACAGTTAATTATCAATGGAATTTGATTAAATTACTTTTTTTTTCAACTGTTTTAGCCTTTTTTTTTTTAAAGTTGGTTTAGTTTGATCTTTTGATTCAAATGTTTATCTAAGTGGCACAGATGGTCACATCATTTGGAACATTATCATCAGTTCACTCCGTTCTCAAGCTCTTACTCAAAACAGTTGACATACCGTAGCTCTCATTCACAAACACACATGACCAATGAATTCAGCTTGTTTTTTCTAAAGGTCTGTTCTCAAGTGGTAAATGACTTGCTCCAAGTACCGAAGCAATTTCCTAATGTTCACTCATATGGCAATAAAACCTTTCTTGTATTTTACTGAGAATTGTTTTTTTTTTCTGGAAAACTAAAATTCTGTTAAGGATTTTGTGTGAGCTGTTTTTAAAAGAACTGTAACATATTTACTTGTCTTGTGTATTGTAATGTAATCTTTGCAGCATCTATCTTGTGTCATTAATAACAAATAATTTGTGTGAATGCAACTTTATGTCTATAATTTGTTATACACCCTACGAAAGTAATCCTTTTATAATCCTCGGCATTAGTTAAGGCTCAAAGGGTGCAGATGCACCTGGCAACTGTTTAACAACTGTCTTGAGCACACTAAGATAAGAAGTTAAAGGAGAGTTTGTCCTGAGAATGACACTAAATCTCTCAAAGTGACTAGCGTGGTGCAGAGGTGAGTACCTTTAGGAGGCTGGAGTCCAGTGATGTGAACCAGGCAGCACAGAGGGAGGTAAGAACTCTCTCTCAAGTATTAACTCTCTTCACTGAGATTGTACTGTTATATGATGTTTCATGTAGCCTACTGCAAAGATTTTAAGATTTGATACTTTAAGTTCAACATATTTCATTGCATTGACAGAGAGATCTTTTGGACAAGCCTTTGCAATAAGCATATAGTAAGTGTATAATGTTTTCTACTCATTAAACAGGATGATTGTTGTACTTTACAAAGCATCAGCTTCAAAATTGTATTAGTTAAAAATACTTTTGATGCGTGTTGTGAAAAAAATGAAGACGACTATTGGTGTCTGTTAAAGGTGTCTCAAATGTATTAAAATTATTTGCAGAAACTAATTATATATATATATATATATATTTATATATTTATATATATATATATATATATATATATATATATATATATATATATATATATATATATATATATAATCATGTCCTGTATTTACAACATAAAATTGGGGAAGCCTCTCATTTTTACAAATTACTGTACACTACAACCTAAATGCAAAATGTTTAATGTCCTATGAAAAACAGCAATGCTTTGAGTTGTGTCATATCATATCTTTAAGTTTATTCTCTTTCTTTATTCTCTGCTTAGGAAAGCAGTGACAATATGGACAGGTAACCTTTGTCCTGCAATCATTATAGGCCTGACCCTGACTCAAACCAACAAAAGCAGTCATCAGTGAAGCAAGGTTTACTCCAGAAGTAGTGCAAAGCAACTAAACATGTTCAGCAAAATTCTAGCCTATTGTCCCTTCATTCTGACCCTGGTGACTCCACTGCTGCTGCTGCCTCTTCCACTGGTCATCAGGACGAAGGTAAGCGTGCGCTGCAAATAAACAACACTTGTGTTGAGTTAGAGAGTTATTTCATAGTTTTTCTGTAGTATAAATGTTTGTTAATGGAAAATATTCTATGACATATCCAAAAATAAAAATAAACATGCAAAATACAATGTAGTTACCATTGCTTTGGGAATCCAGGGATGTTTTGACAGCTGTAAACATTTAGACTCTCATAGACGGAGATAGTCGACTCTAATAAACCTAATTTTCTATGTGTTGGTGTTGGCCGATAGATTTTTCACATAATATATCATGAAAATTAGTTTTAAATGTAAATATAATATAACCCTTTCTTGTATTGTGGCCACATATGTTGCCTGAGTTTAAGTGGGTCAACTGGAGGGAGAACAGACATTTTCACCCCTAAAAGCATGCTGGCCACATGCATGCATCCCTATAGTTGCATTCTATTGCTGCTAGATGGCCCTGTGATATCCTGTTGCAGAATCAAGATGGCAGCCCCCAGTGGAAGCAGGTGAGTTTGAGTTTCCCACTTGTCAAGTGCAATAATTCCTCCATGGAGAGGAAAATGAAGGGAAATCAGTTTAGTAAAATATTTGTTTTAGAACATGTAGAAGTAGTAGTTGGTGATTTTTAAAGAAAAAGAAACAAACCAACCACCTTTTCTGGACTGAGATGTCTGATGTTTTTCCTGGGATCTGTTGTAGCCACTCCTCCAGTTTGGGGGTTACAGCCCCGAGTGCTCCGATCACCACGGGCACCACTGATGCCTTCACCTTCCAGGCCTTCTCCAGCTCTTCCTTGAGCCCCTGGTATTTCTCTAGTTTCTCGTGTTCCTTTTTCCTGATGTTACCATCGCTTGGTATTGCAATGTCCACCACCACGGCTCTGTTCTGTTGCTTATCCACCACCACTATGTCTGGTTGGTTCGCCATCACCATTCTGTCAGTCTGTATCTGGAAGTCCCACAGGATCTTGGCTCGGTCATTCTCCGCAACCTTCAGAGGTGTTTCCCACCTTGACCTTGGGGTCTCCAGCCCATACTCTGCACAGATGTTTCTGTACACTATGCCCGCCACTTGGTTGTGTCGCTCCATGTATGCTTTCCCTGCCAGCATCTTACACCCTGCAGTTATGTGCTGGACTGTCTCAGGAGCCTCTTTGCACAGCCTACACCTTGGGTCTTGTCTGGTGTGGTAGATCTGGGCCTTTATTGCTCAGTTGCTCAAGTCCTGCTCCTGTGCAGCCAGGATGAGGGCCTCTGTGCTGTTCTTCAGACCAGCCCTCTCCAGCCATTGGTAGGATTTCTTGATATCAGCCACTTCAGTTATGTTTCGGTGGTTCGCCCCATGTAGGGGCTTGTCCTGCCCCATGATGGTCCCTCCAGCACCTCTTCCTCTGCACTCCACTGTCTGAGGCATTCCTTGAGCACATCATTTGTTGGGGCCTTGTCCTTGATGTACTTATGGAATTTGGATGTTTTATCCTGACAGTGGTTCCCACACTCACTAGTCCTCAGCCTCCTTCCTTCCGGCTCGTGTACAGTCTCAGGGTGCTGGATTTGGGATGGAACCCTCCATGCATGGTCAGGAGCTTTCGTGTCTTAACGTCTGTGGTCTGTATCTCCTCCTTTGGCCAGCTTATGATTCCTGCCAGGTGGGGATTTGAACCCAGTTACAGTTACATTTGTATAGATAACTAATTGTAATTGCACGATAATTCTGATTTACAAGTAAGAAAGTCAGGGGTAAAGTTATTTCATAATAATTCTTGATTTCACTATTTTAGTATTTTTTTTAAATCTTGATTATCAAAAACTCTAATTTGATTAATTGCACAGCCATACATCTTGTATTTGTGAAAATGTGTGAACTTTACTATTTTACTACTTTGGCAAAGATATGGCTAATATAGGCCACAACAAGCTGCATGAAATATCATTATTGGCTGAACAAATCCATATTGAACCCCTGATAAAAGTGTACAGTTTTTCTCTTGCAGGAGGCAGAGTGTGGGTTTGTGCTACTGTTGATGGCTGTGCTGTGGGTCACTGAAGCCCTTCCTCTGGCCATCACCGCCATGTTACCTGCCATCCTCTTCCCACTCTTTGGCATCATGAAGTCATCTCAGGTGAGAATTTATTGTTGCATTATAAACAGTTAATACAACCCAGCTCTTCTGAAAATACTCCTCAGGTTTGAGTCATCAAAATTTTACTATGTTTGCAACAGTGCTTGTAAGGATACTGCAGTTTATAAAACGTGCAGTGGAAAAAGATCAAGGTGAAATCTGTTGTTTCATTTTACTATGATCTACGTTCAGGCTTTATTAGATTACATCATTACACACCATACTAAGGAACTAATAGTGTTGACAAAATTCTAATCTATACCTAGATACTAACTGATACTTTTTTATACTGGATATTGATTAAATTGGTAACATTTTGTAATAACTGCACTTCATTAGCCTTTATAAAGCATTAAGGGGCCCATATTACACATTTTTTTGATCTATAATGTTGTTTCCTCATCAACCTGGAGTTGTGTTTTGTTTCATTCACATATGTTTAACACACAAACCTTGCTATTCTGTCAAACAGAAAACATTGTGTTCCACCTTGTGAAGTCATGTATTATAGAAACTACTACGACGTTATAAAATCTAAAGAAAAGTGTATTTTATTAGTGTCAAAATTGATATTGCGTTTCAGGCTTTTTTCCTTAAAATCTCCTTTGTAATTTTAGCACCTGAACAACACAACTAACTCCCTGAGTCACCTACCATTGACATGGTTTATTCTATTTTAAAAGATAAAAGTTAAAAGTTATTTTTGGTTCTGGTCTGCTTTTTGCACAGGTTGCCTCAGTGTACTTTAAAGACTTCCACTTTCTGCTGATCGGAGTCATCTGTCTGGCCACCTCTATTGAGAAGTGGGGCCTCCATCGCAGGATCGCTCTCCGACTCATCACTCTAGTGGGAGTCAACCCTGCCTGGTGGATGCCCTTTACTTAGTACTAATCACGTCTCTTCAGTAACACTTTATACACTCAACAAAAATATAAACGCAACACTTTTGTTTTTGCTCCCATTTTTCCTGAGATGGACCCAAAGATCCAAAATTCACTCCAGATACACAACACTACCATTTCTCTCAAACATTGTTCACAAATCTGTCCAAATGTGTGACAGCGAGCACCTCTGCCCCGCCGAGACAATCCACCCCACCTCACAGGTGTGCCACATCAAGATGCCGATCCGACATCATGACCAGTGCACAGGTGCGCCCCAGACTGCCCACAATAAAAGGCCACCCCGAAATGTGCTTTTTTTTTTTTTGCTTTATTGGGGGTCTGGGGACTCAGAACCAGTCAGTATCTGGTGTGACCACCATTTGCCTCATGCAGTGCAACACATCTTCTTCGCATAGAGTTTCAGATTGTCAATTGTGGCCTGTGGAATGTTGGTCCACTCCTCTTCAAAGGCTGTTATGGACGAAGAACACAGGTGCATTTTATTGATGGCATTTTGAATGCACAGAGATACCGTGATGAGATCCTGAGGCCCATTGTTGTGCCATACATCCATGAACATCACCTCATGTTTCAGCAAGATAATGCACGGCCCCATGTTGCAAGGATCTGTACACAATTCTTGGAAGCTGAGAATGTCCCAGTTCTTGCATGGCCAGCATACTCAAAAGTGTTGTGTTTATATTTTTGTTGAGTATAATAACTACACTGTAATAGCCTAAATAAAGCATGAACAAAGACTTCATTCATAATGGATTTACTTAACTACCGTACTTAATGAACTACTGTACCCTAACTCCTAACTCTGACCTCTTAAATAAGTAATTACTAAGCCTTTGTTATTTACACTTTTTATTTTATTTATTTTTTTAAATTCAGTTCATCCGAAGATGGACTGAATATGAGTGTAGATTGAAGACATAATAAGATTGTATGTGTTATTACTTCATTAATTGTTTAATATTTTAAAAACATTACCCATCTGCCAATTTGAAGTAAACTGTTTACTTTCACTGATATTTGTTACGTCTATTTATTCACAATACTTTTTTTGTCTCAGTCAGAAAACTGAATACTCACACTTTGAGTTGTCAGATCCTATGCTTAAATAAACTGTGTTTTTATGCAGGTTAAGTTGTGTTTGCAGTATAATTGTACATTACTTTTATATGTATTGTGCATTTCTTCAACACGTGTCTGTTGTTCCTCTAGGCTGATGTTGGGTTTCATGACAGGCTGTGCCTTCCTCTCCATGTGGGTCCATAACACCTCAGCAGTCACCATGGTGATGCCAGTCGTGGACGCTGTACTTCAGCAAATCCTCAGGTCGTCTACAGAGGAGGACTCAGGTGGAGAGGACAACCCCACCCTTCAACTGGAGGGTACATACATGTATTAGTATATAGTAAATTGCATAGAGAGCACAGAGAAAAGATAACGCTGTACTTGCACATCCCACCTAGTTTTAAAGAACATAAACATAAAAAAAATACAAAATACTGTAATTCTGTATAATATCGTATTATTTGCTTAAATAAATCACCTTTTCTTTTTCCCAGAACCTGACAGCGATGTACAAATACAATATGAAATAAAAGAAACCATATGGTGTGTAAGAAATACCTTTTCAGACTTATGAATTGCACAATCTGTTTATTAGATTGAATTGATTCTAATCTGTTGTTTCAGTGAAAAGCAGAATACGGACGCAGAAGAAGAAAAGCCCAAAGCATGTCACATTGACATCCCAGAGGCTCCGTCTGATCAGGTATATTACATAGATAAAACAAGGCAACTCCAGGCATCAGTTTTATTTTAATACTAAAATATATTATATATAATTATATATATATATATATATATATATATATATATATATATATATATATATATATATATATATATATATATATATATATATATATATATAATACATATTTTAAAAGAGGGGGTATCATGTAAAATAGATTGTAAAATAGAGGGGGGGTCGCGGAGGTACTGCAGGGGGGTCGCGAAATCTTTTGATTTCACTTTAAAATAATATAATTCTATATTTTATAGTGTAAAATACAGTATGAACCTGTGTATTATTTCCTTGTATTGGATGTACCATAACAGAGTAGCAATGTTTATACATGACACTAAGCTCAATTTAATATAAAACACAATTCTATGCCGTATATATAGTAGGGGGTCCCTGGCCCAGTTCACCATCTTTTTGGGGTCCCTGGCCTGAAAAACGTTGAAGACCCCTGCTGTAGTGTTTTTGTCAGCCATCCAATACACCCTCTTTAAAAATATTGAATGTTGCCTCACTGATTCTCATTGACCACTGGAATATAAATATAATCCTGCATGACCTTGAAGGCTCAGTTTCTCAAAAACACCTACAATCTAAAATATTTCAATACTTTGGAACATTGTTTCTCAAACTGTGGTACAGGAACCACTGCTAGACTTCTTACAGTACTCATTAGGATTTTAGACCTGCTTTAGTCCTGGAGTAGACAATTAATTCCTTCTTTATACTCTATTATGTCATATTTTAGTCCTAATTTATCTTGTTTTTTGTGTTTATTCTTAATTTAATTTGGGGTCATTCGTATGTATTCATTATGTTTCAAAATAGGGCTGCACAATTAATCAAAATCTAATCAAAATCTCAGTTTGAATGGACGCAATTAGCAAATCACAAAAGCTGCAATATTTGAAGTATCAGAGTTTCCTCCACAAAATCTGCTATCTTACTGTGCATAAAAACTGCTAACCCTGTAGTTCAGATCTGAACAAACATGTTCTTAAATGTGATTCTTATATTAATCTATCAGTCTTTTTCTCAGTTCTTATTCATGCATTTAAAATGTGAACTTACAACCTCATCCTTCTTTTACTTAAAACATAACTTGTGTAGCTCTGTTTTAGAAAATGTTTATTTCAGGTAGGTGGTAGTTTAAAAGTGAAATAATTTTAATATATAGATATATATTTTCAAAAACTGAATATTTTCTCTGGTTCAGAAAGTTTAAGTTAAAAACTGTTTGAAAATAAAGTGCAGCAGATTTTTACCAAGCACTTGCCTTCATTAAAATGCATTTTTGCTTTCATAAATACTTTCCATTTTGTTGTCTTTCAGGCTACAGCAGATCAAAACATGGACCATATGTTGTGCAAAGCTATATGTCTGGGCATCGCCTACTCTTCCAACATCGGGGGCATCAGCACACTGCTAGGGACCTCACCTAACCTCATCTTCTCCGAATACCTTCACCAGTAAGCTCCACTCACTCCATCTGCCTTTGAATATACAGCTCTGGGAAAAAATAAGAGACCACTGCAAAATTATCAGTTTTTCTGATTTTACTACTTATACGTATGTGTTTGGGCAATAGGAACATTTTTGTTTGAATCTATAAACTACTGACAACATTTCCCCCAAATTCCAAATAAAAATATTATCGTTTAGAGCATTTATTTGCAGAAAATGACAAACAGTCAAAATAACAAAAAAGATACATGTTTTCAGACCACAAACAATGCAAAGAAACAAGATCAAATTCATTTTAAAACAACATAATACTAATGTTTACACTTAAGAAGAGTTCAGAAATCAATATTTGGTGCAATAACCCTTATTTTTAATCACAGCTTTCATGCGTCTTGGCCATGCTCTCCACAAGTCTTTCACATTGTTCTTGGGTGACTTTATTCCACTCCTGGTGCAAGAACTGAAGTAGCTCAGCTTTGTGTTTGTGTTGGAATTCAACAGACGCTGGAATGGAATGGCTGTAATACATGTAGAGATGCTGATTTCAGAAAAAATGCAGTGATCTCTTATTTTTTTCCAGAGCTGTAAATTGAGGAGATGAGACAGAATTGTAAAACCGAAAAACCCAAGAGACTTATTTTTATATACAGTAAAAAATGTAAAAATGGTACCACTTCTATTGGAAAGTTTATTAATTATTACACTTCTATGGGTTATTAACTGCTAACATGTTACATATTTAGATCACCTTTTATTATTTCAAAAATGCTATACGAGTATTTGCCGACACTGTCAAAAAAGATCTTTATAAAAATAAAAAAAATACAAAATTGATTTAAACAGCTAATTTTCAGGAGCCTGTAATCATTCTGAGTGGCCATGGTTATGTTAAGGTGTTAAAGGAGCATTGTGTAACTTTTCTGGTGAAGGGTCAGTCAAATACTTTGTCTAGATCCCGTCAAATTGCTTTGTCTGGAATGTTTCACAGTATAGTATTAAACCTTTCTCTCTTCATGGAGACCAAACTAGACCAAGTTACAGGTCAGATCTGTGGAGAGGCAACCCTGCTCACAGTCACAGTGCTCATTTTTCTAGGTATTTTTGAGCTATAAAACGATCTATAATTTAATAACTGTAAGGTAGAGCTGTTTAATGTCATACTGTGGAACATTGATCGAGCATATCCATTGAAACAAGCAGGTGACAGACCCAAGACCAAATAGTTACACAGTGCATCTTTAACATATTTATTTTTTTATTTTTCAGGATGTACCCAGAATGCAACAGTGTGAACTTTGGGAACTGGTTGCTGATGTGTTTGCCCATCAGTGTGATGATGCTGCTGCTGACCTGGGCCTGGCTCTACCTGCTCTTCATCGGCTCAGAGTTAGGAGCTGAGTATTCTTTTCTACTAACTAGCCGGAAATCCTGACAATAAATGCTTGTTGGCCCAATGAGGTTCATTTGGTCTTCCAGTAATTTAAGTTACTGTATTAGGTAGCATTAGCATTCGTCCTCAGAGTGGTCACGTGATGTTGCTGTGACGTGTCCGGTCAGCTGATTTATAAAGATTTTGGCACCGTCTTCCTACCGGTGGAAGCAGAATGACAGCGCCATCTGTAGTCCGACTTCCTCAGGACAGTATCCCAGGTGTATGAGAGTAAAAAGGCCCCCCTATACATAACCTGGCTCCTTCATTTTGTTTTCATGTCATGTCATTTTGTATCCACCTACTAAATACAAAGGAAAATGCAGAAAGAGGGTTTCGCCATGGGGGACCTCCTATCGACTATCATGAGTGAGTTCTTCATGGAGGACCTGGAGGAGAAGGCCATAAACACAGCACCAACAGAATGTGGAAAAGGTATGTGGATGACAGACTGGAAAAGATCAGAAAGGACACACACAGGAGCTAACAAACCACCTACACACAACAAACATCACGGGAAACATCCAATTCACACATGAAGAAAAAGCAAACAATACAATACATTTTCTGGACATGAACATTACATACAGGGAAGATGGCTGCATCAAAATAAAAATAGACTGACCAATACCTCTTAGGGACATCCCACAGCCCACAAACTTTCCTTTGTAAGAACATTATTTGACAGAACCAACATTATAACAGATGAACAAGACAAGCAAGAGGAGGACAGACACATTGACAACGCCCTGAAGCAATGCCAGGATCTAAAATGGGCAATCAACAAAAGAAAACAACAGGTCAGAGAGAAAGGAAAACAGAACCAGAAAAACAAAATTAAAACTGAAAAAAGCACCAGTGAAACCGTATAGGAAACTCAGGCAATTACTCATCCACCCAAAAGGTAAAATAGAACCGGAGCATAAATGTATTAAATATCTGGATGTCCTGCAATAAAACACACATCGGGGAAACAGGGAGGGCGTTCAGTACACGAAAAAAGGAACATGGGACAGAATGCGAGAAGGAAACAGCAAAGGCATGCACATGAGCAACAAAACTCAAAGCAGAATAGGAACAACTCAAAGAGAGAACCACATAATGGACTGTGATGGAGCAAACATCATTGGGACAGAAGCCAACAAACATCATCGCTGGATTAAAGAGGCAATCGAAATACGGAAACCTGCCCACGGGACTATAAACCAGGACAAGGGGGCTTTTTTACTCTCACACACTTGGGATACTGTCCTGCCTCCACCGGTAGGAAGACGGCGCCAAAATCTGAATAAATCAGCTGACCGGACACGTCACAGCAACATCACGTGACCACTCTGAAGATAACCGCTAGTGAGCAGTCAAAAGGTATGAAAACAAACTCTTGGTCTGAAAAAAGAACCTAATAACATCAGTGCTTGTTGGGTTAGAGTAGACGATTCCTTTGTTATTGGTGTTTAGAGTGCAAAATGGAATATTAAATTGTACAGCTCTGGAAAAAAAAAAAGAGACCACTGCAAAATTATCAGTTTTTCTGATTTTACTACTTATAGGTATGTGTTTGGGCAAAAGGAACATTTTTGTTTGAGTTTAAACTACTGACAACATTTCCCCCAAATTCCAAATGAAATATTATCGTTTAGAGCATTTATTTGCAGAAAATGACAAATGGTCAAAATAACAAAAAAGATACATGTTTTAAGACCTCAAATAATGCAAAGAAACAAGATCAAATTCATTTTAAAACAACATAATACTAATGTTTACACTTAAGAAGAGTTCAGAAATCAATATTTGGTGCAATAACCCTTATTTTTAATCACAGCTTTCATGCGTCTTGGCATGCTCTCCACAAGTCTTTCACATTGTTCTTGGGTGACTTTATTCCACTCCTGGTGCAAGAACTGAAGTAGCTCAGCTTTGTGTTTGTGTTGGAATTCAACAGACGCTGGAATGGAATGGCTGTAATACATGTAGAGATGCTGATTTCAGAAAAAAATGCAGTGGTGTCTTATTTTTTTTCCAGAGCTGTATATTCATGGGTTTCAGGCATAAGGGTTCCTTCCTGGCTTGAAGGATTTAGCATGGCAAAAGTTCTTCATTGTTATACCAATAACACAATTCAAATCAAAATATTATTATTATAATCCATTTAGAAATATCTCTATGGGAGTGCCCCAGGGGTCCATTTTGGGACCTCTGCTTTTTAGTGTTTGTATAAACGATCTCCCTACATGCACTGATATCGATATATTAATGTATGCCGATGATACAGTGCTTTTCACCCATGGGAAAAACGTTCAGGAAGTTTCAGAAAAACTAACAAGAGAAATGGAAAAGGTGTCAGTCTGGCTACAAAATTCTTGCCTTACATTAAACATTGAAAAAACAGTCTCAATGCTGTTTAAACAAGCGCAAATTTTCCCAAACGTTTGAAATATCAGTAAATGGTCAAATTATTAAAAATGTAAATGAATTTAAATATCTAGGTTTAATGATTGACTCCAATAGGCGGCAGTAGCTCAGTTGGTAGAGCGTTTGTCCACTGATCCAAAGGTTGGCGGTTCAAATCCCGCTCTTCACATAAGAAACATCAGTGGTTGAGCGGTCAGATCCACTGACCCACAGGTTGGTTGGTATGATTCCAGCTCTCACAGATGAATGCTGCCGTTGTGTCCTTGGGACACTTAACCCTCCTCGCCCCCAGTGTCTGCGTACACTGGTGTGTGAATGTGTGTGTGAATGGGTGATTGGTTCCTTGTTGTAAAGCGCTTTGGGTGCCTTGAAGGTGGAAAAGCGCTATATAAAGATGTGACCATTTACCATTTGTGACCAATATCAGCTTTAAAAATCACATAAAAAGACTTGGAAACACACTCAAGTTCAGTTTAATGAATTTCAAACATATTAGAAATTCCCTAACAACCGAGGCCTCCTTTGCATATTTTAATGCCATGGTAATGTCCCATCTTCGTTACTGCATCACCAGCTGGTCTCAGGCCTGTAAAACATCTTTAAACCCAATTGAAACCCTATATAAAAGGGCACTAAAAATACATGACAAAAAATCTCGTCTGTACCACCACTGCCCAATTTTGGAGAAATACAAACTGCTGAACTTTCAAAACTTGCTTAATTTTAATCAAATTATAACCTTGTTCAAAATCATTCATAACACTGCTGCTCCCCCTCTGAAAAAGTTTGTGGTGCTCAGGTCAGAGAGAAGCTTCCGAGCCACACGCTCCACAGTCCAAGGACAGTGCACTGTTCCAAAGTTTAGAACCTCGTTTGGTCAGTCCTCCTTTTCATACAAAGCCATAAGCCTCTGCAACACACTGCCATCTGAAATAGTTTCATGCACAAGTTATGCAATGTTTGCACATCTGACCAAACGATGGCTTTTATCCAATCAAACATGCACACATTAATGAATTGCGTGAATGCACAAATATGAAATGTATATATGTATACAGTACGTGTGGTTGTGATGTATGTATCTTTATGACTGAGTTTTTGTAAGTTGTTTTTTATGGTATTTTATTGGTATTTATGCCATTTTATATCAATCTGTCCAGGGACTGCAGGTGGAAATTAGCATATTTGCTATAACCTGGCACAAACATATTACCTCTTTTATGTAGGTCAATGTTTTTATGTGCATTGTCCCTGTCAAATAAACTAATAAACTAAACTAATTATTTAAAATGGAGATACATCCAAACAAAATCCTTCAAATCAGGAAAGAATCATTTGCCTGAAACTCATGAACAGATGCTTTTCAGATTCTTGAATGTGATTATGTCAAGATGGGGGGGCAAGAGACAGATTTCCCTATTGATAACATTTAGTTTGCCATGAAATATCTAAAAGATTCCCAAATGTTGAACCTGATCATTTCTAGTAGTGACTATAAACATTAACTTGCCATATAACAACAAAAATCTACATTTTAAGAGTATTCATTTTAGCTCCAACTGTAGGCCTATAAAATATTGTTAAGTCATCTGAAATTCATTAGTTGGGGATGTGGCATTTACTACAATTATGATTTCATTATTTATTCTAAACCTCGAGTTAGCAAGTAATCTTTTTTTGTTTGGAAGTGAATACATGTCAACACATTTTGTAAACAATGAAACATTTTCAATTTCAATTTCAAATCCCCAACTTCTAATTAGTTGAAATGTTCTACAGTCGTCTTCTGCATATCTGATATTTAAATCAAATCATACCCTCATTTACAAACTGACAATGAGATTAGAATAACAAATATTTGTCTTTGAAGTTTGCCAAAACATGAATAAAAACTGTTGAAAGCACTGCACCCTAATTAACCTCATGGCAGCCAGACAAAATTGAAAAGTTGTATTATGTTTTGTTTTTTCTATCTCTTTAATATATGGTTTTGCAGATTATTTCTTATTTGCAGTGCTGGTAAATGACTACTACAAATGTCAAAATGATAATCTCTCATGATCTCACCTTTGTCAGACCTGCTCTTTCTAACGCGCCACACAAGCAGGTATGATTCATCAGAGCAATGCTTGTGTTAGCGTTTGCGGCACGGCGGGGCTAGCCAGGTTAACCGATCAATCTGATGACCTTCTAGTACACCGTATTAGCAAATTAAATGTCTGTTTTAACTAATCAGAGTCGATATTTAAGATAATCTGCATGTCTTATTCCCAAACAGTTTTAGCTTCCTGTGGAAATGTGGAGGTCAGCGGTCAGAGAAGGAGAAAGCAGCCAGGAAAGTGCTAGAAGAAGAATACAAAGCACTAGGACCAATGAGGTACCTACTCTTAATGTCACAGGTTTAATGGGGTGATTTTGGTGACGTTTTGGTGCTTTCTATCATGTTATAATGTTGTTCCTTCATCAAAAACATGCCTGAAGAGGTTTTAGATGTCATCCATGCATGTTTGTGTCATTTTGCATTCCTCGACACTATTTGAACCCTCCTTATGTTTAGCAATACAGGCCTGTTCAACGCTTCACCCACACGTCCACACTCCTGCAACTTTCCACAAATACAGCTCTGGAAAAAAATAAGACACCACCAATGTTCCCCCAAATTTTTAATGTGTCTGAGCAAACACGCAAACTCCCTGAGCGCTCCTTGGACCCCTGTGAGCAGCATCCGACATGCCCCCCCCCCGCCGTAAAATTTATAAACTGTACATCAAAGTACAAAAAAACCCCACATCTTATTAACAGGTACTAGTAGTATATATTTAAGCATAAATTTAGATTAGTTTTTGCTTTGCACTTAGTCTTGCTCTTCTAATCAGAGGCATTGAGGAGGGAGCTTATGAGCAGGAGGAGAGAGAGCGTGAAAAATTGTAAGGCATGGGGAGGTAGGATGTTTTATAAAGTTTAACCTGCCCTGTGATACACGCTGGGACGCAAAGGTACACGCTGTTGCGAAAGAGCTGCACGCGCTCGCGGCACGTCTGGTGACGTGCATGCGGGCTCGTGCGGCTCGCACACCAGTAGAAGTTTAATACGAGACACGTACTTTTGTTCTGAATACAGGACGATTCCATTTTTCAAGGGACGGTTGGCAACCCTAAACACAACTATACAAATATATACATCCCAAATCTTTCTCAACGAATTTGCAGATATAAAAAAAATGACCCCGCGGCTGAAAAAAAGCAGAGATCCGCTAAAAGGCGGAACTCTTTCATCCCTGATTTACAGTGCACTGCATAAGTTTTCTTGTGCGCTGAGAATGTGCGAGCAGTGCGCAATTGCGCAGGCGCACAGCTTAGAGGGAACATTGGAGACCACTGCATTTTTTTTCTGAAATCAGCATCTCTACATGTATTACAGCCATTCCATTCCAGCGTCTGTTGAATTCCAACACAAACACAAAGCTGAGCTACTTCAGTTCTTGCACCAGGAGTGGAATAAAGTCACTCAAGAACAATGTGAAAGACTTGTGGAGAGCATGCCAAGACGCATGAAAGCTGTGATTAAAAATAAGGGTTATTGCACCAAATATTGATTTCTGAACTCTTCTTAAGTGTAAACATTAGTATTATGTTAATGAATGAATAAAATGAATTTGATCTTGTTATTTTGACCATTTGTCATTTTCTGCAATTAAATGCTTTAAACAATAATATTTTATTTGGAATTTGGGGGAAATGTGAGTTTATAGACGCAAGCAAAAATGTTCCTTTTGCCCAAACACATACCTATAAGTAGTACACATACCTATAAGTGGTAAACTCAGAAAAACTGATAATTTTGCAGTGGTCTCTTTTTTTTTTCCAGAGCTGTATACATAAGCATGATACAAAACTGCATACAACTTCACAAACCTGATGCGATGTGCAGTAGTTTCATTAGCGAAATGGATGTTATGTTGTGATAGTGCTCTGAAGGCTGAGTAACAAAGGGTGGGGGGATTTAATGCATCAAAAAATAAACTGAAACTTATTAAACATTCTAATACTTTGTGGCGAATATGGCATTTTCAAAGCAATAAAAAGTAACATGGTGATCTAAATTGTTATGCGTTTGAGTGTCATAACCCCTCTTTAAAGTGTGTGTTTATGCCCATATAGTCCACAGGAGATCTTTACTACAGTGGTCTTCATATCCATGGTCCTGTTGTGGCTGACCCGAGCTCCTGGCTTCTTTCCAGGCTGGGCATCCCTCTTCTTGCAGTAAGCTAGAGCAAAACAAGTGCTTATTTTATGCATGTTAATAACCAAATTTTAAAGATTGTACACCCTTACTTCTAAACAACATTAGGAAAATCTCCATCAAGGGTGACAATGTTGAAAAAGACTAACATTTCTAATTCTAGTTCTAAATTATTTTATTCCTTGCAGATATTCAAGCTACATCACTGATGCCAATGTGGCCCTTCTGCTGGGCGTGCTCTTCTTCATTGCACCTGCTCATGGACCCTCCAAGAACTATGGTAACAGACTCAAAAAAAATTAAAAATAAAAAATAAACTCAAGCACATGCAAAAGTGCTCCAAATATTTTTATTCCAAATCACCAACATACTGCCTATTTACAAACAGATACAATGCCAGGATCATATAGCATATCCTCCTGGGACCTGAAGAAAAAAAGTGTTTTGTTGTTGTTGTTGTGGTTGTTGTTTTTGTTTGTTTGTTTGTTTTTTGTGATTTTCTATTTGGAGGTAAATTAACACCTTAACATTTACATTTTGTTAATTTTATTTTTATTTTATTTATAATAATAATAATAATACATTTTATTTGTTAGGCGCCTTTCAAGGCTCTCAAGGTCGCCGTACATCAAGCTATTAAATACATTAATTAAATAATACAGTACATAAAAACAAGATAAAACAAAATAAAAACAGTGTAGAAATACATTTTAAAAACAGATACAGATTAAAAGACAGTGCAGTTATGGTCAGAGTGGTCAGAGTGAGAAGGCCTCTCTAAACAGATGAGTTTTGAGTTGAGATTTGAAGTGTGAGAGTGAGTGTGTGTCGCGGAGAGCATGGGGGAGGGAGTTCCAGAGCTGGGGAGCAGAGCGGCTGAAGGCTCTGCTTCCCATAGTGACGAGACGGGCAGGAGGGACAGTGAGGTGCAGGGAGGAGGAGGAGCGGAGGGAGCGGGCAGGTGTGGAGATGTGGATGAGGTTAGACAGGTATGGAGGGGCGAGGATATGGATGGCTTTGTAGGTGAGGAGTATGATTTTGTAGTGTATGCGGTGTGTGTTATGTTGCAACGGTGTGTGTTATGTTGCAACATGTCCTCTGTAATGGACTGTTAAAGTGTTAAGTCCACGTGAAATGAACAACCTAACAAAAACATTTTTTTTAATGACCAACATTTCTGACAAGCTTCTACAGTTGCCTCAAAAAAAATTTAGACTCCCTTTTAATTTCTAATTTGTATTTATTTATTTATTTATTTATTATTTTATTTACTTTTTTATTTTTTACTTCATTTAATTTATTTATTTAATTATTTATTTATTTTTTTTTATTTAATTTTTTTTTTTTTTTTACTTTTTATTTGATTTACTTTTTATTTATTATTATATTTATTTAATTATTTATTTTTTAATCATAGTGCAGCCACAAACTAGAGTCTATCTCAAAACACTTAAAGGATCGACTGGTTAACTCAATGTCCACAATTGAACGGCCCGGGTCTCAAGAGGATATAGCTTATAGTATTGTAGTATTATGTCATTTATTTCAAACTACCGTAGTCTTACATGTTAGTCCTGCATATGTTTATATAGGTCAAAAGATCTTGTTTTAGATCTGGATTAGTCTTGGTTTTGTCCTCTGCCAATCTAGAATTACTTTAATTTTGAGTCAGTTCTATTTGTGTTTCTCCTCTCCCCCTGCACTTAGCTACGTCTTAGAGCTAATCCATGTTTATAGAATGACTCAAATCATAGTGTCGTCCTAGTTTAGACTGTTTAAATAGAGGGATTTACACTTCTTGCATTAATTGCTAACACATCGCTCTTTAGATCACCATGCTACCTTTTATTATGCTATACTCACCAAAATTAGTTTCAATTTTGTTTTTGGTGTGTCTCCTTCTCTTTGCTTTCATGCTAAGTCACTCCCCCTTCAGAGCACACCAGGTTTGTGAAGTGGTAGTGTATTTTTTCTGTATCATGCTTTTATGAAAAATTACTGTGGGGAAGCATGGATGGCATAGGCTTGTGGGGTGAGCGTTGGACAGAATCAAGGAGGTGCCTAGGAGAGATGGCTAAAATACTCAAAAATGTATGGATGACTTATAAAACCTCTTCAGGAATACTTTTGATGAGGGAACAGCATTATAACACAAAACGTTAATTTTGCATAATACCCGAGTTTCAACCTGGAACAGTTCTGCCTTAGACCTGGTTTAGATCTGATGGTATTATTTTAGGTGGTACTTGTTGTGAAAATACACATATACATATATCTTCAGCTCCTCCTGGAATATTTCGTGTTTAGTTCATAATAAAATGTTTGTGTGCAGACACCATGATCTCGTGGAGGGAGTTTCAGGCTTCGATGCCGTGGACAGTGGCACTGCTCGTCGGTGGAGGGTTTGCTTTGGCAGAGGGCACAAAGGCAAGCAGCTTTCTCATTTGAATAACAGTACAGTGTGTACACTGCAACAGCTATGGGGATGGAGCATTATTATAGATAGCTTAAACTGGATGTTTCATTGCTCTCAGGAGTCGGGCCTGTCGACCTGGGTGGCAGAGCTGCTCACTCCTCTGAGGGACCTCCCAGTGTTGGCTACCATCACAGTGGCCTGTCTCATTGTCACCACTTTAACTGAAGTGGCCAGCAATGCAGCCACCATCACCATCTTCCTCCCTATCCTCTCTCCTCTGGTACGCTCACTCACAACTAACTTGTGTAGTTAGACATGCGCTTTGACCTGCGTGAAGTTGGCCGCCCATCAAACGCACACCTACACAAAAACTATGTCAATTATTTGTGCTTTATTTGTGCTGTTTTGTGCTGCAAAAAGTTTTGTTTGTGCTGCTTTAGTTTTTGAGATATTAATAATTCTTTTATAAGTCAAATTGGGGTCAGCCAGCCCCCCACAAAGCTTAAAAATGCTCTAAAATGGCCCAAAATGGCGTTAGTCATTTGTGCTTCGTGTGTGCTGTTTTGTGCTGCAAAAAGTTTCGTTTGTGCTGCTTTAGTTTTTGAGGGGGGGCTGGCTGACCCCAATTTGACCTATAAAAGAATCGTTAATATCTCAAAAACTAAAGCAGCACAAACAAAACTTTTTGCAGCACAAACTATTGACATAGTTTTTGTGTAGGTGTGCGTTTGATGGGGGGCCAACTTCACGCAGGGTGCGCTTTGCCATGCTCTTTGACATGCACTATGAAAAGTCTCTGGTGAAGGGTCCGGTACCTGATTTTCTCCTTGGATATGTTATTGCTTTGCCTCATGGAATATTCCACAGTATTATACATGTCTATCCCCATAGAGACACCACCAAACCAAGTTACAGGTTCAAGGTATCAAGCTAATTGAATTATTATTTAGATAACTGCAAGATAGATAGCCATACCACAGCCATACTGTGGATCAGACCAGGTAAAGCGATCATGTCCATGGAGACAATCAGGTAAACCCTCTACCAGGATAGTGTTTGTAGTTATTGAAGGTTAAAGTAGATAATTGTTTTACATTTGTGTGTCTCGATACATAACCTTTGACTAAGTGGCCACAATCTACCTAATCTACTCACCACCTAAAGCCCATAGTGACTGGGATAATCCCAAGATGGTGCCGGTGTGTCTGGTTCGCTGCTTGGCACTACCAGCTTTTATTTGTTTTACCTCTCCAGCCTCCACAGCCTTTCCAGTTTTAAGTCTCGTCTTAAAACCCACTTTTATTCTCTGGCTTTTAACACCACGTGAGTTGTGTCTTTTATTTATTTTACTTATTTACTGCTATTATATGATTTTTATGGTTTTGCTTTTACTGATTTTATAGTTGTAGGACTAGTATGACCAAACTATAGCAATTTACCTTTTTGTTGTCTTCATTTTATGATCTCTTTGCAGCACTTTGGAAACTTTTGTTTGATAATTGAGTTAATTTTCTCTATTGACTGTGCAGGCTGAAGCGATCCACCTGAATCCTCTGTACGTCATGATCCCTGCCACACTCTGCACATCTTTCTCCTTCCTGCTCCCAGTGTCCAACCCTGTCAACGCTGTGGTTTTTGCCTATGGGCACCTCGATGTAAAGGACATGGTAAGCTGCAGTCTTGAAATCAATCTTTTTTTTTTTTTGTTCTTAAAGGCAAATTAACGTTTTTTTTACAATCTGAGCCTTCTTTCGGTAATAAAACAAGTCGTTTGACTCACCCATAGCACGTTGGTGTCATTTGGAGCTGTTTGGTGAAAGTTATGTTGTAGCGTATCCGTTAACATGTGTATTCGGGGCATTACTTTGCGGTGTCCAAATAACACAAACTTTAGCACTTTTCAAATCATAGAAGCCCGATGTCTTAATGTAAGATTTCGTTTGAAGCAAAAGTGGCCTGTAATCCGAGATTTAGCCATAGTTTCGAGTAGATGAGGACGCCAGTGCGCATGCGCGGACTGTGCTATCAGCTCCCGGGACCCAAACATGAAACGCAAAGCTGAAAACTATGGATAAATCTCGGATTACAGGCCACTTTTGCTTCAAACGAAATCTTACATTAAGACATCGGGCTTCTATGATTTGAAAAGTGCTAAAGTTTGTGTTATTTGGACACCGCAAAGTAATGCTCCGAGTACTCAGGCTAACGGATACGCTACAACATAACTTTCACCAAACAGCTCCAAATGACACCAAACTGCTATGGGTGAGTCAAACGACTTGTTTTATTACCGAAAGAAGGCTCAGATTGTAAAAAAAATGTTAATTTGCCTTTAAGGGGACATAGTCTATTACTGTATGTTCACCTGACTTTTATGATCTTTCAACCTATTACCTTATAACAGTGTTAGTTTACCGACTAAGTTTTATGTTGATTGATTCATGGATGTGTGAATAATACTTTATTGTCCTGCATTTGAGGCTCAGACAGTTTACTACCTCATATTAATACAATTTCAAACTCAATCGCAGTACTAAGGAATAGACACGATTCTCAATATCAATTCCAATACCACATAGATAATTAATAGAATGTGATTTTCAACATTAAATCATAATACTTTATTTCATATTGTGGCCATGTCCCTCAGTTGTCCAGGTATGTTCCATAGTGGTCCATGGGTGTACTAGTCTGTGTGGTTTTATTCTGTACTTGTTCTGATGCAACTCAACATCATTCTAAAGCTATTCATTTCTGTCTGGTTGATGTCTTTTGTAGTATCGAAACTTGAGCAAATGTCTATTTTTGATCATGTTTTAGTATTGATTATTATCTGATTTTCTGATATTTTTGACAACCCCTTACAACCCCACCCACTGCTCTGTACTTAGTTGTGATTATTGAAGTGCAAAGGGAGGGGAGATTCGCACAAAAGAAGAGGTGAATTACACTAATCTTAATGTTTGTTTTTTTTTGTCAGGTGAAGGCGGGTCTCGGAGTGAATGTGATCGGTGTACTGTGTGTGATGTTGGCTATAACCACATGGGGAGTCTCTCTTTTCTCTCTGAACACTTATCCAGACTGGGCCCCGGTCCTGCCCACATTCAACTCCACAACACCATAACATTTTCATAAGAGAATCACTGTTTTTTGTTCTTACTTGAGTTGTTGAATTTACTTGTAAATATGATTTTAAATGTTCTTTTCTGTGTTTCTACCTAATTGTTTTTGCACTATTAATTGTCATGTATATAGTTGTAAAATATATAAAACCACTTGTTCACACATTAACTTCCAATTCCTAACATCTTTTTATTATATATAGAGGTGTACCAAGCTATACACACACAACAGGTCATTTTGATTGTGATATTAGACTATAACAAGTAAAACCATTAAGTTAAACAATACCTATCTGTATTTTCTTTCACAACAAATGCTCACAAAATTAGGATCTTGCACAAATACTATCTATACAGAGAAAAGTAAACAGCATCTTCATAAGTGAAAAGGCAGATTAAACTGTACAGTCTCCCACAAAACTTGAGCTAAATCCACAATGCTTTCTCCCATGGTCTAAATAAATCCTTATAACCCTAATGTAGTATGTAAAAGTTTGATCTGCTAAGACCTCATCTGTGATTAATGGACTAATCAACTCAAGGCCTACAGCCCTAATCAATATCTCAAATCAGTTTCCATCATCATCTTCCTAAACTCCGTTAGGATTCCTTCAAATAGAGTGTGGTTTTGTGAATCCAAGTTGATGTGTTTTTTGTCCAGTTCTGTGTAAAAGCGCTGTTGAAGCTTCTCGACAAGATAATCTAATAAAACACCTTTAGAGTCGTCAGTAGTGCCATAGACCACAGGAGAACAATCCCACAAATGACCAGGACTGCAAAAAGAGCGCAGGCTCTCCTTAAAGGTGACACCAGTGAAGGAGTAGAGCAGAGCTGCAGCTTCTACATCATAGAAAGAGACAACTCCCTCTTTAGGATCAACAAACACACCCACTTTCTCAGGCTTGCATTTTGTAAAAACAAAGATTTTAGGGTTGTCAGAAACATAATAAGCTCCATCCTTGAAAGCTATGGTCCAGAAGCCATTTTGTGGGTTCAGTGTGAGTGGCCCTTTCCTGTTGATGGACTCTAACGCCACTCCTAAAGTCCACTCAGTCTTCCCTTTGACTTCAGCCTCAAAATAAAAACTCTCAGGGACACTCACAGTCTTGGGGCTTTCTGGGAGTTTTCTCTGATCTTCTGTTTGTTGGACTCTGGTTGGAGCTGACTCTGTAGCCATGGTAACATCTACTTTCTTTATTTTGACTCTATTCAGCTCTGCCTCAAACAGCCCTTTTGTCTTCTCATTGAAGTCCTGCTCCAGCTGACTCAGTGCTCTGGCCACAGTTCCCTCATATGTCGGGGCACAGACAGTGACACTTGTCCAGTCTCTGGTTGATGTCGGGGTGCTCGGCAGTGTGGAGGTCTGGAGGAGGAGGAGGGGGTCTTCAGACTGACAGAGCTGCTGCATCTCAGCTCTTCTCTTCTTCAGCTCACAGATCTCCTGCTCTATCTCCTGAATGAGACCTTCTGCCTGCTTCTTTGTGTCTGTCTTCTTTTTGTTGATCTCAGAGATGAGGCGGTCCAGACCTCTCTCCATGCTCTCCTTCAGAGCTGTAAATACTTTGACTCCCTCAGATATTTCTCTGTCTGCAGCAGCATGACTGGTCCCCACAGAACCGTGCAGCACAGCGATCTTCTTCATTCTCTTGTCGATGTCCTTCTGGATGTGGTCCTCAGTCTTCCGCATTAGTATTTTCTGCTGTTCAGACGCCTCTTTCAGGGGGATGACCTCATGACCCCTGTGCTCTGAGTACACACACAGCACACACACACAGATGCGCTCGCTGCTACAGAACAGCTCCAGAGGTTTGTTGTGTATCGCGCACACTCTCTCCTCCAGGTTTCCCTGAGGCTCTGTGAGCTGGTGCCTCCTCAGAGCGCCCATCTTCAGGTGAGGCTCCAGGTGAGACTCACAGTACGAGCACAGACACACCAGGCAGGACTTGAGAGCTCTGAGTTTGGGCTCAGAACACATGTCACAGGACACTTCTCCTGGTTTGGCGACCTCTTCCTCTGATACCTGCGCCTCAGCAGCCTCTTTCTCTGATGCCTGTTGCTCAGCAGCCTCGTCCACTGATATCTGCTCCTTAACCAACCTCTTCGACCTCCAGGTGGCATTGTATTGAGCTTGTTGAAAATGAGCAGTCACCTTAGCTATGAAAGTGTTAACCTTCAGCTCTGGTCTGAAGAAAAAGATTTTTTTACAAAAAGGGCACATGGACTTGGCATTGACAAACCAATGCTGATCGATGCAGCGCCAGCAGAAGTTGTGTCCACAGGGCAGAGTGACGGGCTCTGTGAACACCTCCAGGCAGATGGAGCAGATTAACTGGTCCTTTGGCAGCTGACAGGCGGTGGCCATGGTGCACTCTAAAAACAGAGAAAGCACAAGATGACTCATCAGCCTCTCATATCCAAAAGTGGGTGGAGTAACATTCCATATTATTGGAATGCCAAGATCAGTGTGGAAATGCAGTTGAAATCTAAACATTTTGATCTGTTCAGGCATATTTTTGGAGAATTTGGTGTATTATTTTTTTTATATATTGTCCCACCGCATATAATATAACATAATAGCTTACTTTTATAGGTAACAGATTATGTAATATAGCCACATTGAACCATATTTCATCACCTCAACATAGAATCACAGTTTAAATAAAAACAAAAAAAATACAGTATAACAGTACAATTTCTTCTCCTTTACATTTGTACTCACATTATTTGCAGAGATGGCTGATACAGGGAAGTGGTTTGACCAAATATCCTACAGCGTATAAATCTGATCTTGATCTCAAGTTGTGGTTTTCGTTCTGGCTATTTAATATCCGCACACGTTCATTAAAATACTTCAGCAGCACAGAACAAAGATATGCGGAAACAGCATCTTTATATGCCCAAAGGCTGCAAAACCTGTTTCACCAACTTGCAATGCCACTCTTACCGGGATGGTGCCGTCTTCATTAGCCTACTGGCTCAGAGACAAAAACATAAGATATGCCTTTATAAGATAAGATATGCCTTTATTAGTCCCACAGTGGGGAAATTCCAGTGTTGCAACGCACAGATCAAGAACAGCAAGAAAAAGTAACATGCAACAGAACAATATAATAAATAAATAAATAATGGCCTAGGATAATTTAAAACTAGACCTAAATGCATGAATATCTTAAAGCACAATTATTCAAAAATAGCACAGGATTGGGACACATTCACTATAAGTTTGCTGAACATGTTTGCGGTGCCACTGGCTCAGGAGGGCGCAATAAACATATTAATTCTTGTTTTTTTTTCTTTTCCATTGCATTTATATAGCGCCTTTCATGACATGCCTTGTCATCCCAAAGCGCTCCATAGTTCACCGTTCATTCACTCCACACTTGGTGGTGGTAAGCTACCTTCTGTAGCCACAGCTGCCCTGGGGCAGACTGACGGAAGCGAGGCTGCCAATCTGCGCCATCGGCCCTTCTGACCACCTCCAACACTCACGCACACTCCACTTTCATACTAGGCAATGTGGGTGAAGTGTCTTGCCTAAGGACACAGCGACAGTTTTTTGCAACTGGCGCCCCCCTGTGGCACCTGGAATTCCCAGCGGTCTCCCATCCAAGTACTAACCAGGCCCTGCCTTGCTTAGCTTCTGAGATCTGACGGGATCAGGCTTTGACAGGCAGGTATGGCCATCATCTGCGACACTGTAGAAACACTGACCTCTTGTGGCCACAGACAGCTCTTCTGTCAGAACACGGAAGAAGATGGATGGATGGAAGGATGGATGGATGAAAATGAAAATTGTGTAGGTTAATATGTCTTTTCGGTGTTTATTAAATAAAGCACGTTTGTTGGTAGGTATTTCCAACACCACACGGCGCTTATTTCAAGTACTAGTTGAAAAGGCTACTTCCTCAAGGCCACATGCATTTGATTTCATGGTATTTAACGAAACCATCGTTTTAAGGCTGCGCTCAGGAGGAGGACTACAGGTTATATTTACGTTTCTGTGGTATTTTCCGCATGCAAAGAGTGAGTCTTGCTCCTTCCCTGTGTTGGTGACACACTGGAGCTCTACAGGTTGCTCACCTGTGCTGGAGCGCGCTCCCGCGGCTCTGTGCAACAGCGTGCAGCGGCCAGAGCGCGCAGCCATTCCTCCACACTGTCCACGCGACGACCAGAGCGCACACCGCCGAAATATTCTCCAACAAACTCCTCCCATCACATCCTACCGTGACAAAACTGGATATATTTCTAGTTCTGCTGATGGGAAACACACTTTAAACTTCTGCGGGAGACGGATTTTCCTGGGAAAAGTGCAGCCTTGAACGCCACGTCGCCTAAAACAAACAAACTCCAAACTGTTTTCTACTTTCGCCAAAGCGACACTTTAGGATACGATGCTTGACCCTTCTTCCAGCGAAGACACCGGTGGAGAATCTGACCCCGAGGTGGTCCAGGAGCCCCCGAGGAAAGGCTCCGGTTCGGCGGCGGTGAAGCGCGGTAACAGCAGCGGGGGCAGCGGGGGCAGCGGCCGGGCTGGAGCGCACAGACCGCCCGCTGCACCTGCTGGAGCCGCGGGGAAGGGGGCGAAGGACGGCGCCCCTCCAGCGGAAGAGGACGAGGAGAAGAAGGAGCGAGAGAGGCAGCAGAAGGAGGAAGAGGAGAGGAAAATGAAACTGCAGATTTATGTGTTTGTGCTGAGGTGCATAGCGTACCCGTTCAACGCCAAGCAGCCCACGGACATGGCCAGGCGGCAGCAGAAGGTGAGTGTGCCCGCGCTCAAACCTGTTTACACCAACACACTGGAACTTCGCATCTTTTATCAAACTGTCTTTATCCAAGATTCTTTATCCAGCCGACACCACAACTCCAGGCATTTGTCAATTACACTATTCCGTTGATCCACTTTAGTGATCCACGCCAAATGTGCGCCACTGCTACAGGTGAATCCGACTTCAACCATGAAACTCTGGCACAACTATCATTGTAGCATCAAGTTAGTTACACAATTAAAACAGTCATTCATAACAATACTGATTACAACACACAGTTATTAGAGATGACTTGCTGAAATATGAAATGATACAGAAACTGATGGAATTGGATCACTGTCTGTCTGTATGGCATTACAGTTCTAGTCAAATATGGCCAAAACTGTCCATTCACATTAAGAAAAACACAGGAGGATGCCATACTGTTTGACCATCACCTGTGTAAATCCTCTATGTATACAGTGTTTAAATGGATCAAATATAAGCATATGTGTGTTGTGCCATAACGACATACCCTCAGATAATTGCATGCTTGAAAAATCTGTCTATAGTGTTGCTGTTTGGCTTTTACCTGTAGTTTGTGTTTTTTTAATCCTTTTCAAATCTGGCTAGTCGATTCAGCGCTTACTTTGCGGTTCTACACCACAGTTTTGAAGAGCTTTGAGTCATCCTTTTTGAGTTATACCCAAGTGATTGCATTTGGTGTGGAGGTCTGCAATAATAAAATACTTGTTAAAAGGCTTGAGAGTTGAAGAAAAGTATGGATTAAAAAGTATATCCAAGTTTTTTTCATATAAGAAATGAGTTCCACTTTAAAAAGAACACCGTTGATTTGAAGTTTAAAAAAAAAAAAAGTTACTACATGCATAAGATCTGCATATATGGTGGCTAAATCTAGGGATGCCCCAATCCCAATGTAGTTTGTATCAATACTTTGAAATTAGGTTTATACTGATTATAATTTGGTAAAAATGTGTTGTTTTATCTGATCATTTTCCAAAAGCTGCAGTATGGGTAACTGTCCACCTAAATCGACTTCACAGCTTAGATTATTTTTCGCCTGCTCTGATTGGGCAGAGCTCAGAATCATCAAACATTGATCTAAAGTGTTGCCAAAATTGCATGAAAAATGACAACTAATACAACAACTAATAGTTTGAGTAGTATTTTTTTAAGGTAAACTTTATGCTTATACTAAGGTGCATTGTGTAACTTTTCCAAATGCTTTTCTCCATGAACATGTTGCTTTGTCTGGAATGTTTCACAGTATGGTGTTAAGCTTTTCTATCTTCATGGAGCTCAAAACAGAACTCTGCGGAGAGGCAACCCCGCTCACAGTCAGAATGCCTGTTTTCCTAGGGGGTTTTTAAGCTATAAAACACCTGCATTTGTACATGTACGATAGAGCTGTTTAATGTCATAATGTGGAACATTCCAAGCAGACCAATGGCATATCCATAGAAACAAGAACGTCATGGACCCTCCACCAGAAAAGTTACACAGTGCACCTGTAAGTACACATTTGGCAGTAGTACTGGAACTTGTAATGAGTACATCTTTAGTGGTGTACTGTACACATTTCTACCACTGATTACTATAGATTTTACTACTATTACTACAACTACTACTCCACAAATTAACTACAGACAGTCACAAATTAACACGCTAAAGCTTTGGACAGCACTGTAACTAGATTTGATCTACTTTTCAGCTCTTGTCCCAGCAGACATTTATAAACACACTGAATTAGGAGGAATAAAGTATTGATTTATTGTTTGTCTTTATGCGGAGTTGGTCTGCCGGAGTTGGTCATGGATGTGCTGGGATGCTGGTTTGAATCCCCATATTAGATGCAGGCTACAGACCGGAAGAATCAATACCACCCTGGAAATGCCTCCAGTGTAAAAGAGTTCAAGGCCATGCACTACGTCCATAAAGATGTGTATGAAAAATGAATGTTTATTATGACTGACCAAATGTCCTGTGCGAGCTATAGGAGATGGTAGATACTAGAATGACTTGTATATATGCAATATAGGGCTGAACTGACAACTGGAAACTTTAAAAAAAAAACTGTATTTGGGCAAGAATTGAGATAGACCTGTATATCAGTTGGCTAATATTTGCACTTTTTAACATATCAGCTATTGGCATTTAATCTCCAACAGTGGTCAATATTTTGTTAGGCCCAACTAGCTGTCTAAATATGTATAAAGCTTTAAACTGAAATGCATTTTGTATTGTTTTTTTGGTCTGCTTCTGGACATTTTTTGCAAAACCTGAAAAAATGAGTTAATTTTTTTATCTATATCAATCAAGGTCAGTTGTGTTAGATGTAGATAGATGTAGCCCAAACTGTCAATGATAAGCTTGGGGCTTTTTAATTGAGCCTTTTGGAGACAATGTGGTATTTGGATTTTGGAGGAGTAAATAGGATTTTTTGTGATAAATGGCACTGATTATAACACTGTATTGATTGTATGTTCATGAAATTCATTTTGAAAGTATTTGTTCATGTAGTACTTTCTGATTCTGATTCTGAGTGGAACTGTGATTTTGGCCTAGCTTTTGTATGACTCGACAAATGTGCTAAACTGCAGTCATTTCATTCTGATCTGAATACAATTCTTACAGTTAAGCTGCAATGTTTGGGCTTTTTATTAGGCTCTCATATCTGTGCCACTTCTATGAATACTTCTATTTCAAAGCAGTTTTCTTCTCTATATCCACTTCAAACCTCCTTTTGACTTTTCTTTCTTATTTCTTTCTCATGACACTCGACCCATATATTACAAAATGCAGTTGCAAATGCAGTGCTAGTAAAACTGTCTTCGCTCGAAAGTTCTTGCCTGGTATCTCATCCGTGTACCCCATGTTCATCACTAATCTAGACCACCTGGGACTTCAGACCTCACTGTGAAATTGGCTGCTGGACTTCCACAGTGAGAGACCACAGGCAGTGCGGGTCGCCAGAAACACCTAGAGCTACATTAGACTGAGCACAGGAGCCCCCCAGGGCTGTGTGCTCAGTCCGATGCTCTTCACTCTGCTGACCCATGACTGCGCACCAGCCTTCAGCAGGGTCTCATCTCTAATAACGATGAGACAAACTACAGGAGTGAGCCTTCTGACCAAGTGGTGCAGTGATAACAATCTCCTTAATGTTGAAAAGACCAAGGAGATTGTTATAGACTTCCGGAGAGGCTCCACCCAGCACCCCCCACTGTCCATCAATGGTGCTGCTGTAGAGAGGGTGAGCAGCACCCTGGGGGTGCACATTAGTGAGGACCTCTCCTGGACAGCGAACACTGCATCACTGGCAAAGAAGGCTCAGAAAGAAATACAGTATCACTCTAGACACTTTAAAAACTGCTGCTAAGGACTATTGTTGCACTGTTGCACATTTACTACTGGAATTTTACTACTGTTGTAATGTTGTTTACTACTGTTGTTGTACTGGAATTTACTACTGTTGCACATTTATTTTTTTCTTTCAATGCGCATTCTATTGCACATTACCATTTCACTGCTGCATCTTCCATTGCACATTTTGATGCACACTGCACATTTTGGACATCTGTAAATTGGTATTTATTTAGTTATTCTTTTGCACTGCTTTTAGATTTTAGTAGATAGTTTTTGTTTTGTCTTTATATTGTATTTTGTACACTGTCTTTTTGCATTACTTGGCCAGAGAGAACGAAATTTCACTGTATGTTGAACACATATGGCAGAATTGACAATAAAGCTGACTTTGATCTTTGATGTTCATTTTCCTGTTGCCTAAGTCTTGGTCTGTACTTATCTCTGGTTGTGGTGCTATGATTTTGTCTTTGCAATGCTTGACTGGATTAGAAAAATTGTCAAGGAGCATTTGTTGTGTTTTGAAATGTGGCGTCACTGTTTGCAATAAGAAAACACAACTTTCATTTCCTAATTTTTAAAGGTGCAACTGTTTTTGTAACCTTGTAACCTTCTACTGTCAATGGAGGTGGTATTTTCCTTATCAGTTGCAGACATTTTACCTTTAAATATCTTAAAAAGATCACCTGCAGTGTGGCCTGTTATCACCTGCTGGTCTCCATGGAGACAAGTTAAATGCCTCACTGTTCAACATTCTAGGCAAAGCAATAACATTTCCATGGAAACAAGCAAATGGCAGAGGCTCCATCTTAAAAGTTACGTAGTGCACTTTTATACAGCGAAAGCAGTCAATTGATTTCCTGTATTGTGAAAAGCATATCAGGAAGGTGAAATTATGATATAATCAATCAATCAATCAAACATTATTTATAAAGTGCTTTTCATACAAAAAATTTAACACAAAGCCCCTTACAGTGATTAAGGACACTTTATGACACTTTATGACACTTCAGGGACTGTATCTGATTTTAATGTAATTTTGTCAAGATAACAGCTCTTTTATATCATGAAGTGTATGGTAAAGTAGCTAAATGAAAAAAAAAAAGTTTGTTTATAACCTTTTTTGTAGGATTTTCTCAGCTAATACTAGACGTGCGCGATTTATCGATTAACTCGATTAATTCAAATTTACAGTTCAGGACAATGTGTTTTTATGAAAATCGTTTTTTAAATAATTTTTTACCTGTGAGCGGAACTAATGCGCCACCACGCTCTACACGGGTAAGTTAGCGGGGTGCATCCAAACATTGTACAAGCTAGCATGGCGGCGACTGAGGGAAAGCCGGAGCTTGTACCAAAGAAAGGTGTCACTACATCTGTTATATGGAACTGGTTCAGTTTTTTGCGCTGGACTTAGAACAAACGAGTGCTCGCTGTAAGGTCTGTTCAAAAACTGTTGCAACCAAAGGAAGCAGCGCGACAAATTTATTCCAGCACCTAAAGCAGAGGCACGCAGCGGAGTGGGAGAAGTGCGCTACCGCGATGTAGTATATTGTAAAAGACATGGTGCCCATATATACTGTGGAAAAGCCCGGATTCATTAAAGGGATAGTGCTTTTTTATGTTAATCTGTATGGGTTTCCTTCTAAAAGTTACGTGTGTTGACACCGGCTTACCTCTGTCTCAGCTGATCCCGGTTCGACTCGCTTTCTGGAGCCCACGTAAGTAGGTCCGGTAACTTCCCTGAAACATGAAATAAAGCTTGTTTTTCTTCTCCAAACAAAACATTTGTTAGAAAGGTGATATATTTGCGTCCCAAACAGTTGTCCACGAAACATCCAGCATCGTATTTCGCATTCGCGTATTGTCTCTCTCCACTCGTATCACTATGACCATGTTAACTCTATCAGCCTGATCACTTGTAAACTTCGGCTAGACATCCGATGAAGGTGAACAGGCTGATAGAGTTAACATGGGCGTAGTGATACGAGTGGAGAGAGACAATACACAAATGCGAAATACGATGCTGGATGTTTCGTGGACAACTGTTTGGGAAAAAAACCCACACTATCCCTTTAACATGGTGAAACATTTGGACCCGAAGTATGTGCTACCAAGCCGCAAATATTTTTTTGAAGTTGCCTTGCCACAACTGTATACAGACTGCACAATGCTATAGGTAAGGGTCTTAAAGTGACATATTTTTAAAAACAAACAAAGCTTAATTGATGCAAGGTGTAATCCAGGGGTGTCCAAACTTTTTGCAAAGAGGGCCAGATTTGATAAAGTGAAGATGCCCGGGGGCCAGTAGTTCCTTCTGATGTTTTTTTAACCACAAAAGTTACATGCAAAAGTACACTATTATAAAACCATTTTCATTGTCACAATTCTCTTTATTTTTAAAATGGCAGTTTAACCGAATATAAGCCACTCTGGCAGACGTGAACAACTCTAAAAACACAATTCTGCCTTTAATATCTGGAGAGTCAGATAACATTGAACATTGAACTTGTATGGAATACCTTAAATTTACATGAGTTTGATAAATATCTTTGGCTCATGAACATTATTTAACAGGAGTTATATGTAATGCAAATTTGTCTGTTATCATTAAAGTTTAAAACAAGTGAATTTTGCTCTTGTCTTTTACAAGATCTTTCAGAGAGTAATAGTTTGTCACAGCTACAGGTACACAACATCAACAGTTATAACCAAATCGTATTCAAGATGTTTAATTAAAAAAAAAAAAAAAAGTCCCATAAGTCCAAGTGCATAGTATGCTTTTGGCTTTTCACTGTTAATAGTGACAGATTCAAAACATTCATTTTCAGATTGATCAAGAAACCAATAACTTGCTGACACTGAGAAGGGTGATACTGAGATCTGGATTTCAGTAAAGAGCCCAGGTCTGGTTTGAGGGAAGTGGTTGAGATGCGTAAAATGTCACGTAAGTGGGAGTCACTTAGTCTTGACCTCTGTCGGTTCTTGTTTAAGTTCATGACAGAGAATGTCTGCTCACACAAATATGTGGAGCCGAATAAGCTCAGCATTTTTTTTTTTAGCAAATGTTCGCATTTCTGGAAACCTGTCTTTATCCAACTGCCCGTTAAAGGTCCCATGACATGGTACTTCTTGATGCTTTTATTTGGTGCCTTAATGGTTCCCTAATACTGTAAATGAATCCTTCTTCAAAATCAACACTCAGTGCATGAGAAAGACACATGTACAGAGTCAGTCAGAACATCTCTGTCTTTGTACATAATGGCTCTGTACATTGTCCCTTCAAATAAAGACTAAACTAAACTAAAATCTCTCTCTGAAAGACTCATTCTGGGCCTTGTTGCTTGAATGCAAATGAGAAGGACACAGATAGGTTAGAGGAGCGGGTGGGGGGGTGGGGGCAAATGCGCCGCTGGTTCCTTGTTACTGTGCGCTGTCTCCCACTTCCGTGTTTTAAGCGCGGAGGAAGAAAGGAGAGGAATTTCAATGAAAAAAACACATTTTCACAGAAAATAAAATTAAACCACTGCTGTTTCAGAGGTCCAGATGGTCGGGTAAAGGACTTCCGAGCCTAGAAACACTCGCAGTTGCCTCCAGGCAAATAAAAAAAACGCATTTTGCATTGCGTAGCTCATTCGCGGTCCAAACTCTCTGGGCGTGATTTCCAGAGACGGGGTGGACATCCAGACGGTGGTGGAACTGCATTTGCATTTCTTTTTTCAATGTGACGTAACATAGTTGCCTTGTTCAGAATCGCCCGTTTGAGCTGTGTTTTTTTCAAACGCAGAAAAGGACCACAAATGCTCAGTTTAGACATTTCGCAACTTTTAGCCATGGGGGGGGGGCTCCAGTTGCAGCTGTGGAGGAGCATCATCTGGGCCCATGGAGAAGAGAAGAGCAACATGTCCTTTAAAAGAACAGCAATGTCCCGAAAGCGTTTGTTAAATTCCATAGAAAGAGATGTGATAGCTGTTGCATAACTCATTTGCTCTCCAATGTTGTCCTGTGGGAAACTGTCGATAACCTCTTTCAAAGCTGGGAAGTGCGCGGTGCAGGGCTCTGTTTGGGACAAGTGTCTTTGGAAAAGTTGCAGCTTGGTTCTAAAGGCCTTGATGTGAGCGTACAGCTGGCTCACCACTGCATCTTGTCCTTGTAGATTAACATTCAGCGCATTCAGATGCTTCGTTATGTCAACAGAAAAAGCCATATCTGCCAGCCATACAGGATCAAACAGTTCTTCCATCGGTTGCCCTTTTTCACCCAAAAAACATCCAATTTCCCCTCTGAGAGAGAAAAATTGCTGCATTGCAGACCCCCGACTTAGCCACCTCACATCGTTGTGATATGTTACGTCTCCGTATTCAGCCTGAATGTCAAGCAAGAACTGCTGAAACTGTTGGTGGTATAGAGCTTTAGAACGAATAGAATTGATTGCCTTTACCACTGGTGTCATAACATGATCAAATTTGAGATGTTTGGTGCAGAGAGCCTGCTGGTGAATTATACAGTGAAGTTTAATAGCTTGCCTCCTTCCTCGCTGACTTTATTGCAGATCAGTGTGGCCAATCCACTTTGCTCACCAGCCATGGCAAGCGCACCATCGGTAATGATCCCAGAAACTTTACTCCATGGTAGTTTCAGATCATCAACAGCTTCACAAACAGAAACCTTTCCTCTGGTTTGGCCTTTAAGGCTCTGGAGGTCAAGCAGCTCCTGTTACATTCATGTTGTCATCAACTCCTCTTAAAAAAATCAAGAGCTGTGCAGTGTCAGATGCATCGGTGCTTTCATCGCAGGCTAATCAGAAATAATCAAAAGCCACTCCCGTGTCCCCCAGTTGTCTCTGAATATCTGATGATATGTCTTCGACTCTCCGTGCCACAGTGTTACGTACCAGGCAAATTCTTGCTTCTTCTCAGGGCAAACGTTCTCCACCATTTTCATGACACAGTCTTTGATAAATGTACCTTCAGTAAAAGGTTTGCCATGTTTAGCTATTAACATGGCCACTTCGTGGCTTGCTTTGGTGATATTTTCCTTTGACTCACAGCCCCGAATGAAGAATTACTGTTGTGATGCCAGAGCAGCTTGGAGTTGCTTCACTTTTTCAGCGCGGTTACATTGTCGTATGTGTTAGCATGTTTAGTTTGGTAGTGTCGCTTTATGTTAAAATCTTTAAACAAGGCAACAGTCTCTTGACAAATAAGACAAACACAATTGCCTCTATTTTCAGTGAAGAAGTACTGTAATTCCCATCTTTCCTGAAAGCGGTGGCCCTCACTATCAACTTTCCTCTTTTTCTTTGCAGTTGCCATGGCAGTAATGAGCGGAGAAGGGTTTGCGGCAAGGATACAAAACCAGATAGCATTAAAGTGGTGCTGCCACCATATGGTGAAAGGAGGAATTACATTTTAATGTTTTGTGTTTTTTTTTAAATTCTGTTAGTTAGACAGTGCTCGCGGGCCATAAATAATACATTATAAGACGGAAGTTGCGGGCCATATGGAATTTTACCGAGGGCCGTGATTGGCCCCCGGGCCAGACTTTGGACATGCCTGGTGTAATGTATTTGTTTTATAAAAGAATGTTGCATTATTTTGAGCCATTTGTCTGTCATCTGTTATTTGTTTTTGAGTAGCGCAGAGAAAAATAAATTAAAATCGGAAATCGGATTTTTTGTAAAAAAAAAATAAAAATAAATCAGATTTTATTTTTAGGCCATATCGCTCAGCTCTTTTCATTATACTTTTTTACATGCTTCTCTCTATCTCATTTATCTGTTTTAATTTTTTTGCATGCTGTTGGCATCCAGAGTGGGCAGCAAAGTAAGAATTTCATTGTACAGGGAAACGTGTTTCTTTACTGTGCATATGACAATAAAAGCTTTGAATCTTGAATCTTGACAAAAAAGCAAATAGTAGGCAGAGACTGAAAGTCTGTGGGGAAAAAAATAAATGGGAAGTTTAGTTCCAGAACCGGGTTGTGGGCGGTCACTGTTGAGCTCCATTGCGCTCATTCAAATTGCGATTTCTATTGCGATTAATCTTACATCCCCACCTTCCAGTTACAAACAATATTTCTTTTTAGATATACAGTACAGTGGTACCTCACCTTACGAAATTAATTCGTTCCAGAAGTGGTTTCGTAACGTGAATTTTTCATAAGTTGAGTGGCTATTTCAATGGAAAAGGCCTGATCCGTTCCAAGGTTTTTTTTTTATAGTGTAACTTTTTTTTATAGTGTAACATTTGTTTTCTGCGTCCTGATTGGAATAAACCAGGTCTAGACCAGAACTAAACCAGGTCTAAACCTGGACTGGACCTGGACTAAACCAGGATTATCCCGGGACATGGCAGTGCCGTTGGAGGAGCGCGTTGCTCGTGTCTCGCGCTCCTTGCGCGTTCCGCGCTAGAGCTAAGAGGCCGAGAAAGACGCTCTTTCAGCGGGAATAAGAGCGGGGCGGGGCGGGCTCTGGTTCTATGTGACTTCCAGAGCCGGGGGGCTGACACTGTGAGCTAACAGGCCGAGAAAGGTGCTCTATCGGCGGGCAAGACCGCGGGGTTTCGCTCGGGGCGGGCTCTGCTTCTATGTGACTTCCAGGTCTAGACCAGAACTAAACCAGGTCTAGACCAGGTCTAAACCAGGACCGGATCAGGTCCAGACCCGGACCAAACCGGGACCAGACCAGGATTAAATCACCCCGTGCTCGGCCCGCGGCCCCGAGGGGGAGGCACAGCCCGGGTGCCGCGGCTCCATCCCGCGCCGTGTCGATGTCGCTTTTTGATCCTTCGATGTTGGCTCTTCCTATCATTGTGAAGCAGAATTCACCAAGCGTTGGATTGTTCACTCACTAATGGGGAACGTGGCTGGGTTTAGACCGTCGTGAGACAGGTGAGTTTTACCCTACTGATGATGTGTTGTTGCGATAGTAGGCTAATCCTGTGTCTCTGCTCCCCTCGCGCGTTCGGCGCTATATTGAGCCGTGTCTACCCCCACGCTTCACTATCAACACATTCCATTGAAAATCTATGAAAGTTCGAGTGTTCAAACGAGAGAGAAATGCCAGAAAAGCCCAACTCCAGTCTGAGAAAAGCGTAGAATGTGTGTGGTGAGGCATTTACAGCCCTAAAACATGTAGAACAATTGCAAAATACAAAGTTGTCCTACCTCGTGGACCTCTCCCACTGCGGGCCACCTCTGGAACCTAACCCCGTGTGTGGTGATGAAGTTTATTTACGTTTTGGGGTGTGCATCTGAGCGCGCATTAATTGAATTTTTGAGATTCCGCGTTTCGTAACTTGAATTTTCTTTCGTATCTAGAGACCAAAATTTGACGTGAAGGCGTTTCGTAACTTGGATTTTTCGTATGTAGGGTCTTTCGTAAGGTGAGGTACCACTGTATGTTCAATAGACTTTGCGCTCTACTGCGCATGTCTCCTGCAGAAAGAGCCGCTGGCCTGTCCTGTATCATGTCAGTATCTTGATTTCAGCAGATATTGGGGGATAGGCTAGTTCAGGGATCGGCAACCCGCGGCACTGGAGCCACATACGGCTCTTTGATCCCTCTGATGCGGCTCAGTACAGTGGTCCCTCGTTTATCACAGGGGTTACGTTCTAAAAATAACCCACGATAAGCGAAATCCGTCATCAACTTTATATTTTACAATTATTCTCCATGTTTTAAGGCTGTAAACGCTAGGGGTTCACGATTCAATTTGAATCACGATTCATATGCCACGATGCGATACTATCACGATGCATCACGATACTTGAATTATTGCGATGCATTGCAATATATTCAACATACTTCAGTAAAAATGTACCAAAAAAAAGAGGATAACTTAAAGGTCCCATGGCATGAAATTTTCACTTTCTGAGGTTTTTGAACGTTAATGTGAGCTCCCCTACCCTGTTTAGGCCCCCCCCCCCCCCCCCATGGTTAAAAGTTGCGAAATGTCTAAACTGAGCATTTGCGATCCTTTTCTGCGTTAGAAAAAATCGGAGCTCAAACGGGCGATTTTGAACAAAGCACCTTATTGACGTCAGATCGAAAAAAGAAATGCAAATGCAGTCCCCCCCCCCCGTCTGTCTGTACTCAGCGTCTCTGTAAATCACGCCCAGAGAGTTTGGACTGCGGAGGAGCTACGCAATGCGAAATACGTTTTTTTATTTGCCTGGAGGAACTTGCGAGTGTTTCTAGGCTCGGAAGTCCTTTATCTGAGCTTGTGGATATCTGAAACAGCAGTGGTTTAATTTTATTTTCTGTGGAAATGTGTTTATTTTTCAATGGAAGGCTTCTCATCTCTCCCCCCGTGCAAAAACACGGAAGTGGGTCACAGAGCGGAGAGCTTGGCCACGCCCCCACCCCCTACTATAGGCCACCTCTGTCCTCCTCATTTGCATTCAAGCAACAACGCCTATAATGGAGTGTTCCAGAGTGACATTTATGACTCTTTCTCATCTTATCTCTCTTTCTCATGCACTGAGTGTTGATTTTGAAGAAGGATTCATTTACAGTATTAGGGAACCATTAAGGAGCCATATAAAAGCATCAAGAAGTACCATGTCATGGGATCTTTAAATATCAGTGGCTGTGTATCTGGGTAGTGTCTTCAATTGATACATAACTCTGAGCAACTCAATTCATAACTGAATTTCTTGAATAACAAAAACAAATAAACCAAACCAATAACAAAAAAGTGCATAGGATTTTTTTCTAAAACAAAAAATGATGTTCAAACATTTGCCATTTTGGAGGTAGCTACCATCATAACAAACAATACTCTTTGACAAAGAAAAAAGTGCATAGGATTTATTTTTAAAAAATAAAGTGATAATTTATGTATTAATATTAAATATTAAATTATTAATTAATAATAATCGATTTTTGGCATCAAGAATCGATGCAGTATATTGTGAAAGTTAGTATCGCGATGCATTGTCATGACGATTATTTTGCACACCCCTAATTGTCATGACGATTATTTTGCACACCCCTAGTAAACGCCTAGCCACACACATTCTACACTTTTCTCAGACTGGAATTAACATTTTCTCACATTTCTCTCTTGTTTAAACACTCAAACTTTCGTAGATTTTCAACAAAAAAGCACAGTATTATAGAACGAAACCAAAGTGTATTTCATGTGTATTTCACAGTTCTTATGACCGAGCCTCTTCGTCCAGGCACCGCTTCCATGTGGCAGGTTTTGTCGGGGAGAAAACTTGCAAACATACAGCACTTCAGAGTCACACCGCGATCAGAACATTTATATAAATCTGGCAAACTGAACGCATTCTGTACAGGAGACACGGAGGAGAATGACTGACGAACCGGCAAAGGTCTACAGTCTCTTAGCCAATCAGGACGCAGAACACAATGCGCGTTGGTACACTATAAAAAAAATTGGAATAAAAAAATCCACGAAACAGCGAGGCCACGAAAAGTGAATCACGATATAGCGAGGGACCACTGTATTTAATTAAAATCTATTTTATTTGAGTTCATTCATTTTCAAAATGTAATTCTATGGCACAAAGGCAAAAAAGCCGTTATATGCAGTATTGTTTCATTTTAAATTTCAAAAGGGTTTTGTGGCTCCCAGTGTTTTCTTTACTGTGTGAAACGGGTCCAAATGGCTCTTTGAGTGGTAAAGGTTGCCGACCCCTGGGCTAGTTGTATAGATCAGGTATAAGTGGATGTCCGGCTACTGAAATTTGAGACATTTCTTCTTGTCATTTACACACTCACCTACATTTAACGCATATGGGTCATTAAGACATATCCCACTCACTAATGTAAATTTTGCATTATAATTGATTTTATCACACAGTGACAAACTGTTTTAGTGCGCTGACAACAGCGCTAGCTAGCGTTGCAACTTCATGTTAACCACACAGACTGTGGGACTTTCTGCACTCAGGTTGCATGCGCATCCGCTGTGTTGATAATCATAATCCGGCTTCTAGGCCAATATTATTTAATATAGATGGGGGCAACTAAAATTAATATTTTTGAAATGCAAAATTATGTTGTAATACAGTGAATTCTTTAGTCAAGAATTGAAAATACCAGGTTCAACATTTGTGAACCTAAATATATTAGAATAACAAAGAGAGGGAAAAAACGGTAATAAATTCTAAATTGCCATTTTTTCCACCTTACTTCATTTGTGCTGACAGAAAAGACACTGATCTACATGAAGGAGAAAACACTTAAACAAAACAAGAAGAAAAAAATCCTCTGCTTTTTTTCATTAAATGTATTGCATGTATACATACAGTGTATTATAAACATACATACAAGAAAACAAATAAACTATCTGCAAACAACAACAAAGGACACCTCAAGTATCCATGACAACTACAAAGCTTTGAACCTTTGTGACGTAATCAACCACTTTGAACTTTGAACTTTGAAGTATATAGAACTTTTCTTTCACAACTTTTCATCAGCCATTTTGAACTTTGAACTTTGAACTGAAGTATATGTCTTTTCTTTCACACGTTTTTAAGACACTGAGCAGAAGAGACAGAGTAGATCACACAGAGTAGATCACACTTTTTATCTGAATTATAGTAAGCAGATTCACAATTCCATAGTAAAAAATGGCCTCAGCTGAAATACGTAAACTTGAAAAAATGGTCTCTAAACTTTGTTGTCTAGATACCAAAAGGGGCAAGGAAATAGAGACCTTAAAAACAGGTTTGCAACCAACTACGCTCATATTTGAAAATAGAAGCCTGAAAAAGACTGACTTATGTCTCAGGCAACAGCTGGACAAAAAAAAATCCCGTATCTCTCCTCTACGTACCGAGAAGAAGTATTGTTCCGATCTAGAGAATGAACTGGATAATGCAAAGGAGAAATATGGAAAACTAGGCAAGCAGTATCGGGACTTGCAAACCTCCAACAGAGAGCTGCATACAGAGAAATTTCAGATGAAGAAACAATATGATTCCAAAATTTCAAACTTGAAGAAAAGCATGCAGTCTCTGAAAGATGAACTGCAGAAGCTAGAAGACAAAAATGAGGTTCTGCAAAAAAATGGTATTGATGTTATCGATCTCAAACAAAAACTTTCTGAGAGGGAGAAGGAGTTAAAAGAGGAAAAGTCTAAATCAACTAATCTCGAACGCCACTTAGTAGATGCCAGGGATGTGGTAATGCGCCAGATGACACAAACTATTACCTTTGGAGTGACTAAAAATCAATTCCAATCCACTTCAGAATTCCTTCACATCAACCAGAACAATCAAACTTCAAGTAAAATCAGAAAGTTGGAGAAAGAATTGTCGGAAAGCAAAGAAACAATGGTTACAAATTACGTCATTAAAGATTCCCACAAGATTCCAGAATTCCACAACAATTTTATAGAGATTATAGAGAAAGACAAAAACAAAAGGCTCCAAGATGAAATGGCGATGAACAGCGCTGAAATAGAAAGATTACAAAAAGAAAATGAAGAGTTAAACAAAAAAATTAGATATTTTCGGGAAGCGCACTATAAAGAGAAGCGTACCGTATTCAGAATGACACAAACTGATGACAAGAGGTCGACTAGCGATCACCTGATGCAGCAAAAGATCAGACCCAAACTCGACCCTATAAATGATTTCTCCATCAAAAAGGGCTTTGTAAAGCAGACTTCTCTTTCCCCTATCCAACACAATCACAACAAAACCTCATCACGTCAGCCTGGTGTGCTGAGCACAAGGCCATCAACAGAAATGTGGGGGATCCGGGCAAGAAACCTCAGATGGGCCCCCTCCGATATAAAGTGATAGGAAGAGGGTCCAGTTCTGGGCCCTTAAGACCCTGGGAGACCCCTGGGGCCCGGGACAGCCTCCCGAGTATCCTCAGCCCGTATTCCCTGTTTGAGGATACTCATGTTTTGAGGCCAAACCTTACTGCCAACATCCAAAGAGACTTTGTTGAGGAGCTAAAGGGTCGATGGTACCTGATATTCAAACTGCAGTGATCAGTGCGACCGTGAGCCTGTTAAGTATTCTGCCGAACTAGAGAAGAAACTGGAATATGCAAAAGAGAAATATGGAAAACTAGGCCAGCAGTATGAGGACTTGCAAACCTCCAACAGACAACTGCATACAGAGAAATCTCAGATGAAGAAACAATATGATACCACAATTTCAAACTTTCAGAAAAAAATGCAGTCTCTGAAAGCTGAATTGTAGAGGCTAGAAGACAAAAATGAGCTTCTGCAAAAAAATGGTATTGATGTTATCAATCTCAAACAAAAACTTTCTGAGAGGGAGAAGGAGTTAAGAGAAGTCTAAATCAACTAATCTTGAACGGCACTTAGTAGATGCCATGAATGTGATAAGGCACCAGATGACACAAAACATGAACTTTGGAGTGCCTGAAAACAATTACGAACCAGAATTGCTCGAAAGTTATTCTCTCAAGAGCTGGAGAAGGCCTCAATCAAACTTCAAGTAAAATCAGAAAGTTGTAGAAAGAATTGTCAGAAAGCACAATGTATTCTCCCAGACCTGCTCCGCCTAACTCCTCCACCCGAGCAGGAGGAGGACAGTTATTGGAGGATAAGGAAACATAAACGCACTGGTGTCTGCTAGTGACAACTACCCATGTTTAAGCCAAATGAAAACCCAGTGTAGTGCCTGGATACTGGTGACAAATTGGCGTAGAAAGCCCCCTCAGTACAGGTTATTGGAAGTGGACATGGAGTCTGATCCTTGGATCCATCATATCCAACTGACTGTAGCAGACCAAACAGTAGTTGGAATGGGTGAGTCAGGGAAGGAGGCAAAAAAAGTTGCTGCAATCAAAATGCTCAACTCCTTTCATTATAATTATATTTATAATAAGCCACAACCAACTCCCTGGAAAGTACCGCTGGATGGTACCCAGAAAAACACAACTCCAGTATCCCCAAAACTGTTTAATGAGGAGGTTACAGAGCGTAACGAGCATCTGGAAGAAGCAGCAGACAACGCTTGTACAGAACCAGTCTGAGGTGGAGATTCAGTCATCATCAGTGGACCTGGAACCATGTGAAACAGTTACAGAAGAGGCCACATCTGGTTTTCCTGTAGAAGAACCATCTAAAACACTGCAGGACACATTTGCAGAAGACAGAGGAAACACCCTCCACCTACTGCCTCCAGATGCTCTATGTTGTTAACAATGGACATAATTCAAAACGAACGGCACAGTCCAGTGGTGTGAAGGTAAAGCACCTCCAGATAGTGGAGAGATGGCCTCTGAAGCTGCCCCAGTTCACCTACCTAAGGTAAGTGAGGCCACCACTCCTGAGGGAAAGGTAGAGGTAACGTCAGAGCCCCAGGACGAGCCCCCCGACATGGCCCAGGATGTGCTGCTCGAAGCGTCCCAGGAGATGGCACCTGACGTACTCAAGAAAGACACACCAATAACATTCCAAAATGACTTTACAAGAGGATGTGGCTCAGAAGTTTCCCACAGTGACATGTCCAAACTAGAGGTCAAGCTGTCATTGGAAACTGCTGAAACATTCCCAGAGCCACAGGCAATTCTGTTGAATACAGTTGAAAATGTATTGGACCTGCTGCCTGTGGAAACCCTGTCTCAGTTGGCCTTGATGGGAGTCGTAACGGAAAGCGATGGCTTCATACAGTGGAGTGATTCGATCCCAACCACCACTCATCAAGAAGAGCCTGAGGTCTGCAGTCTGCAAGTAACTCCAGCTGAGGAACGCCAAACCAGCACTTCACCGGCCCCATGTGAAACTACACATGAGCCAGAGGACACCAGGGAAGACAGTCCCGTCACATACACCCTGCATCAAGAAAATAATGAACTCACCACTGTTGGAACAACCGTAACAGAGATGAGCAACGCACCTCCACCACCCTATAGAGATAGACTGTCCTTCGCCATTACACACATGTGTCAAAAGATCTTTAAAATGACTAAATGCAACAGTCGGCGTGGCCGTAGCCTAAAGGCCGTCAGACTGCATAGAAAGATCAAGGAGCACATCATTGTTGATGGGGATATCTGCTTTGAAGACTTGCAGAAAATTGGCAAAAGAGCAGCCAAACATCTCAAAGTGGAGTATGGCTCTGCTGGCGTCCTCCTGAGGGCAGCTCATGCACTGGACACTGCAGCTTTTGAAGCTGCTGCCCATCTCAATAAGGCTCTGACAGCCATCCACAACCCCCCCAAGTCCACCCTCTAATGCTTCCTCTCCAGAGTGAGGAGGGCGTTCACTTTTCAATAAGCCCCTTTAACATGTATGTGCATTTACATCCATTTTGATGGAAAGAGCGTTTCCTTTTAAAATGTGTTAAAATGCATATTTGAGAGCGTGTGTAGAATCCCTCAGTCATCCAGGTAGAATCCATAGTAAAAGGAGAATTCAATTTGTCACTTGGGCAAAAGTTTATTTGAATAATAGATATCACAGTCGAATAGATTTCACAGCTCATTCAAGCCTACGTTCAGACTGCAGCCTGAAGTGACCCAAATCTGATTTTTTTTTTTTTCCCCCTATGCAACCTGATCTGATCCGATCTGATCTTTTAATGACAGATCCGATTTTTTAAAATGCGACCCAGGCCACTTGGATATCTGGTCCTAAAACCGATACGTATCCAATCTTTTGACATGTGACTTCAGTCTGAACGGCCAGGTCGGATTCATCCCATTCATCCGGCCTACTTTGGCTATGCCAAAGAGGTTGGCTATTGTGCGGTAACACCTGTTGCGAGCAATACAGCCCAACGCCAACGCGTTTGTCCACTGAAATAGGCTGTCGAAGACGTGTTTCCTCCTGCGAGAGTAGCAAAAGTAGGCGCTCACAAATGTACATATGTGACGCACCACGGACTTTGAGCCCTCATGTCGGCATTACAGATTCCGAGAAAATGCAATTTTTGTATTTTTTTTTTTCCAAAATTTGTGATTTTAGTTTTTTTGCAGAATGTGCTAGTTGAGATCATGAAGAAGCCTCTCCATGTTTCAGATAACAGCATTAGTGATGTTAAAAACATACATTTTTAATCTCAAATTGGCTCATTTTTCCAGAAAGAAACGGGGTGTGTATAAATCAACATATTTTGCCAAGCTTGCGCGCCCGCCAATCCCGTTGCGAGAAGCGCAGAAGGGGGATTCCCCTATACGCCGATCAGCTGTGAAGAGCTCGTGCATATGTAAGTGGCACTAAAGGACATGAAAATGGACTTTTAACTTCTACTTGGACACACGTTCGGGACAGGTTCGGGACACGTCCCTTTCTCCGGAGCTCGAGTACAGAGTGCGATTTAGCTCCGAAACACACGATAAACGTTTACATGTGGAGATAGGCCGAAAACACTGCAACATGGGGTGAGTCATAATTATGATCATATTTCTGCATCAAATGGACTTTATAGACTTTAGGACATGTTTAAATACTAATTCAGCTTTCGTGTGGCAATCATCTGTGCTCTGTGCGGACCGCGCTGTGCGGCTGCTCACTGCATATTGTGGCTCCGCAGATCTCCAGAGCCTTCTCACCTTCCACGGTGGTTGGTCTCACACTCTCATCCAGCTTGGGTCCTCTACCAGAGGCCTGAGAGCTTGAGAGTTCTACGCAGTATCTTTGCTGTTCCTAGCACTTTTCTGGACTGAGATGTCTGATGTTTTTCCTGGGATCTGCTGTAACCACTCCCCCAGTTTGGGGGTTACAGCCCTGAGTGCTCCGATCACCACGGGCACCACTGATGCCTTCACCTTCCAGGCCTTCTCCAGCTCTTCCTTGAGCCCCTGGTATTTCTCTAGTTTACCAGGGGCTCAAGGAAGAGCTTGAGAAGGCCTGGAAGGTGAAGGCATCAGTGGTGCCCGTGGTGATCGGGGAGATATATATATGTATGTATATATATATATATATATATATACACACACACACACACACACACACACACACACACACACACACACACACACACACACACACACTGTATATATGTATAATGCAGGGGTCGGCAACCTTTACCACTCAAAGAGCCATTTGGACCCGTTTCAAACGGTAAAGAAAACACTGGGAGCCGCAAAACCCTTTTGAAATTTAAAATGAAATAACACTGCATATAATGGCTTTTTTTACCTTTGTGACATAGAATTACATTTTGAATATGAACGAACTAAAATAAAATACATTTTAATTAAATACAGTGGTCCCTCGCTGTTTCGCTGATTTTTTATAGTGTATCAACGCGTATTGTGTTCTGCATCCTGATTGGCTAAAGGACTGTAGACCTTTGTCTTTGTCAGTCATTCTCCTCCGTGTCTGCTGTACAGAATGCGTTCAGTTTGCCAAATTTATTTAAATGTTCGATCACGAGCAGTGTGACTCTGAAGACTGAGCGGTCTGGCATTTGAGCACATGCCAGAAGGGCCAAGGCCGGGCTCTATTACGGATATGACCGCGCGCACACTTCTCCGGGTGGTCAATGCGCATCGGGAAGTAGCGGCAATGTTTGCGCACAACAAACTGGTGGAATCTGGAGTCCAGGCGGTGAAACCAGTCCTGAGAGCGCACGGATGCGTTCTCACTACAGTTCTGTGTTTGGTGCAGAGCTGTAGAACCTCTCCCTCCCATTCCACAGACTACGGGGCCGCTTGTAGGTGTAAATTGCCAGGGCCGATGATCCCAGTCCGTCACTGCTCTGAAGTGCTGTATGTTTGCAAGTTTTCTCCCCAACAAAACCCGCAACAGCGCAGCGGTGCCTCGGTCAGAGGAACTGTAAAATACACGCATATTTATACACGCAATATAAAACTGACTACTTCACGGATTTTGCCTATCGTGGGTTATTTCTACAACGTAACCCCCACGATAAACGAGGGGCCGCTGTACTGAGCCGCATCAGAGGGATCAAAGAGCTGCATGCGGCTCCGGAGCCGTGGGTTGCCGACCCCTGGTATAATGTGTATATATATATATATATGGCATGTATTTATTGTTTATTTATTTAATGCATAGTATATTATACTGTGCTATATTATGTGCATATTATGTTCATATGATCAGTATTACCTCCTGTGAAATACTCCTTAAATACCTGTACCTTGGTATTTTATTACATATTTAATTACGTTTTTTTTATTATATTGGTTACTTTGCTATGATATTAGTACTTCCTGACTATTTTCGGGGAGTCAACGGTTCTTCTTGATCCTAAATATTTCCATTGCATTTTTGTTGATCTTTTTTATTTTACATTGTATAATACGTGCAGTACGAAATCGACGTGTGCTCTCTCTCTCTCTCTCTCTCTCTCTCTCTCTCTCTCTCTCTCTCTTTCATATATATATATATATATATATATATATATATATATATATATATATATATATATATATATATGCTATGCTATGCTATATTATGTGCAATACGAAATTCATTTGAGCACTATTACCTCCTGTGAAATACTCCTTAAATACCTATACCTTGGTATTTTATTACTTTTTTTATTATTATATTGGTTACTTTGCAATGCAATTTGTACTTCCTGACTATAAGTAAATTTTGTAGTAAACTTTGACTTAACATATTATCCTGTGTATTATTAAATTATTGAATGTTCTGACCTGCCTGGACATTATCACCACACCACAGTGATAGTCATGATGGGGGAGGGCTTAGCTTAATGTCATGCAAATTAGGCAAGGAGGGCTGAAGAGAGCAAACTTTACGAGCGTTTTCAGAGCTTTCGAAAATCTACTGTGCCTGCTTTCAAATAGCGACAACTTCTTCAAATATGGTCAGATTTTCATGTGTAAGACATCATTGGAAAGCTTAGAATCTATACTTTCAGAATCTGAACAACTCAAAACACCTCCGGGATCATGATGTGTCCTAATTGGCCGCGGTGGGTCACATATGTTCTTCTTGTCATACGAAAATTTTGTATAAATTCTGTGTCAGTGAAGCAGCTCACATAATCCCACCACGCTTGGTTGCGACTCCGCACCCACACGTTCCTCTGTATGGAGGTTGCTGGTAGTCGTGTAAATAATAGATTCGTATCGATGCATCGATCCTACAGCCGACGATCCAAATGCATCGATGCGTCCACAAGAGAATCGAATCGAATCAAATTTTTCTGTAATAAAATTTATTCAAAACATCATTAATACATAAAGTGAAAACTATGCACCATTGAATCGAATCGTATCGAAACGTTGGGAATTCTCAAGTATCAAAAATAATCGAATTGTTGGCTTAAGAAAGTGATATTGTATCGAATCGGCATGACGTGTCTGATTTACACTCCTAGTTGCTGCCACTGCCCCACAAAACGCCATGGCCAACAACCTTGCTCTTCTCCTTGATCTCAAATGTATTGCACATGTGCTGGCTCTGGTAGGACAGCAACTTTGGCTTTATTAAAGCTCTGGCTTTATTAAAGATCCCATGACATGGTACTTCTTGATGCTTTTATATGGCTCCTTAATGGTTCCCTAATACTGTAAATGAATCCTTCTTCAAAATCAACACTCACTGCATGAGAAACAAAGATAAGCTGAAAAAGAGTCATTTTCCTCACTCAGAACACACTATAATGGGCGTTGTTGCTTGAATGCAAATGAGGAGGAAAAAGCTGGCCAATTGTAGAAGGTGGGGGCGTGGCTAAACGCTCCGCTGTCTCTCTGTGCGCTCTCTGATCCATTTCCTTGTTTTTGCACGGGGGGAGAGAGTTAGAGTGTTCCATTGAAAAATAAACACATTTCCACATAAAATAAACTTAAACCACTGCTGTTCAAAGGTCCAGAGGCTCAGATAAAGGACTTCCGAGCCTAGAAACACTCGCAGGTGCCTCCAGGCAAATAAAAAAACGCATTTCGCATTGCGTAGCGCATTCACAGTCCAAACTCTCTGGGCGGGATATACAGGGACGCTGAGCGGAGACAGAGGGAGGGGTTGGAGCTGCATTTGCCGATCTGACGTCAAAAAGGTGCCTTGTCTGAACTCGCCCGTTTCAACACTGGTTTTGTGTAACGCAGAAAAGGATCGCAAATGCTCAGTTTAGACATTTCGCAACTTTTAGCCATGGGGGGGAGGCCTAAACAGGGTAGGGGAGCTCACATTAACGTTCAAAAACCTCAGAAAGTGAAAATTTCATGCCATGGGACCTTTAAAGTTACTGTAAGTTGTACCAGTAACTTTAACATGGACGCTCACTCATAGCGTCCATGTTTACTTCCGTACACACTGAGTACGCTCGCTGTGTGCGATGTCGTTGTGTCCTCCAATGCGCATGGGGGACACTTTTGGGGCGTTTAAAGTTCACACTGGAGTTCTCACTGAATTGGAATTGCCTTATATACTTTTAATATTTCTCCAGTGTTAAGTGATTTTATTTTTTCTTTGAAAATGATGACCAGAAACGGTGCCTCAACAAAACAGTTCATCAACATAGTACTTTTTACAGAGAACAGACTGCATTTTGCATTATTGCATCACAAGCTGGGTTGAATATTAGCAATTGATTTAAAATTGTGTGTCTTATGTGTTTATTGTGCCACATATCAGTGAGCGATAATAGCATTTGAATTGCTGTGTTTATCTCCTGGAGGCATTTCCTGATTTACTGTGGCATTTGCCAGGTGTAAATCAGAGGAAGCAAAATCTTAGGTCTGTCCTAAAGGCGTCTGCACAAATAAAGGATGTTTATTTCCCAAAGAGCTCATCCCCAACACCTTTAAATAATTCAATTTTTCCTTGTAAAACACTGGCCTGGCTTTTTCTACAAATCACATATTGACATTCACTATTGACAAGTTGTGTTTCTAACAAGGTCTCTCCAGATTAGTTAAAAGTAAAAATTATCTTTTTACTGAGGGCAAAGTCTAAGCATGAAAAGCCTAACACTTACTTATTTTAATTGTGTAACTTTTCTAGTGGCCTGTCTCCATGATGATGTAATTGTTTTGCTTTCATTGAAATCCTTGATCTTGCTTTTATTACTTCACGGGTGTTTTTTTAATAGCCTCTCCACAGGTTTGAACAGCAATTGTCAGAGAATCAGGAAGTGTGGTGTTAGCATGCTAGGTGTAGTTTGCATTACCCTCACCATGTTGAATAATAAGGATGCTATGAATGCATAAGGAAAGCAATAAGTTTGGACTGCTGCAAAATGTTTAAAATAAACTAGTTCTGTTTTTCACATTTTTAAATCGTGTACAGTGCATTTAAGTAAAAAAAAAAAGGTGTTTATCGAAGTACTAGTATGTGACCAGCACTATGAAATCTTAATGACTGAAAATTTTATTAAAGGAATATTAACGTTTTTTACAATCTGAACGTTATTTCGACAATAAAACAAGTTGATTTACTCACCCATAGCACTTTGGTGTCATTGGGAGCAATAACGTGAGTGCCCGGGGCAGGCAATTGCAGTCACCAAGTAACAGAAACTTTATCACTTTTCAAATTACAGAAACTCAATGACTTAGTCTACACTTTAGTTTGAGTCAAAAGTGGCCTCTAATCCGAGATTTAGACATAGTTTCGAGTAGATGAGGAGGCCAGTGCGCATGTGTGCATTCACAGCTGATTTGCAGATAAGAAGACGCTCATAACTTTTCTGTTGCGAGTGACACATGGCAGAGGATTCAGACTTTGAGGCTGAAGAGGACTTATTTGAGTATGATGGCCGTCACTATCGTTTTGAGCCTGAGTATACGGATGAGGAGGTATTAGAAAGAAAGAAGTGGAGAACAGCCATCGATATCGCATTACTTTTCAGAGTCGCGCGCTGAATCCGCTGGCCTTCTTTCTTTTCCTTTGCTGGCAAAAAATCGTCCGGACTGACGTGAGTACTGCACACACGATGGTCCAAATGTCTTACAGCTTTGCCTTTCATGTTTGGGTCCATTCTCAAAGCAACTAGCCATTGCTTCTAACTCCGGATTGTGATGAGGAAGCGTGTGAAAACTCAACTTCGTCCAAGCTGTTATTTTGTTTTCACAATCAGGATAAATGCATGTTTGCACCATTTCGGGGTTTCTTCTTCTTATTCTTTAGCTTCTTTATGACTGTAACCGAGAGCTAAGAGCGAAATCAGCTGTGAATGCGCGCATGTGCACTGTCCTCATCATCTACTCGAAACTATGGCTAAATCTTGGGTTAGAGGCCACTTTTGACTCAAAAGAAACTGTAGACTAAGACATTGAGCTTCTGTAATTTGAAAAGTGATAAAGTTAAGTGTGGTATGAGCGGCAGAGGACATCACTGGCAGCAGTCTCCCCTCCATCCAGGACATTTAGTGATGCTGCGTAAGGCACGCAGCATCATCATGTAAAGGACCATACTCATCCGGCACAAGGACTTCCGTCTGCTACCCTCTGGTAGACGATACAGGAGCCTGCCAGGATAATACTGGATAATACTCTAAATAATACTGAACTCTCAATAATACTGCACTAAACTACTTTTCATTATGCATAGTATGTTTATTGCTGCTGCTCTATATGAATGTATCATGTTTGTCACTACCTCACTGTAAATGCTACTGTTACCTGTGCAATAATCTGTGCAATACTTATACTATATTATGTGCAATACGAAATCCACATGCAACACTTATACTACACAATATTATGTGCAATCTGTGAAATACTCTACTTACACCTTATTTAACCCTACCTGCACCTTTGTACATTGTACTTTGTATTTTTATTACATTTTATTACATATTTTTATTATATTGTTTACTTCTTCCCCAGCACTTTTGCAACACTTTTTTACCATGTACTATTATTGCATGTTGTTAGTACTTCTTGACTATCTTAGCGAGTCAATGAGTTCTTCTAATCCTAAGCATTTAATTGCATTATTGACCTTGTGTTGATTCTGCATATGACATAAACAGTCTTGAAACTTGAATCTTGAATCATAATGACTTCCTGTATTTGGCTCCTAAAATGGTCACAGCTGTTATTTTTTTAGTTCTTAGGATTACATTGTACCCTAAATATTCATAATTATCCATCAACCACATGCAGAAAGCAAATAAAAAAATTCTGTAAGCGCCATAACTGAACCATTTACTATTTGTGAGGACAGTGAAACAGCATAATGGCCATCGTCAAATGTAATTGTTGTGAGCATCTCTAGTATCTGAGCTGAGTTTTCTCTTCAAGTCAAATCTCTGAAGCTTTAAACGGAGAATGCTCAACCTTGTGGCTCTGATTATTCTGCAGTTTACACACAGCCTGTGGCAAGTCCTTATTTAAGATGCAAAAATGTGGAAAAAGGCTGGAAAACCAAGGTAAATCGTCTTTTTATTCATGTAACTGCACCTACCGCATAGTATACTAGCTGCATTTCTTTAAATGTTTCATGAATCATAAATCATTAGCAAAAACATTCATGGTTAATTCACTGAGACCGTCTATGGGCCTGGCCACACTGCACACGTGTTTCACCCTATGCGAGGGTAAAAACTGCAACTTTTGGACACAATTTTTTTGTTTTTTTTTTTTTACAATGTATTACCGCTCCACTGTATTATGTCATATGTGTTTGTGACTACTGTGATTGTATGTGCATTTTCTATTCTGTTTATGTTCTTGTATCGCTGAGGAGAGAGGTGGGACGTTGGCGCCGCCCATGTCGGCATCCACACTGCCCCCACTAGATGCGCGTTTGGAGCAGCACATCATGATACATCCTATTTTTTGACGCTCGATGCAAGCGTAGCCGTGTATCCCCATTCAAATGCATAGAAAGCACGCATCTATTGTTGTATTTGTGCATTTAGCATGAGCACAATGTGTTCCTGGGGCAGTTATGTGTTGTTTGAAACAGTCCAGGTCCAGAAAGACTGTTAGTGCGTTGAAATTTACTTTTGAAATCCTGTCATTTTCCATGGTCAGCCTGTACAGTACATACGGCAAATACAAACTGAGAAACAGACTGGATTTTGCTAAGGCTTTGGAGAGAGTTTTATATCTACATCATCTATATTAAGACCTCTATTTCTCTGTTAAAATGAAAACAAAGCATTAAAGCATTAATTTACAGTGCAATCTTTCAAATAGTCTGTACTTTTGGTCAGTTTTCCATTTTTTTTTTCCATTTTTGTACAATAATACCCTATTTAATCCTACCTGTACCTTGGTATTTCATTACATATTTTATTACTTTTTTAAAAATTATATTGGTTACTTTGCTATGCTGTTAGTACTTCCTGACTATAAGTACATTTTGTAGTAAACTTTGACTTAACATATTATCCTGTGTATTATTAAATTATTGAATGAGTCTGACCTGGACAGAGCACATTGACAGTCATGATGGGGGAGGGCTTAGCTTAATGTCATGCAAATGAGGCAAGGAGGGCTGAAGAGACGAAAACTTCGAGAAGGATTATCTCGAAACTAGAAAATGTGGTATGGCTGCATTCAAATAGAGACAACGTTTTTAAATATGGTCCGAATTTCACATGTAAGACATCATTGGAAAGCTTACAACCTGTACTTTCAGAATCTGTGAATCTTGGTATTGGTTTTCCTGCGGTTAGACACATATGTGAATCTCAAACAAGACAACTGGACACTTTTTATCTCTGGATTGCTATATCTGAATACAGTCATCGGAATAATACAAATAATGATTTTTTTTTCTTTTTAACATGCATTTGTATAGATGGATGGATGGATGGGTGGACGATACTAAAACAACTAAATCGAAAGTATCAAGGTATCAAAACTAGATACTCAATTGAGCAAGTATTGATACTAAAAAAGTCACATTCACAGGACAGAATTTAAACATTCCTGTAAAGTGTTAGAATGATCTTGACCTGTATCAGAGTAAGTAATAAGCCCACATAGACTAGTGTACGCCCATGGACCTCTATGGAACATGTCTGTATGACTTACACAGACATAAGGCCACATGGTAATATGAGAAATATAAGAAAGCACGTTGATTTAATTTAGTGTTGTGATTTTTAATGTTTATAATCATTGAGGTATCAGAACCGGTAATGAGTACTGAGTGTATTCTTTAGAATTGAAATCAAGTTTCAGTATGATGACAACACTAGAACTTGTATAGAGAATCTTCTATATTTTTCTATATTACTACTAATACTGCAGCTTTAAGAAGTCCACTGCTCTCCTCCGCCTCGACTCTCCTGACACGAGACCCCGTCCTCTGCTTTGGTGTATGGCCCCGGGCCCTTTAGCCCTGCCAGTGTGTGTGCAGCCCTGTCTTCACTGAGGAGGAAGAGGGGAGGAAGATCGAGCTTTATGTAACCGCACGTCTCCTCTGCACTGACAGGCGGACACAGAGATGACGGAACAGGACTCAAGTCGCTTCCAGCTCAACTCGGGCCAAAAATCACACCCACACCCACCACGAGCACTCTCCAGAAATCTGAAAACGCTGTGTCTTTCCCTGAGCGGGAGGTTTTATCTTGGGGTTTGTGTATTAAACATCTGTTGCAGGATTAGCTGTGAGCGGAGAGTGCGTGGGTCTTCGATGAGGGGGTTCTCTGTACTCTTAGTAAAGGGCTTCTGGGAAATGGGACAGAAGAGGAGAGGAGGGGTAGAGCAAAAATGGAAAGGGAATCTGTGGTGATAAATGAGGAGGTTTGGCAGAGTATTATCTAAAGGGCAGAGTATTAGCACTCTGGTGATGCAGTGAGGTAATTAAGCCACATGGGGTCACATGCAGTGTACTGGTAGCTCAGTTAGTTGAGTGTTTGTCCTCTGATCTGAAGGTTGGTGGTATGAATCCCACTCTTGACATTAAACACCACCGGTAGAGCGGTCAGATCCACTGACGCACAGGTTACAGCTCCCACAGATGAATACTGTTGTGGTGTCCTTCGGCAAGATATTTAACCCACCTCTCCCCCAGTGTCTGTGTACACTGGTGTATGAGTGGTTCCATGATATAAACCACTTTGAGTGGCGTGAAGGTGCAAAATCACTGTATGAAATGACTGTTTATGAATAAATATTACTCCCACGAGACTTTGAGCAGGCTTGGACTCAACCGGAACTCCAGTTGGACTAAATTGGAACTCTATATCAGGAGCCTACCTGGGACAGAACCTCACAATATTGGAATGTGTAATACTGCATATAGTTGCATATAGTTGTGCAATAATTTTGAATTATTTGATACATTAATCATGCATTTGTTGCATGTGTTTGTTTGTTTTTACTTTTGACCAATCAGATGCAACCTTAAATGCCCACCCATCAACATTTATAGTTCACCTTGTTGAACTGCAAGGTGAAAATGGTTGAAATGAATTGAAATTTGGGAATACTACTACGCCATGAGAAAAGAGGGTGTGTCACAAATGAAAATACTGTTAAAGATGCGGTGTCGAAGCAGAGAAGTGTTACCTAGCCTGCTGATAACTTGCAGCTACTGTCACAAAAATGTGCTTTATGTGATGAAGAATGGGGCCAGAGAGGAACGTGATTACGGTGCACTCACTGTAGCATTAACAGGAGATATCAGAGTACTTGACACCCATATCACATGTCTCACATTTTTCTTGCAGCCCTACCCTATTGGTGGTTTTCAGATTCAAGAATGTCATGATGTCATACTCCCAGCAAGGGCCATATTTCCCTATTGATTGTATTTTACCATGACATATCCAAAAGGTAAACTCACAAATGTTGAACCTGGCATTTTCAATTATTGTCTAAACCCTATTGACTAAAGAACTCACTGTATTACAACATAATTTTGCATTTTAACAATTTTTAATTTTAGCTGTCCCCCATCTGTATTAATTAATGTCCTCTGCACTCCACCTCGTGCTTTAGTTTCACTTTTCCTTTAATACTTTTCTCTAAGATTTACCAATGCTTATTTCTTCGATAGTTTTAAGTTGTTGGTTGCCATGGTAATGTGTCATCATCCCCTGTTCCCTCGTGGCACAGAGACGCACTCCTCCTGTGTTCAAATGGAAATACAGCACTACAAAGCAAGAGAAGATGTTTATAAAGGGCTCATCTGGAATCTACCTGTACTGAAACAGGTCTCAACTGAGACTCAGCGGTCACTGAACCAGGACATGACCTAGATTAGACCTAGACTTACCTTGGACCTGATACTAGACTAGACTTAAAGGGATATGCCACCCCCAGGTCAAACTTGGGCATCTCCCCACAGTCCAGAGACTAAAATAAGTGATCAACACGGAGAGCTTGCCTTGGTCATTTTGGGGTGGGAACTATTTTACAGTGCAGAAAAACACAGCCGAAGCACACAGGGGAATCCCTGTTACGCACCACGTTGGGAGTTCCCCTGTTACGCAGCGTGGTGTGTGCTTTGGCTCTGTTTTTCCGCACTGAAAAATAGTTCCCACCCAAAATGACCAAGGCAAGCTCTCCGTGTTGATTTGCACATTTATTTGCACTCGATATGAATGCGCACTACACAGAAAGTAATTGGGAAAAGCATCGAGCAAATTAATTCCTTTTGGCCGAAATCTTTCTCTGGCGACGTTAGACTCCAGTCTAAGGCGGAGTAGCTGCAGCTGCGCGCGGCGGTCAGTGCTGACAGACTCGGACAATGGCTGGGTGACCAGGAAAACGCTTTCCATCACTTATTTTAGTCTCTGGACTGTGGGGAGATGCCCAAGGTTGACCTGGGGGTGGCATATCTCTTTAAACTGGACTAGACTGGGACAAGACCTGAACTAAACTTGAACTAAAGCAGCCTACTAAATCCATCTTGTAGGTCGAGCTAAAGACTTTGATGTTGTGGCTCTGGTATTGCCACAGCCACAAAATAGAAAATTATTAGCAAAGCATTTGTCGAAACTGAAAACATTGAAGCCATTATTGAGAACAACAATGTGTAGGTACAAATTCAAGCTTATTTTTGGCACATTTACTCAGCTTGAATATATTTTTGGTTAAAAGCTTTCCTGAAATTATTGGAATTTTTCTTTGCAAAATCCTGGTGCTTGTGAAAGGTCATTCTTGCAGATTGTGGTCAAAAAATAAATAGACAGAAATAAATTCCATTAGTTGATGAAGCTTTGCTCTTTGTAGTAAGGCAAAAGGGAGCCTGATGGAACCAAACCAGCATTTTCAAGCAGTTAGAATGATTATTTTCCTGTTGATTTTCAAAACATGCAGCGCTCCTGGGTTCAAATCAAAATGTTTTGACAAAATATTTTCCAACTCAGTAATTTGCTTCTTAGGCCATTGGCTGGTTTACCTTTTTGGTAAGAATTAGGGTGGCACAATATAATACAAAAATATATTACAATATTGGTTAAATGTGCACTGTGTAACTTTTCTGGTGGAGGGTCTGGTACTAGCATGTCTTCATGGAGATTTTTATGCTTTGCTTGGAAGTGTTTCACAAAATGAGGAGGTGTTGTTAAATGGTTCCCCCGCTTTCAGTAAGAGTGGATGTTTCTGGACATTTTTACAGCAATAGCATGCAAAAATAGTTATATAAAATATGCCATACTGTGCAACATTCCAGGTAAAGCAATAATATCTACAAAGAGACATACTGTAGTGTACCTTTTAATGCAGATAAAGAAATAATACCCTAAGAGGATGGTAAGATTCTGTGTTTGATTTTGTAATGGCTTAAGAATAGTGAGAATAAATTAGAGGTGGATTTTTTTTTTCTCCGTTTGTACCACAATGGCTTGGTGACGTAGGTGAATCCTAGAAAAATAAATTGGAGAACAAAGTTAGCGCAGAGCAGTTTGCGTATAGAGGTGGCAGTGAACTCGGGAGTTGATCGGCAATATAGCGTCTTGAAAATAAACGACTGAAGATCAAACATGCACAAATCACTCCAAATACAACTTTGGGTGAGTAAATTGTGGAACAACAAACTACATTAAAAGCACTGAATTTTGTTGATTTTGCATATGTCTGCTTTAAAGGTCCCATGGCATGAAATTTTCACTTTCTGAGGTTTTTGAACGTTAATGTGAGCTCCCCTACCCTGTTTAGCCCCCACCCCCCATGGCAAAAAGTTGCGAAATGTCTAAACTGAGCATTTGCGGTCCTTTTCTGCGTTAGAAAAAAAACACAGCTGAAACGGGCGATTCTGAACAAGGCACCTTATTGACGTCAGATCGAAAAATGCAGCTCCACCCCCTGTCTGTGTCTACTCAGTGTCTCTGTAAATCACGCCCAGAGAGTTTGGACCTCGAATGCGCTAGGCAATGCGAAATGCGTTTTTTTATTTGCCTGGAGGCACGTCCGAGTGTTTCTAGGCTTGGAAGTCCTTTATCTGAGCCTCTGGACCTTTGAACAGCAGTGGTTTAATTTTATTTTCTGTGGAAATGTGTTTATTTTTCAATGGAACGCTTCTCATCTCTTCCTCCGCGCAAAAACACGGAAATGGGTCAGAGCGCACAGCTGAGAGCGGAGAGTTTGGCCACGCCCCCACCCTCTACTATAGGCCATCTCTGTCCTCCTCATTTGCATTCAAGCAACAACTCCCATAATGGACTGTTCAGGGAGAGAAAAATTACTCTTTCTCATCTTATCTCTGTTTCTCATGCACTGAGTCTTGATTTTGAAGATGGATTCATTTACAGTATTAGGGAACCATTAAGGAGCCATATAAAAGCATCAAGAAGTACCATGTCATGGGATCTTTTAAAGTACTGTATTTTGTGGTATCTTTGGTATCCAAGTTTTATGTGATAAATTTGTCATGATAATTACTAGGCCTATATTGAGTTATTGTTCAATATACTCTATCATAACAATATATTTTTTCAGTCTCAGTATTTATGGTATAAACCTTTTCTTCACACTAGTTACTAGGGGTGGCACGGTTCATGAAAAACCGACGAACCGTTCGGTTCGCTTGTCACGACGAACCGTTCGGTGTGCACCTGACTGTTCCAGGCATGCGCAATGTATACTTGCCTCTGCCTTTCGCGAGAAAGATGAATGAGATGAATGCGGTAAATAAAGTTAGATAGAAATGGCAAGTGAGAGTGGAGATAGCGGCAAGGACATAGAGGATGCACCAGTGTCATTTAAGTCTGGTGTCTGGGGAAAAGCCCCTCCCACGCCGCCGCCGAAATGCGCTCTAATCAGAGGCATTGAGGTGGGAGCTTATGCGCTATCAGGGAAGCTAACAGGAGCAGAGAGCGCATGAAAAGTCGGTTAGTGAGGCACGGAGAGATGTTTTATAAAGTTTAACCTGCCCTGTGATACATGTTACACGTTACACATGCTCGCTCGCGTGCTCGCTCGCGCTTGCTCACTGACGTGCGGTATCCGCAGCTCCAGACGGAGCGCGGCCCGCACACCGGTACGAGACACGTACTTTTGTTTCTGTTTCTTCAATATCTAGTGAAAGGGTTTTTTCAACAGCAGGTGACAGAGTTACTGCCACCAGATCGGCACTCACCACTAGGGGTGGCACGGTTCATACACTCAACAAAAATATAAACGCAACACTTTTGTTTTTGCTCCCATTTTTCATGAGATGGACTTAAAGATCTAAAATTCATTCCAGATACACAATATTACCATTTCTCTCAAACATTGTTCACAAATCTGTCTAAATGTGTGATAGTGAGTAGGGTTGGGCGGTAATACGGTATACTGCGGTATCTAAAAATAGCAACGGTATCAGATTCATTACCGTCATAAAAAAAAAAAAATCTTGCCCTAATATAATATTAACTATAATTAATTTAATGCCTAAATAAAGAGTGTTTGTCCAGCACTTATGTATGTGTGGTTGTGTTTGTTAATTTAATACTATTACAGTTTAAAACTAATATTACTATCGGAGAGATGACGTTCGATGAAGTTCCTGGATGTTGCGTTGTCACGTGACATTACCGCTCAGAAGAGAGACGGAGAAGACAACATGACAGACCGCGCTGAGTTGGTCCCAAAGAAAAACACAACATCTGTAATTTGGCAGCATTTCAGATTTCGGCCAAATGACAAGGGAGAGCCGGGAAATGTCAACGAGGCTGTGTGTAAAAGACGGTGGCGGTGTTCTGGTGAAACATCCTACCCGTCGAGAGATAACAGCGGCACTGTGGAGGAGCAAGCAGAAGCAGAGGCAACTGCATATTGTCGCGACTCGCGAGTGTAGTGCACTCATGAATGTATGCATAACTCACCTTCTTAACTGTGTTGTTACAGCTTTGCCATGCGGGTTTTGCTCAGTTCTTGGTTAAGCACTTGGTTATAAAGTCACTGCTTCTGATAATAGTTGCGGTCCCTTTAAAAAAGGGACCGCTTTTGTGTCTTTCTGATATTCTCGCGTGTTAATAAAAACAACTCACCGTTTTTGAGTCTGAAATGTGAGAAGTTTTCGGGTTTCTTATTACAAACGCAACTTCCACACGAGGCTGTTATTCTGGGAGATGAAGACCCCCTTCTTTGGTGGAACGAGGGTTGCCCGAAAATACCTGTGCTCTCCATCGGAACGGGTCTTCAGCACCGCGGGCAAAGTTGTCAATCCACATCGTGCCCTACTCAAGCCGGAAAAAGTGAACATGCTGGTTTTGCATTCAATAGCTTAATATTTTTATTTTCAATAAGGAGTAGCTTTTTCTGACGGACGAAAATGGTCCGGGATGTTGTATAGTTGTACGTTTAATTTATTTGATTCATGTTAATAGATTTTAAAAATATACAAACGAGCAGTATTTTCCACTGCGTTCTCAGGACAGGGTTATATATGCACATTTTCGGTTATGTCTTGTTATTTATTGTTCAGATTTTCTTATTTGATAAGATCAAGTATTTTATTTATTTGATTCCTGTTGGTTTGTTAGCTTTAGCCCACAGACAATTTGTTATTTCGTTCCATCGGTTGGCTGCTGTATTTGCACTTTACACATTTGTTAATAAAAGTTACTAATTTTGTACATGTTTTGTTATGTTTTCAGTATCATTAGGCCTATGTAATGCTTGCTTCTGTTTCTGAACGGTATAGGTGCAAGCTGCCATTTGGCGAGGCGACTCCACTGTAGTGCTGTTTTTTTTGTTTTTGTTTTTTTTAGCCTTAGCAACGGTAATACCGTATACCCCGGGAAAATGTGGAGACGGTTTAACGGTATCAAAATTTGGATACCGCCCAACTCTAATAGTGAGCACTTCTGCTTTGCTGAGATAATCCATCCCACCTCACAGGTGTGCCACATCAAGATGCTGATCTGACATCATGACCAGTGCACAGGTGTGCCTTAGACTGCCCACAATAAAAGGCCACCCTGAAATGTGCATTTTTTTTGCTTTATTGGGCGTCTGGGGACTCAGAACCAGTCAGTATCTGGTGTGACCACCATTTGCCTCATGCAGTGCACACATCTTCTTCGCATAGAGTTTATCAGATTGTCAATTGTGGCCTGTGGAATGTTGGTCCACTCCTCTTCAATGGCTGTGCGAAGTTGCTGGATATTAGTGGGAGCTGGTACACGCTGACGTATACGCCGGTCAAGCACATCCCAAACATGCTCAATGGGTGACATGTCTGGTGAGTATGCTGGCCATGCAAGAACTGGGACATTTTCAGCTTCCAAGAATTGTGTAGAAATCCTTGCAACATGGGGCCGTGCATTATCTTGCTGAAACATGAGGTGATGTTCATAGATGTATGGCACAACAATGGGCCTCAGGATCTCATCACGGTATCTCTGTGCATTCAAAATGCCATCAATAAAATGCACCTGTGTTCTTCGTCCATAACAGATGCCTGCCCATACCGTAACCCCACCACCACCATGGGCCACTCGATCCACAACATTGACATCAGCAAAGCGCTCACCCACACGACGCCACACACGCTGTCTGCCATCTGCCCTGAACAATGTAAACCGAGATTCATCCGTGAAGAGAACACCTCTCCAACGTGCCAGACGCCATCGAATGTGAGCATTTGCCCACTCAAGTCTGTTACGACGACGATCTGGAGTCAGGTTAAGACCCCGATGAGGACGACGAGCATGCATTTGAGCTTCCCTGAGACGGTTTCTGACAGTTTGTGCAGAAATTGTTTGGTTATGCAAACCAATTGTTTCAGCAGCTGTCCGGGTGGCTGGTCTCAGACGATCTTGGAGGTGAACCTGCTGGATGTGGAGGTCCTGGGCTGGTGTGGTTACACGTGGTCTGCGGTTGTGAGGCCGGTTGGATGTACTGCCATATTCTCTGAAACACCTTTGGAGACGGCTTATGGTGGAGAAATGAACACCTTAAGCCGAGCAACAGATCTGGTTGACATTCCTGCTGTCAGCAATTGCACGCTCCCTCAATGCTTGTGACACCTGTGGCATTTTGCTGTGAGACAAAACTGCACATTTCAGAGTGGCCTTTTATTGTGGGCAGTATAAGGCACACCTGTGCACTAATCATGATGTCAGATCAGCATCTTGATGTGGCACACCTGTGAGGTGGGATGGATTATCTCAGCAAAGCAGAAGTGCTCACTATCACACATTTAGACAGATTTGTGAACAATGTTTGAGAGAAATGGTAATATTGTGTATCTAGAATGAATTTTAGATCTTTAAGTCCATCTTATGAAAAATGGGAGCAAAAACAAGTGTTGCGTTTATATTTTTGTTGAGTGTATAATGTGCTTAAAGTCATGTCAAATGCAGATTGTGTGATTATTACATTGTATTAAGATTTTATATTACATTAGATTATTATATAATCTTATAACCTTTTTAATGTTATATCCTGTTATTGTGGATTATTAAGATAAAAGGATATAAGGTGTATTTTGAAAGAAACCAATAAGAACCGTGACCCTTAAAACCGTGATACGAACCGAACCGTGAATTTTGTGAACCGTGCCCCCCCTAGTTACTAGTTGTTGTTTTCTTAACTTTATGCAGGATTAGGCCTATATGGTGACATTCGTGTAGTAGATTGTCCTATAATGACACATCATAGACAACTACTACAACTACTTAAGTCTTTCATTGTACTATTTGTATATTGCTGAACACATACAACAAGGATATTGTGAAAGTGGTATGAATTCATGTTATGTTTATGATTATATTTTCAGAATCAGTATGTTGTGCTTCAAAATTTTCCAATTCCAATGTAATCTACAATTCTAAGCCATGAATTGTGTGTAATCCTTCTTTGTCCTATGTGAGCCGAGAATGCAATCTGAAGTTTCCCTCACTGTGCAGGTGGGAGCTGCAGAAGGAAATGTACTGAAACCTGGGTTAACATTTCACTGTTATGTTTGGACTTGGAAATAAGACGTGCTGCATTTTTAATGAAGTCTGCAGCAAAATCATGCAGACTTTGCTGCCTCAACTTTTAGATTTTACTGAGCTTCAGATTACGAGATCTGCTTAACGCTGCCCTGATGAAACGGTTTAATATATCACCACAGAGCAGTGTGTATGTAATGAAGCTGTTTCCTTCAGGCTCTATAAGGAGAACCATTTCAATATAATGTGCAAGGAATCATATATTGGTTTTGTAGTTTGCAAGATATATGCCCAGAAATCTTTCAGAGTATAAGACTTTTTACTTACTTTGGGGAATTACCTGCTAGCACATAACACATTTAAATGTCTATGTTATCTTTTATAGTTTTGAAAATTACATACTCGCCAAAAACAGTTTTTGTAAGTTTCACTTTCGTTTAGACTAGGCTCTCTGAAACAGGCATGGATGACATCTAAAACCTCTTCAAGCATATTATTGCTGAGAGAATGTTCTAACATGGTAGCATGCTCAAAAAAATACATTTTGCATAATACCTCAGCTTTAATAATTTGTCATTTCCACTTCCAACATAGATGTTGTTAGTACTCTAGTTTGTTCACTACTGATGACCAACTCTTCTGTATAAAAGTACTGTACATTACACATCAACTATCACAATAATACTTATATATGTTTATCATAACTAGTAATATTATATTTCTACCCATACATTTGATACTGCTTTTGCTACAGTTACCACTACTCCTACTACTGTTACTCTATCAGTACTTTAACTACTTTAACTGACGGTACTTTTTGCTATACTGTTTTAACACTGCAATGTCAAACAAATAGCAAATACATGCATCTACTTTTTATTATAGATTATTCATAAGAAATTTGAAAAGATATATTTGTACATTTCATTCATGTACTTAGACTTGGATAAATTACATATTGAAAATTGCATTTGTTTCCGTGTTCCCCATAGCTTACAGTGAGAAGTTGATAGCAATGCAACAGACTTGTTTATACTGTAAAGTCTATAAAATCTGGCCTCATAAATCTCCTTTGTCTTCCCACAGCGGGTGCCAATGCAGCACAAGCAGAAGCAAATCAAAAGCTGTTCCTCCAATATTTCCAACTGCACACTCCAAACACATTCACACTTCCCCATTAGACTTTTAATCTTATGGACATTTTGATAATTTTGTGGTGGAACAATTAAATTAGCTAAATTGACATATGCAAAAATACCCAGTCAGGGGTTATGGTAATTGTCGGAAAAAAAAATCAGGACTACTCCAGAGAACTGGTCCAGAGTTATTTCTCTCTTATCTTATCTTGCCTTATAATTTCCAAGCACTCTTAATTATTCACTGTGGTGAGTTTATAAGCACTTTTCACAACATTCACAGGCCAGAGCAGAGTTATGCCATCATGATAATATTAACAGCAACTAGTACCAACTGTGCACGTCGTGATTATCGAACAATAAAACGTGTTACAATTAGATGCAGACAGTACACTGTTGTTTGGACCTCAGGAGCTGATTATATGACATTATCCGTACCAAGACATAATCGAATTGGGTACAGGCCCTTCAAGCTTACACTGTAGAGCTTTATAGACAATTTTGCATGTGTGCAGTCAGTGTTTATGATAATCGTGTAATTTATCATTGCTAATCTTTGTGTTTATCCATGATTTTGTAGTTGGTGTAATGTTTACCTGTTTGGCTGTCATTAATCAGCTGTGTTGCTCCTGGCGTCTGGTTCAGAAGTGAAAAGTCAGCATTTTGTCAGCTGCTCAAATAGTTGATTCTTATTCATCTAGGCATTGTTATTAGTGTGTTTTAATTGATTGATTGATTAATTGCATTTATATAGCGCCTTTCATTCACCCAAAGCGCTTTACAGTTCATTGTTCATTCACTCCACACTTGGTGGTGGTAAGCTACTACTGTAGCTACAGCCGCCCTGGGGCAGACTGACGGTAGCGAGGCTGCCAGTCTGCGCCATCGGCTCCTCCGACCACCTCCAACACTCACACACCACTTTTAGACTAGGCAATGTGGGTGAAGTGTCTTGCCTAAGGACACAACGACTGGCGCCCCACTGTGGCACCTGGAATTCCCAGTGGTCTCCCCTCCAAGTACTAACCAGGCCCTGCCTTGCTTAGCTTCTGAGATATGACGAGATCAGGCTTTGACAAGCCGGTATGGCTTGTTAATGTATCAAAATACTGATATATAGGCAGGTGTATTATTGTAGGGCTGTGCAATAAATACAATTTTGATGATGATTAATCCAAGGCGCTGTACAGTCTTTAAAAACCTTGAAAACAGGACTAGAATACTAAAAGTATTGCTGTGGTTGTAACACATTCCTAGAATCCTAATGATTCATCTCCACAAGCTTATCAGCGCTTTTCACAACTTTCTGACACCAGAGTTTTACCATCAGAGTATAGATAACAACAACTAGCATGCTAAAAGTGCACTTCCTGGGTGTTGGATTAGAGCCAGAGCTGCTTTTACACTATATAAATTTTTTTAAAAATGTGCTCCTCACCTTCCACGGTGGTTGGTCTCTCACTCTCATTCAGCTCGGGTCCTCTACCAGAGGCCTGGGAGCTTGAGAGTTCTGCGCAGTATCTTTGCTGTTCCGAGTACTGCACTTTTCTGGACTGAGATGTCTGATGTTTTTCCTGAGATCTCTTGTAACCAGTTTGGGGCCAGCCCCGAGTGCTCCAGTCACCATGGGCACCACTGATGCCTTCACCTTCCAGGCCTTCTCCAGCTCTTCCTTGAGCCCCTGGTATCTCTGGTTCTCTAGTTTCTCGTGTTCCTTTTTCCTGACGTTACCATCACTTGGTATTGCAATGTCCACCACCACGGCTCTGTTCTGTTGCTTATCCAACACCACTATGTCTGGTTGGTTCGCCATCACCATTCTGTCAGTCTGTATCTGGAAGTCCCACAGGATCTTGGCTCGATCATTCTCTGCAAGCTTCGGAGGTGTTTCCCACCTTAACCTTGGGGTCTCCAGCCCGTACTCTGCACAGATGTTTCTGTACACTATGCCCGCCACTTGGTTGTGTCGCTCCATGTACCCTGCAGATATGTGCTGGACTGTCTCAGGAGCCTCTTTGCACAGCCTACACCTTGGGTCTTGTCTGGTGTGGTAGATCTGGGCCTCTATTGCTCGGGTGCTCAAGGCCTGCTCCTGTGCAGCGAGGATGAGGGCCTCTGTGCTGTTCTTCAGACCAGCCCTCTCCAGCCATTGGTAGGATTTCTTGATATCAGCCACTTCAGTTATGTTTCGGTGGTACGCCCCATGTAGGGGCTTGTCCTGCCATGATGGTCCCTCCAGCACCTCTTCCTCTAAGCTCCACTATCTGAGACATTCCCTGAGCACATCATCTGTCAGGGCCTTGTCCTTGATGTACTTATGGATTTTGGATGTTTCATCCTGGACAGTGGTTCCCACACTCACAAGTCCTTGGCCTTTCTCCTTCCGGCTCGTGTACAGTCTCAGGGTGCTGGATTTGGGATGGAACCCTCCATGCATGGTCAGGAGCTTTTGTGTCTTAACGTCTGTGGTCTGTATCTCCTCCTTTGGCCAGCTTATGATTCCTGCTGGGTATTTGATCACTGGCAGGGCATATTATATTATATTATATTATATTTTATTTATATATATATATATATATATATATATATATATATAATTAGGGGTGGCACGGTTCACAAAATTCACGGTTCGGTTCGTATCACGATTTAAGGGTCACGGTTTTCGGTTCTGTACGGTTCTTATTGGTTTCTTTCAAAATACACCTTATATCCATTTATCTTAATACTCCACAATAACAGGATATAGCATTAAAAAGGTTATAAGATTATATAATAATCTAATGTAATATAAAATCTTAATACAATGTAATAATCACACAATCTGAATTTGACATGACTTTAAGCCCATTATTGGAACCATCTCTCCGATCTGGTGGCAGTAACTATGTCACCTGCTGTTGAAAAAAACCTTTCACTAGATATTGAAGAAACAGAAACAAAAGTACGTGTCTCATATTAAACTTCTACCGGTGTGTGGGCTGCGCTCCGTCTGGAGCTGTGGATACCGCACGTCAGCGAGGGAGCGCGCGAGCGCAGCTCTGTCGCACGTGTAACGTGTATCATAGGCCACGTTAAATTTTATAAAACATCTGTCCGTGCCTCACTTACCGCCTTTTCACGCTCTCTCCTCCTGTTAGCTTCCCTGATAGAGTGCATAAGCTCTCTCCTCAATGCCTCTGATTAGAGCACATTTCGGCTGCGGCGTGGGAGGGGGGAGTCCGTGACTTTCCGCTTTTCCCCAGACACCGGACTTAAATGACACTGGTGCATCCTCTATGTCCTTGCTGCTACCTCCACTCTCACTTACCATCTCTATCTAACTTTATTTACCGCACTCATTCATCTTTCTCTTTTTATATACCGGCATGCCAGAGGCAAGTATACATTGCGCATGCCCGGAACCGTCAGGCGCGCACCGAACGGTTCGTCGTGACAAGCGAACCGAACGGTTCGTCGGTTTTTCATGAACCGTGCCACCCCTAGTAACTAGTGTGAAGAAAAGGTTTATACCATAAATACTGAGACTGAAATACATGAACCGTGCCACCCCTAATAAATAAAAATAAATAAATTTAAAAAAATATATATATATATATTAGAGCTGGGCGATACAAAAAATCAGATTTCCGATTTTAATCAAATTTTCTCTGCCCTACTCAAAAACAAATAACAGATGACAGACAAATGGCTCAAAATAATGCACTATTCTTTTATAAAACAAATACATTACACCTTGCATCAATTTAAGCTGTTACTGTTGTAAAAAAAATATCACTTAGGCCTAAAAAAAATAAATCTAAGTTTCCGGTTGCCGACCGACCCTGTTGATTTGCATGCGACCCAAATTATTTTATTGGACTTGATAAAATAAAATAAATTTGATACTCAAATTAATTTTACAAGCTTCGGTTAAAAAAGAAAGAAAACTAATGGCTTACTGTATTTTTCAATTTCCGTGGGGCAGTGTGTACGGGGGTCCTCGGGTTACGACGGTAAAAAAAAAAAAAAAAATTACGCGTCATTCCGTCTTACGCGGTTTAGCGTGGTAAGCGACGTAAACAAACGCGAACGGCGCACGGCGGAAGAATACGCTTTGTTGTGGTTGTAGGGCGAAGCCTTAAGAACGGATCAACTTAGGGTGACCATACGTCCTCTTTTCAGAGGCTGTCCGGGCTGTCCGGCCGGAGTTTATAAAATCCTTCAAATGTCCGGATTTTTGATTCCGTTGGAAACACGCTCCAGTTCGAGTCGAACCCCGGAACGTGTATTCATTCATTCACAAACAAGCGCGCCACGCTCCACACACACACACACACGCACGCACGCACGCACGCACGCTCGCTCGCTCGCTCGCTCACTCACTCACTCACTCACTCACTCACTCACTTACTCACTCACACACACACGCACACACACACACACTCGCAGGCTGACAGGCAGGTAGGCGCACTGCGAAGACACAGAAAATGCCGAAACGCAAATGCAGTTTCACGGATGAATTGCAAAAAAAGTACCCGTTTTCGCCCGGGGCGTGACAAGTGGGAGGCAGAATGCACAGTGTGCAAAGCTGGGACTTGCGTCTCTGTGGCGAATAAGGGGTCCAACGATCTGAAAGCTCATATCGCCACAACAAAACACAAAATAGCTGTGCAGGGTGAGAGCTCGAGTTCAAAACTCACGACATACTTTGTGCGACCTGGAAAAAATGAAGATATGGTGAATGCAAGCGAGGGTGCTCTATTATTTGTATATTTTTTTTCATTAGCCATTAGACACATTATTTTGAAGAATGGGCTTACTGAACATTGAAGGATAGGCTAACTCTCTTTTTATTTTTGTTTTTTCTTAACTAAGGTGTAAGTGTCAGCCTTAAGATTGCTTATATTAATAAATATATTATTTATAAAGCAACTGTTTGTGAGTGTTTTGGGCTATTTTTCAGTATATCCAGGTAAAGTGTTCTTTTCTGGGGAATTCAGAAGCACAGTAAGCCCCCGACCCACATAAAACCCCTAAAAATGGGGGGAAAAAACTCTTAAAAAATATTTTGCGCGCGAGCTGGAAGTGTGTCCTCTTTTCAGTGAAATACAATATGGTCACCCTAATCAACATTGTAACCCGAGGACCCCCCTGTAATGTGCTTCTGTTTTTCTGTGATCTGTAAAATTCTCTGTCTGTACCCATAAAAACAATGGCGACGGCATCGCTGGACATATGCGGGGTCACGGTGAATTGTTAAGATTATGCAGTGCCAGTTTTAAGTTGACCAATGTCAACACCGTGTTAAATGTAGTATTCAAAATAGTTTACTGCTTCTAAATTTAATGACTGCCATCTGAAAGAAGAACAGAAAAAACAATACAAAATCAGCATGTATTTTTGTAACATTGCATGGCATGTTGGAGCTTCGTTCGACTATAGTTAAGTATAGAATATGCTCTTAGCATTGAGATAGCTTTGGGAAATTATGCCAATGTCAATTATAGTCTTTACTGAAATAGTACTGCTGCGGAAGGAAATAAAATAAAATAAAATTTCAAAATGTCCATATTCCCACAGGAAAAAAAATAAAAAATAAAAATAAAATAAATTCCCTACCTACCCATGTCTAGAACTGTCAACAAATCGGAAACCAACATTTATTTTTTTTAGGCCTTACCAATAGCATTGTGCAGTCTGTATACAGTTGTGGAAAGGCAACTTCTGAAAAATATTTGCGGCTTGGTAGCACATACTTCGGGTCCAAATCTTTAAACATGTTAATGAATCCGTGATTTTCCACAGTATATATGGGCACCATGTCTTTTACAATACAGTGAACCCTCGCTCTATCGCGGTTCACTCTTCGCGGCCTCGCTGTTTCGCTGATTTTTTTTTTCCAATTTTTTTTTTAAAATTTTTTTTTAATAGTGTATCAATGTGGTCTGCGTCCTGATTGGCTAAGAGACGAGACCAGGAGTAAACGTGGACTAAACCAGGTCTAGACCAGAAGTAGACCAGGTCTGAACCAGGATTAAATCACTCCATGCGGCTTTTGCGTTTGTTTGTGCGTGTTCGGTTTGTGGCTCGGGTTGAGAGCATGCGGTAAAACATGTAGAATAATTGTAAAATATAAAGTTGTCCTACTTCGCGGATTTCACTTATTGCGGGCTATTTCTGGAACCTAACCCCCGCAATAAACGAGGGATTACTGTATACATCATGTTTTTGGTAAAACATACAACAGCGTGTGTGATTGCATTCCATCGTGGGCCATGCTTATCATATTGCACACAGTTGGAAAATGTTTTAGGGACTAGACGGTGGCTATTTTCATTCCGTTCGGACCTGCACTTCTCCCACTCTGCTGCATGCCTCTGCTTTCGACGCTAGGATAAATTTGTCATGCTGCAACAGCTTTTGAACAGAACTTACAGCGAGCACTCGTTTGTTCTAAGTCCAACGCAAGAAAACCGAACCAGTTCCATATAACAGATGTAAACACCTTTGTTTGGTACATGCTCCGGCTCTCTCTGTCGCTAGCCGTGCTAGCTTGTACAATGTTTGGGTATGCCTTGCTAACTTACCCGTGTAGAACGTGGCTGCGCATTAGTTCCGCTCGCATGTAAAAAATAACTAAAAAATCGATTTTCATAAAAACATCATCCTGAACTGTAAATCTGAATTAATCGATTTAATCGATACATCGCGCAGGCCTAATATATAGTTCTATATTATCAGACCCTCCAGGAATTCGTGATGTTGCGATTTGCAACTTCAATGCAACTTCAGCCAATCCCTGTGAATTCAGGGCGATGTTGCAATTTTGACCAATTACCGCAACTTTCCCGCAATTTTTACCAATTTTGACCAATCATCGGCAACATATTGAACTCACGTCGACCAACTTCCTTCTGCCTTGCTTCCGTGTGACAAAACGAAACTGCGGCCGTGTCCCCAGTTCAGAGCGGGGTTTGAAAGGGGCTCAGACTGCAGTCAAGGCGGTGCACACTTGCTCAGTCCTGAGTGCAGTCCGCGGACCGCACGGCCGTCTGCGAAATGCGACAGGTCTCGCAACTACGGGAAGCAGCCGTCTACTCCATTTTCTCCCGTAGAAGAAGTAGCGCGCGGTGCATGCTGGGATATATGAGTGTGCGAAGCGTGCGCTGTGCGTGCCCAATGTGGGCAGAAGTACCTACACGTGCTTTTTCACGCGCTTGGTCCACGCCTCGATTTACATGGAAACGACTGCGGTCTTCAGGCCGCGTGTTAACTGCGCATGGGACAAAAAAGAAATGACGCACATGCCCTTCAAACCACGCTCCGAACTGTGCACTCTGGGAATTGGGACACGGCTTCTAATGGCAAAGAAACATGTCTGCGGCCAGCCATTTGCCCACAAAAATAACAGCAAAAGACGCGCAAAACAGTTCCCCTCCTAGTAGTAATTTATTTTCGATGTCGGTAAGGTTGTTTTAGGACCATATCTGTGATCTCTGTCTTTGTATTATTCTTTGTCAGTAATCCAATCCAATCCAACTTTATTTCTATAGCTAATTTTATAAACAGAGACAGTTTCCAAAGTGCTGCACATAAAAATCAATAGAACTCAATAATAACATTACTAAAATAGCAATAAAAAAGTGATAATAATAAAATAACTAAAAACAAAAGCAATTATAAAAAACATTACTAAAAAAGCAATAAATAAAGTGATAATAGTAAAATAACTAAAAACAAAAGCAATTTACAAAAACACAGAGGACCACACAACTCACGCGGTATTAAAAGCCAGAGAATAAAAGTGGGTCTTAAAATGAGACTTAAAACTCTCCAGTGTGGGGGCTGTTTTGACATGAGGGGGCAGAGCGTTCCATAACTTGGGGCCAACCAGAGAGAAAGCCCTGTCCCCCCGAGTTTTAAGTCTCGTCTTAGGGACCACGAGCTGGAGCTGGCCCTCTGACCTCAGAGCGCGCACCGGTCTGTAGATTTGGATGAGGTCAGAGATGTATTTTGGGGCCAGTCCATTCAAAGCTTTAAAAACAAACAATAAAATCTTAAAATCAATCCTAAAATGAACAGGAAGCCAGTGCAAAGACACAAGAATTGGGGAGATGTGCTCATATTTCTTCCATCCTGTTAAAAGGTGCGCAGCAGCATTCTGGACTAACTGCAGTCGATAAAGTGCGTTTTGATTCATTCAAGAATAAAGTGTGTTGCAGTAGTCCAGACGAGAAGAAATAAAAGCATGCATGACGCGCTCAAAATCTGAAAAGGATAAAAAAGATTTAATTTTGGCTAAAAGACGAAGGTGATAAAAACTAGATTTCACAACCGCATTAACTTGTTTATCAAGTTTAAAATCAGAGTCCATAATGACGCCAAGGTTGGTGGCTGTTGATTTTGTGTGCTGTCTGAGAGGACCCAAGTCGGACAAAGAGCTCAGTCTTGGTCTCATTGAGGTTCAAGAAATTTTGAGCCAACCAAACCTTGACGTCATTAAGGCACTCAAGCAGGGGTGTCAGGGGGCTGCTGCTGCTTTTTTTCAAGGGCAGATAAATCTATGTGTCGTCTGCATAAAAATGATACGACACACCATATTTATGTAGAAGTTGGCCAAGAGGTAGAAGGTACAACGTAAATAAAACGGGTCCAAGGATTGAACCCTGGGGGACTCCACAGTGCAGGGGGGCAGCGGATGAGGTGGAGTTCCCCATCTTAACAGAAAAAGATCGCCCTGACAGGTACGACCTGAACCACTCTAAAACCTTCCCCCTGACACCCACACAGTGTTCCAAACGATTTAAAAGAATTGTGTGGTCAACTGTGTCAAAAGCAGCGGTCAAATCTAAACGTACTAAAATGGCAGAATCACCAGAATCAGTCATTAAAAACAGATCGTTAAAAACCTTTAAAAGTGCAGACTCTGTGCTGTGAAAGGCTTTGTAGCCTGACTGGAAAGTGTCTAAAGTGCCATTTTCATCTAAAAAGGACTGCAGCTGTCCAAGTACAGTCTTCTCTAAAATCTCACTCACAAAAGGTAATTTTGAAATTGGCCGATAATTTGAAAGAATTGTAGGGTCAAGGCTGGGTTTTTTAATTAAAGGTTCAACAGCAGCTTCTTTACAAAATGAAGGTACAATGCCTGAAGATAGACTGCTGTTGATGATTTCCCTGACCGAAGAGCCAATAGTCCCCCAGATATCTTTAAAAAAGTGAGGAGGGACTAGGTCTGTGGGACAGGAGGGCTTCAACTTACTCACTATCCCTGTGAGGACAGACAGTGACACAGGCTCAAACTTACAGAAAAAGCAGCACATTCAGTTTTCAACACAAGTTCAACAGCGGGTGGCACTATATTGGCTCTTATAGTGGAGACCTTGTTATTAAAAAAGAGCAAGAATTCTTCACATTTCTCACAAGTCATTTCTAGTACAGTGGAAGGATTAGGGTTTAAAATTGAACGAATTGTTTTAAAAAGAATGCGAGGCTTACTGGCGCTATTTAAAATTATGCTTCGGAAGTATATATTTCTTTCCTCTTTAACAACTTCTTGATAGTTTTTCCAACTATCTTTAAGAATTTCTTGTGACACCTGCAGCCGGTCATTTTTCCATTTGTGCTCTGGCTTCCTACACACACGCCTCGCAGCGCGTGTAGTGTCACGGTATGGCACAGTAGCTGAGTGGCTAGCGCTCTTGCTTCACAGCAAGCCTGGGCCTTTCTGTGTGGAGTTTGCATGTTCTCCCCGTGTCTGGGTGGGTTTCCTCCGGGCACTCCGGTTTATATCTATATATATATATATATATATATATATATATATATATATATATATATATATATATATATATATATATATATATATATATATAGGATGGGTTAAAATGCAGAGAAGAATTTCTCCAGTGTGAGATCACTAAAGTTCACTTCTTCATTTATCCATGGCTTTAACGGGGGCTATAACGTCCAGCACATCAGAGCAGGTGCATAAAAAAGAAGTCATTAATTGCTCAGTGTCCATGGAAACAGAAACAGACTGCGCTGAAGCAGTGAAGAGAGGGGAGAACGCAGCGGCAGTGTCAGACCTGATGACATGCCCATGACGCACAGGACCAGGAAACTTCGCCTCATCATTCAACATAAAATCAAATGTGACAGGACTGTGGTCGGAAAACACAGCATCCCCAACAACAACATTGTCCACAGAAAAGCCGTAAGACAGCACAAGGTCTAAAGTGTGTCCGTGCGTTTGTGTAGGTCCAGTGACATGTGTCAAATTAAAAGCATCAACCAAGTCTAAAAACTCCCTGGACATGGGCTTTGAAGGACAACAAACATGCACATTAAAATCACCCACAATTAAAATCCTGTCATATTTTGTTAAAATAAAAGAAATAAAATCAGAAAAGTCTTTAATAAAATCTTTGTTGTGCTTTGGTGGTCTGTAATAACTCAGTATTCAAAATATTACTCAATTTTAATTACAAAAAGGGAAAAATCGCAACTATTTATCGCAACTTTCACTTCCTCCCGCAACAAAATCGCAACAAAAACCTTAAAAGCACCGGCACTTTCATTGCAACTTTTTGGAAAAGCTCACGCAAATTCAGGCATTTTAGCCCGCAACAATCACAAAAAATGCCCGCGAAATCCTGGGGGGTCTGTATTATGATATTTTACAGCCATTACAGACAATTTTTGAGTCCTAGGCTACATTCAGACTGCAGCCTGAAGTGACCAAATCCCCTTTTTTTTAATGCGACCTGTATCTGATCTGAACGACATAGATCCGATTTTTTCAAATTCATCTGACCTTCACGTCATCAACAAGTGAGAGTGGTACAAGTAGGCGCTCACAAATGTACTCAAAAGTTCTTCTTGTCATATGAAAATTGTGGATGAACTCATACACATAGCTCATACACAAGCAAATAGCAATCCCACCACTCTTGGCTGCGATTCTGCACCCACACGTTCCTTTCTACGGATGTTGCTGCCACTGCCCCACAAACGCCAAGGCCAAAAACCTTGTCCTTCTCCTCCTTAAAACAAATAAGCCGTACATGTTCTGGCTCCGGTACGAGAGCAACTTTAAAATCACCAGGTGCTCAATGTTTAGGCTACTTCCGTAAACACACTGAGCACGCTCGCTGCATGTGACGTCGCTGCATCCTCCAAAGGCGCATGCGGGACACTTTTGGGGCGTTTAGACTTAGACAAACTTTATTGATCCACAATTGTTTTAAAGTTCACATTACATACAAGTTGCATTTAATTGGAAATGTGAACGACCTCACAACAAAATCGAATTTCACAAAAAAAAATGTGAATTGAGCATTAAGCCCTGCAGTCTAAATTTCACTGAGTACTACTCCATCTCTTCTTAGGAGTGAGACTGGACAAGACACCAGACTTTATCATGATTGCCAATGTAGAAAGAATATTAGATTGTGAAGTTTAGGGTCTAGTTACTAATAAAATGATCAAAACTAGTGATATGCAAAAATAATAATGATAATAATAAATAGAAAATGTATGACTTATAATTGTAAAGCCTATAGGGAAATCTGTCTCATTCCCTCTCCACACAACTGGGAGAATAACATCATCACAGTCAATCTGAAACCTACCAATATTTCGCAGTTTTTTTCACATCACCATTGCAACCCATAGTAATCATATCAACCCTTACTACAGTATTTCCCGATGGTCCTTGAAAGCAGCAGGTTGCTTGTTGTTTGCCACCTGGCTCATTCCCACAGGCCCCCTCCACCTCACCTCCCCTCCTCCCCGTAAACATAAACGTCTGTCTATGTATCGACAGGTGGAGCCCTCCGTCTGTGTCCCCGTGTGTCTCTCGCTCTGTGCTTTTGTCCCTGTAATGATGTCCCCGGGGGCTCGGCTTCACTTTTGACGAGAGGCTCTGTGTATGCGCTGTCGTGTGTGTGTGCAAGGGCTGCTGGGAGATTTACCTCTCCTAATGGTGCCTTCATGGACCCGTGTTGTTTCATGTTGTGGTGGGTTCGAGACAGGTGAGCTTGTTTCATTTTGTGAGCTGTCTTACCCATATACTGTATGTGTTTGATCTCGTCACCTGTGCAATGTGACGGTCCCAATTCTAGATTTACTGGACTGAATTCAGATTTCAGTTTTCAGTTTCTGTTGCCTACTAAGGAACAGACTAGATTTAGGTACAATGATAATACAAAAAAACTTTATTTAGACAATATAATGTGACTTTCACCATCAGATCATAGTACTTAGTTTTATATTACAATGTGGTGTTATATCTATGAAATCCCTCAGTTGTCCAGGTAAGATCCGTAGTGGTCCATGGCTGTGTATTAGTCTGTGTGCTCTTATACTTGTTCTGATACAGCTCAAAATCATTCTAAAGCTCTTCAGAAAAGGTGCATTTCTGTCCTGTGAATGTGACTTTTTTAGTATCAATCTTTGCTATCTTTGCAATCTTTGATACTAGATTTAGACTCGATTAGTATCTGATTTTCCATACTTTTGACAACCCTAATATAAACCCTAGATACCCAACCATATGACCAAATCAGAATATAAAAGTTTTAACTCTTTTTAACTCTTTTAATCAATGCGCTGAAACATCAGTCACTCAAAACGAGATAAGATATAAGATGCACTGGTGGCAAGTTTTATGTATTGATGTAAAAACCCTTTAGATACCGTACCATTTCAGTAAAAATCTTTCTTTAATTTTGACGACATGTTAAAAACATGCACACACAAATGTCAAGATTTAATAGCTGTACAGTTGGTGTCCATTATGCCAGCCCAGGATATAACCAGATAAATCTAGCTGGTAGTTTGTTTGTAGAATCATTTTTGGTTTGGGAATGCATATTAGTTTGATGATCGCCCACCTACCTAAGGTCCGATTGAATTCCCCTCCGAGGACACTTTACACTGCCAAAACCCACTCCTCGTCTTTGTATGAACGCAGTGTGCCTGAGTGTTTGTGGTTCATGGTGATATTTGCACATTAGACTCCTTGTTTCCATCCATGGGTTTCAGAATGATGATAAATTAAGGCTGTTGCCATAATGATTTAACAATTTAAAAACACAATATATCTTTTGAATGGGGAAATAGTCCTCAAAATATTGCATATAACAGGAAGCTTAAAGGGACAGTGTGTAAGATTTTTACCCGTGAATTACTGAAATTGAAGATACCCATTCAAAAATACATTGTTTTCCAAGCCTTTTCACTTCCATCATGAAATCAAAGTATTCTTTTGGACTTAGATATAGTCACATAAAAGGGGGATCTTCCCCATGCAGAGGCAGCCATTTTGAATACGAGAGCCGCAGAAGGACATTTGGGCTCCGCCTTCGGCAAGGCTCGTGGTTTTTGGTAAACAACACAAGCATGCTGCCGGATCACACGTCGTAATGGATCTAACACGTGTTTTGGACTAAATTGTTTTACTGGATTTTATTCGCTGGATCCTTACGGACAAATTGAGAGCAAGTTTATGGTGAAATACAGAGTTTGACCTGTGCAAAGCATTCCAAGGTAAGCTAACCTCGTTTTGTGCTTTTCCGTATAAAAGCCCCATGTGCGCGGGGAGTGATTATTGTGCAGGGAAATGAATTGCATAGTCAAAAAGAGGAGACTGTAAGGTTTCATTTGATGTGTAGATTGTCATGGTACATGATCGGGAATGTGTGTTTTCATGAGAAAAGAAAAGGAAAAAAAAAAAAAAACGGACCGCGTTTTATTTATACAGTAGCGGGCGCGGGCACGAGCCACGCCCGGGTGACCCTCGAGGTCTGCCATAGTTAAAACAGAAAGTGCAATAGCACCATCCACCTATGCGCCACGAATCCTACACACTGGGGCTTTAAACCCATGAATCCTCCAGGGCTGCTGTGATTACATAAGTAGCTTGGAATAAATTAATAATGACTACAGTGTGACACTTTCAAGAGGTTTGTCAAGCAAAGTGCAATACAAATACAGTATACAGTATTATAATGAACAGTAATAAGAATGACATTTTCAAGTTTTCAAGGAAACGTTCAGTACTTTGCCACAGCCAAAGTCACCATGACGCATGCACTTGTGAAAATTGCAGCATTTATCAAATGTTCTGCTCCCTGCATGGGCTATCAAGTCGAACATGTCTCACACCTTATTCAGATCAGATACTGAGAAATACAGTTGTTGCATACAGTTCACTCTTGTTGTCACAATACTAACATTTCAAACCGATTCCGATACCACAATAATAAAAATAAAAACCCCTTTATTTAGTCTTTACCAATGTTCCCCCTAATTTTTCATGTGTCTGAGCAAACACACTAACTCCCTGAGCGTTCCTTGGACTCCTGTGAGCAACATCCGACATGCACACTGTGGCCACACCAGCATCACACCTGAGATCATGGCAAGTTACATAGCTTATGAATCAAATTACTGCTGTTATTTCTGTTAGATTACTTTTAATATAACTGATTTTTTTTGGTCCACTTCTCAAAAATCTGTTCATGAGCTTTGTACATGTTGTATGTCAGTGTGAGGGTCCTGCTGTGGTCAGTGAAACATTGAACATTACAATATTTTGAAAAATAACCTGTGTATATACCTGTGTATAAACCTGTAAAACCACATGAAGAGAGATTTTTTCAGCTTGATAAATATAGCCTACATGTAGCTGCAGATTTTTAGGGATGATTGTAGGACCTATAGGACACTATAAGATGGGTCTTTCTCAAAATAATGATCTCCAAAATAAGTATACATTTTTATCAGTTTATATCTTGCTTTTTAATCATTACCCAGTTTAAGTCATTTGGTGAGAGTGACAGAGCTCTGTGGTTTAACGCTCTGGGGAGAGGATTCACACTTCACACAGAAAGTCCCGTCTTTTTGCTCACAAAAACCTATGGCTTGGACAGAAACAAAGAAAACAGCCAAGGATTACATTATGGCTCTACCTGTCTCCTTTTCTGTTCTTCCCTACGTGGAGTGTGTGCGGGTGGCGCTCCCGTCGGCTGGTGCGGACCCGCCGCTCTGACCCACGGCGATGCGCACGACAACTATGGTCTTACTGAAGAAAGCGAGCGAAATGCGATCGAAATGAATCTGTTTGTAGTTGGCTTGTCCCTAAAGCATGTGCACATTCACATGTGCAAACTGAATCTATCAGACTGGATTCCGTGTGTCAAACCAGCGCTGAGTTCAGGTTAGATTTTATTTTATGCGCTGAAAAGGATTTGATGTGCGCGCTGAACGTCTGGACAGTGCGCGATTGCGCACGCGCGCACCTTAGAGGGAACACTGGTCTTTACTATGATTTAATGTCATTTTCAATACTAAATCTGTCTTTCTTTTATATTATCCTGTGGAGTTATATGTTTCTAATCATTCAGTTGTCCAGGTAGGTTCCGTAGTGGTCCATGAGCAGATACTAATCTATGTGGTCGATTATACCAGGTGCCAGTACTCGCACTGGTCAGTGAGCTGCTGAAACCAAGAGCCAATAGCACTATAATCACACTGCATCTTTTATGACGCTCGCTGCTCAGCTGAGAGGAGCTGACCATAAAGAAGAACATTAACTGTTGTGCACATTAAGCTCAGCTCATATGTGATCATATGATATGAACATATTTAGGACTCTTAAAGGTTGATGCAGGCTTTTCCTTGTTTGTGTGTGAATCAGGACATGTTGTAATTGACAAACAAATTTAGTAACTGAATCGAGTGAATTGCAGTGAAGAGGTACAACATGTTCATATTGGTCAAAGGGTGGCCATGGTTAAGAAAGAAAACACTCACTGTTTTGCTGTAAATGGATCCCATAACATTTAGCGCAGCAGAACAAATTCTGCAAAGACAAAGTACTAAATATTAAAGGTAGGCTACTTAAAACTAAATTATATTGGACTTTTACATAATTATGAAGTTAGTCGAAATTTAAAACGACCCCTCGAATAAGTATTCAGTGAAAAAGTTGACTATACTATAATGAAATGATATTATTATTATACAATGAAATAATTAGGTGGATAATAATGGAGTAATACCGGATAATAAATCATGTCTAGTATTGGTATTGGTACTCAAAATAAAGTACTTGTTTTAGAAAAAGTGATATTGTGGATCCCTAATCAATTTCTTTTGACATCCCTACAATTCATTAAATCATTAAATAAGCAAAATGCTCCCTTTGTGCAGTGTTGTGCAAGTAGATTTTGTGTTCAGTTAGTAGATGATTTGTTTGACTTTTCTCCAAATGAGACAAGTGCTTTGTCTCTAATTAAAGTGATTATAAAAAGCTGGTACCATGTCTGTGTCTCGCTGTTTTCAGAGCACACTTCTTCAGCCTCATTTCATTCACACATGACTCGCCGGATTTCCACATCTCAGCTCCAAAGCAGGTTTCCATGTGGGATGATGGCCATTTAACATCCCCTTGTTTATTTTATGACTAACTAGTTAGAGGCGGTCAGTCTTGCAGAATAACTGAAATGAAAATAGAAGAGTTAATGACTGAGGAATCTTGACCATTTGGGTTATGATTTGGAGATTAAGATGGTAAACAGGTAATTTTCTAATCTAATTCTTCCTCCCATATTTCCCTTCTCTGTACTTGTACAGTACAGTCTTTTTTTTCTAACCTGTGCATCTTCATCATAAACAAAGAGCTTAAAGATCCCATGACATGGTACTTCTTGATGCTTTTATATGGTGCCTTAATGGTTCCCTAATACTGTAAATGAATCCTTCTTCAAAATCAACACTCAGTGCATGAGAAAGACCCCTGTACACAGACATGGTCAAAAAATCTCTCTCTGAACACCTTATTCTGGGCGTTTTTGCTTGAATGCAAATGAGAAGGACAGAGATAGGTCAGAGCAGCGGGTGGGGGGGGGCAAATGCGCCGCTGGTTCCTTGTTTTAGCGGTGCGCTGTGTGCTGGCCCCACTTCCGTGTTTTAAGAGCGGAGGAAGAAAGGAGAGCCGTTTCAATGAAAAAAACACATTTTCACAGAAAATAAAATTAAAGCACTGCTGTTTCAGAGGTCCAGAGGCTCAGATAAAGGACTTCCGAGCCTGGAAACACTCACATGTGCCTCCAGACAAATAAAAAACGCATTTCGCATTGAGTAGCTCATTCGCGGTCCAAACTCTCTGGGCGTGATTTCCAGAGACGGTGGGTAGACATCCAGACGGGGGGTGGAACTGCATTTTCCGTGTGACGTCAGAAAGTTTCCTTGTTCAGAATCGCCAGTTTGAGCTGTGTTTTTTTCAAACGCAGAAAAGGACAGCAAATGCTCAGTTTACACATTTTGCAACATTTAGCCATCGGGGGGGGGGCTAAACAGGGTAGGGGAGCTCACATTAATGTTCAAAAACCTCAGAAAGTGAAAATTTCATGTCATGGGACCTTTAAAGGTGGGGGACCTGATTTTCAAGGAAGGAGGTATTTTAAACTTGTATTTCTCACAAACCCACAAACATTCACATTTATTCATTTTGGGTGCGAACACCTTTAGAATATCTTTTCTGCTGTAAAGCAAATCAAAGGTGGATCCTGATGCACAGTCTATCCATGCACATCCAAACGCTTCAAAGTGAAGTTTGTGGATTTGTGATCAACAGTGTTGGGCATCAGCCATCCTGTACAGTGTGGTCTGCTGGAGCAGCAGCTTCACAGAGGGAGAGGAAGAAGCTGGACAAGGTCATCAAGAAGTCCAGCTCTGTCCTGGGCTGTCCTCTGGACTCAGTGCAGGAGGTGAGGGACAAGAGGGTCCTGGCTAAGGTCACGTCTATGCTGGACCATGAGTGTCACCCCCTGCAGGACGCTCTGTCTGCTCTGGAGAGCAGCTTCAGTGACAGACTGATTTCACCCTCGCCGTGTGAAGGAGAGGTTTCGCAGGTCTTTCCTCCCTGCTGCTGTCAGACTGTACAACGAACACTGTTAACATGTCATTCAACTTTATCTACACTACAATATTCAGCTATACTCGAGAGTTTATTTTTAGGTCTATTTTTAAATTATTTAAGCCATTATTTATTATCTTGTTTTATTGCATGCTACTTTTTCCTGCTGTTCTTGATCTATGCGTTGCAACATTGGAATTTCCCCACTGTGGGACTAATAAAGGCATATATTAAGATCCTGCGAAAAAGTAATTATAATTACCCGTTACTTTTCCCCAAAGTAATTATGTTTGTGTTACTCTGTGATAAAAGTAATTAATTACCAGATCAAGTAACTATTCCATAAATAAATATACTTGAATAAATCCTGTGCTCTGCTGTCAGAGCGTTATAAGCATGTGCACGCCACAGTGCAGTCTGATCTGTGACCACTGCTGAGGCTCACAGTAAAATAATGATCCCCGTTACACTGACAGGAACTATAATGGCTAAAGGTAACATTGTTTTACTTAAACAGCATTTGTCCCACAAAACAAGATTAACTCACTCCACTTTTTCCCCACATCATACATCAGTTGCTTCAGTTCAACATTTTCTTCTTTTCAAAGTGTTACAAAGGGTTGTATTTTGTACTTGTTTTTTGCCTATATGTACGTCACATCTGAATACTGGTGCGTTCAGTGGAGTGTGAGACACAGTGGGACTAATTTTTCTACATTTTTGTTAAATCCAGTAGCTACATTTGAATGAGCACCCCAGAGCTCAAACTCATCTGCCGTCTTGCGGTTTTACAACAAATCTGAATAGTATATAGTAGTATAAGTAATAGAATATATTATCCAGTTTTGTTTTGTTGCCAATTTAATCTTGATTTGTTATTATTCAGTTTTGTTCAACAAGTACAAAAAAAAGAAAAGAAAGGGCTTGTACCTGACTTTTATTTCTTCTAGTATCTGTTTGGAGAAAAAAAGAGACTGAATTATATCACCTGTACATTTTAAAACTATACAGTCGCCAATAAAACTTGTATTCAGTTTGATATTCATACATTTTTAGAGCGTAATATGAATTATATTTTGTCATCCTCAGTTTTCTGTTCCGTCATGGCATCCTTGTTAATGTGAGAAACAAACGATTTCCATAATCCTCCACACTCGGAGAGCATTAACTTTTTAATGAGATGCTTTGATGACAGCTTCAGATGCAGTTGTTTTGCCTCTCATCTGCCTGCTGCCCGTCCGAGTGAATTGGATAATAAGCAGGTTGGAATATAAGGGTCTCGTTAGGTCATTTTGTCTAATGGATCAACTATTTATCCACTGCTCTCACTTTGATTCCCATTATTGATTAGCCTGCAGAAATACATGAGTTTGTAAGTTGAGGTTTGAATTACATTTTTTGATTTAATGAACGAAGGAGATCACAATCTTTTTTCATTTTCTTTTCTCAGTAATATGAGTCAGCAGCAACATGGCGACAACTCAGATATAAAAATCTCATGCATTTTGTAGCAGTCGAAATTAGTAACCTAGCAAGTTTTATAGAAGGACTGTAGAGATGCTCAATTAATAGTGATTTAAAAACAATAACATATCAGAGACTGCAATAATCAAAATAATATTGTCCAAAAAACAAAACATATCTTCCTTTTAATGTAAAAACCCTGTGAACTGAAAATGGAGTTTAAAACTAAATGTGCAAATCTTACTTCAACTGCAGCCTTTGCCACCTTTCAAAATGTTATTCCTGTATTACACAAACTTGATTCTTGATGTTATAATGTTGTTACCTCATAAAAAAAACATGCCCGTGAGTTGTATTTTTTTTTTCATTCACATGTTTTGTCTATCTACATCTTCAGCGCTCAAAATTTTGCTCCACTTTGATGTGATGTGGTAAATAGTAGTTTTCAAATTAAAGGGATAGTGCGTTTTTTTAATGTTAATCTGTATGGGTTTCCTTCTAAAAGTTACGTGTGTTGACAGCGGCTTACCTCTGACAGTCTCAGCTGATCCCGGTTCGGATCGCTTTCTGGAGCTCACGTAAGTAGGTCCGGTAACTTCCCTGGAACATGAAATAAAACATTTGTCCGAAAGGTGATATATTTGCGTCCAAAACACGAAACATCCAGCAGCATATTTCGCATTCACGTATTGTCTCTCTCCACTCGTATCACTACGCCCATGTTAACTCTATCAGCCTGTTCACCTTCAGCGGATGTCTACGCCGAAGTTTACAAGTGAACACAACACAACGTGTGTGAATGAAGGAAAACATAACTTCAGGGAGGCATAATGGATCAGAAAACGGCGTAATGCAGGTTTTATTTAATGACATAATGACCTCGTACAACATATACCCACATGCAAAGATGATTCAAATTACTTTAAAACTTTTATCTACTAGTTTCTGATCTGGACATTATCAAAAAACATTCTGGTGTCTTTGATCGTGACTCCTGAAGACATGTGAAACCGAGAGGTGTTCAAAGACTATCACCTTCTAAATCAAATCACAACACTGCAGATACGTGAGCTTTTGTATCAACTACTACAGTCATGGATGTATGTTCCAAAACCGAACAATATACAGCTCTGGAAAAAAATAAGAGGCCACTGCATTTTTTCTGAAATCAGCATCTCTACATCTATTACAGCCATTCCATTCCAGCGTCTGTTGAATTCCAACACAAACACAAAGTTGAGCTACTTCAGTTCTTGCACCAGGAGTGGAATAAAGTCACCCAAGAATAATGTGAAAGACTTGAGGAGAGCATGAAAGCTGTGAATAAAAAATGATTGCACCAAATATTGATTTCTGAACTCTTCTTAAGTGTAAACATTAGTACAGTGGTACCTCACCTTATGAAATTAATTCGTTCCAGAAGTGGTTTCGTAACGTGAAAAATGTGCAAGTTGAGTAGCTATTTCAATGGAAAAAGCCTGATCCGTTCCAAGGTTGTTGTTTTTTATAGTGTAACTTTTTCTTTTTTTTATAGTGTAACGTTGTGTTCCTGACAGGCTAAGAGACTAGACCAGGACTAAAAGAACGTGGAATAAACCAGGTCTGGCCAGAACTAAACCTGGATTGGACCTGTTATTCAGTGTTGTATAAAGTACTGGAAAATCAAACTCAAGTAAAAGTATAGGTACCCCTCCCAAAAATGACTTTGGTAAAAGTCGAAGTCACTGACTGAAATGTTACTTAAGTAAAAGTCTTAAAGTATCTGGAACTTCTTGTACTTAAGTATGACAAGTAATGTAAAAATAAATGTACTCAAGTAATATAATTAAAAGTACAAGTAAAAGTATCAAGCAAAAATTTAATATTTTTTAATGTTCGCCCCACCCCAAACCTTTGTTTTTTTTTAAATAACAGTGCTGAAAATAAGGCATACATAACACCATTGAAGGATTATTTTTGGACGAAGAGGGTTTTTTGCAATTGGGCCCTTAATTCTACTGTAAAACACCATGTTCAGCTCACCCATGGTAGTTTTGTGTCATATGGAGCACTGTCAAAGATATTGGGTTTGGTGATATCCATGAAACGCCTTTCTCATTCGTTACACTTAGCCTACAGCTATGCCTTCCCTTGAGCCAAAAAGCTAGGTAACCTGTTAGCTCCAACATCGTCAAATACGCTTTGTGTAACTGAAACAATGTCAGACAAAGTTGATTTCTACATGTTATTCTCAAGGTTTCACAACGGTGTCTAGAATGTCCATGCTATGGTTATTGAAATTGGAATATAGACGCTAACAATTCCATTAATCTAGAACTTACCTCGATGTGTTTCTTGAGGTTGGACGGGGAGTTTCTGTAAGATAGGATTTCCACGTTTCTTGGAAGGCACAAGAGGCACTTCATTCGATAGGACGAATCCTTCATATGAGCGTAAGAGAACATTGTGTTTAAGTACGGCCAGGGATGCTCATTGTCAGCTCCCCCTTCATTTGTAGCCGACGTGGATGCTGTCTCCTCTTCCATCAGGGATGTTGATTGATTAAACTAGCTGCATGAAACCAACAGGTGTAGGCTGATTGTCATGTGCAAGTAGTGAACAAGCCCAGGCACGTCCTGACTTCCTTCAGTCAGTAGAGGGTTTTTTTGTAACGAGTAACTAAACGGCACATTGAAAATGTATGGGAGTAAAAGTATGCAATTCAATTCGGAAATGTAGTGAAGTAAAAGTAAAAGTTATCATTTTTTTAAAAACTCAAGTAAAGTACAAAGTCTCCCAAAATGTACTTAAGTACAGTAGTGAAGTATTATTACTTCGTTACTATACAACACTGCTGTTATTATTATAACATGGCAGTGTCGTTGGAGGAGCGCGGTGCTCGGTGCTCGTGTCTGCGCTCCTTTAAGAGGCCGAGAAAGACGCTCCTTCAGCGGGAATAAGAGCGGAGCGGGGCGAGCTCTGCTTCTATCTGACCTCCAGAGCCGGGGGGCTGACTAGGGTGACCACCGGCATGAAACAGGAAAGGAGGACACTTGTGTCCAAAAAGGAGGACAAAGGCCCTAAAGTGAGGACACCTTTTTTTTGTTGTTGTTGTTTTCCCTCGGGGAAAACAAAGAATGTGCGCTGAGAATGTGCTCTGCTCGCACATTCTGCATTTCGGATGTTGCGCACAGGAATTCCAAGTATTACTAGTCGCAATAGAATAATATTTTGTCTTTAGGGAACATCACGCTGCGTAACAGGGGAACTCCCTTCCTGGTGCGTAACAGGGATTCCCCTGGCAGCGTGCTCTGTGCTTCGGCTTTCTTTTTCCGCACTGAAAAATAGTTCCCACCCAAAATGACCAAGTCAAGTTCTCCGTGTTGATTTGTACATTTATTTGCACTCGATATGAATGCGCACTACACAGAAAGTAATTGGGAAAAGCATCGAGCAAATTAATTCCTTTTGGCCGAAATCTTTCTCTGGCGCCGTTAGACTCCAGTCTAAGGCGGAGGAGCTGCAGATACCGCGGCGGTCAGTGCTGACAGACTCGGACAATGGCTGGGTGACCAGGAAAACGCTTTCCACCACTTATTTTAGTCTCTGGACTGTGGGGAGATGCCCAAGTTTGACCTGGGGGTGGCATATCCCTTTAAAGGCACACTATGTAACTTTTCTACTGAAACTTTTGCCACCTGCTTCCATGCTATTGCTATGCCTGCAATATATTCCACAGTATGGCTCTGAATTTATCAAAGCCAAGTCCTTCTGAACAGAATCTAAAATCTAATAACAGTGACATAAACTATCCACACCAATAGTATCTAATAAAGTACACTTTTTTGAGAGCGGAACACATTAGCCAAAATGCAGACAGAACCACACGCTTTGACAAAGCGTCACAAAGACGAGTGGATTTGGAGCCGTATCCTGTCTCCCTGATTTCAGAGGACGTGATTGACAGGTGGATTAACCAATTAGAGAGACACATGTTCCATTTGAGTCAAAAACAAACATGGCCTTTAACATGTAAAAAAAAGAGAAAACAACTACAGGGGGTCCTCGGGTTACGACGTTGATCCGTTCTTAAGACTCGTCGTAACCCGAATTTCGTCGTAAGTCGGATTTTGACTTTGATCTTCCAACCAATAACCTTTCCATCTCAATAATTAGACCACTACGCTGCTTGTTTATCACTGTCGCTTTCATAGGAGCAGATCAGAGCCCACATCAGGTACTTCCTCCCACATTGGGCACGCACACGAGGCTGTCTTCTTCTCCTTACAACCACAACAGAGCGTATTCTTTCGCCGTGCGCCGCGCGCCGTTCGCGTTTGTTTACATCTCTTACCACGCTAAACTGCGTAAGACGGAATGACGCGTAATATATATATATATTTTTTAATGGGGGCGCGTTCGTAACCACGAAACGTCGTAAACCGAGACCGTCGTAACCCGAGGACCCCCTGTACCGGTACATAAAGGACTGAGAAACAGTGCATATTTTTTACTGAATCCACAAATGAAGCACCAAACTATTATTTCATTCATTCATTCATTCATTCATTCATTCATCTTGGATCATCTCAAGTTAAGACGGAAGATTTTCACACTCTATACAATGGTCCCTCATTGCGTTCTAAAAATAACCCGCGATAAGCGAAATCCGCAAAGTAGGACAACTTTATATTTTACAATTATTCTCCATGTTTTAAGGCTGTAAACGCCTCACCACACATTCTACACTTTTCTCAGACTGACATTAACGTTTTGTCACATTTCTCTCAAACTTTCGTAGATTTTCAACAAAAAAAAAGTATTAATAGTGAAGCGTGTATTTCAGTTCCTCTGACCGTGCCTCTTCATCCTGGCGCTGCTCCGCCTTAGTGCAGGTGTCTTTTTCCGAGTGTGCTCTTTTTTCTTTTGGGTGAGAAGATTATTATGATAAATGCTACCTTCGATTATATTTGAGAATGTTTCGTCGACATTGTAGGTTTTGTCAGGGAGAAAACTTGCCAATATACAGCACTTCAGAGTCACACTGCGATCGAACATTTATATAAATCTGGCAAACTGAACGCATTCTGTACTGTACAGGAGACACGGCACGGAGGAGAATGACAAATCAGCAAAGGTCTACAGTCCCTTAGCCAATCAGGACGCAGAACACAATGCACGTTGATACACTATAAAAAACAGCGACGAAACAGCGAGGCCGCGAAAACTGAACCTCGATATAGCGAGGGAGCACTGTAGTCCAATTCCAGACCCTTCTGGATTTGAACAGAATATAGACGGGACTGGCTGGTTAGGCAAACAATGCATGGTGGTAGGATGTCAGAAACTTCTCTCACCACATTTTTGTAGTTACAGTACTCACTCTATGCCATCCCTTTATATATCACTACTACATCCTGGTCTTTGGAGTCCCAGGGTGGTCATGGTGGGTTCCTTTCGGCTCCTCTGCTCCAAGCTGATAAACCTGTAAACAGTCAGCCCACGTCTTCACTTCAAACGAGCTGGACAGTATATGCGCTCATGTTTGGGGCTTGCAAACATCTGTACTAAATGTGTCCTCCTTTGAGCTAAAGCACAAACTGTCACTGATGTGGGCTCAGAGCTACAAGCCTAAATTATTATATATTACGTTCAGAGGAGGGTTGCAATAGGTTGAATGGGACGTGGAATATTGCTTAATTTAAAGTTATACTTGATTGGGGGTTATTTGTGTGTATTAAAGGAGAAGAGAGGCAGTTTAGCTAAAGATCAAAGAAGCTTGGATTCTTACAAGTTAAAAAAGGTACTACAATCACAACTGAACCTCTGTTGCCATTGGCCTGACTTCTGTATAAGTGTTGTCATGATACTATAATTTTAAACTCGATTTTGGTGCTAACAAATAGACTAAATATTCAACACGGATTCCAATACAATCATGATAATTAAGGACACTCTTTCTTCAGACAACAGTGTGATTGAAATCATAGTACCATGTGGTCTTATCTGTGTAATCCCTCATTCGTATACAGGTATGTTCCATGGACATAACTAGTCTGTTTATTCAGGAACGGTTCATTTCTGTCCTGTGAATGTCTTTTTTAATATTGATACCTGCTCAAATTAGCATCTAGTTTCAGTACAAGTTTTATTATTGATTAGTATCTGATTTTCAATTCTATTTGACACATACAAGTTTTTCCTCATTCTCAGTATATGGACAGGTCATGCCTCATGTGAAAGCTCAGGACTTCCAGACTTCCCTCCCAGAGCTGCAGAGGCTGCACTAGCACTCATTCAGGATTGACTGCAGGTAAAAAAAAATAAGGGACACCTCATTGGCAGAACACCGGTCAACCCGATTGCCTTCACCCTTCCTGGTGTAGTGAATCTTTTTAGCCCTTTTTTGTATGTGTGAAGCGATTAGATGCATATTTGAGTGATATGAACACATGGAAAATAATTAATTATCAGCAATTTATTTTTAATCCAAAATAACAAAATTAACAGAATAAAATAAATATCTGTCCTGCTTAACTTAAAACTGTATAAATTAATACAGGGCTCTCAAGTCTCACGCATTGAGAGTGTGACACACGCAATTCGACGTGTTCACACGCCACACATGGTATTTCTCACGCTGATTTGTTTTTTTTTGTTTTTTTTTGTGCCCAGAAAATCAGTCTGTGTGGCTCAGTTTATGCAGGCACCGCGCGTTCTCTCCCCCTCCTCCCCATCCCGGTCCCCGGAAAAAAATCAGCCAATCAGAAAATAGATTGTTCTGTTGTTGGGCAGACTGTAGAGTGTAATTCGAGCTGCTAAGCGCACACTGCGGTGATGATAAAACAAACTGAGAACCATCAGGTAATAACTTCATTTATATAACTCTCATTAGTTGCTTTGTAGTGTAAGTTTGCTCTTTAGACAAACATTTACAGCAGGGCTCTCAAGTAGGGTGATCATTCGTCCGGACAGTCCGGTTTTAGAGCTGTCTGTCCGGCCGTCTGTCACGTGTCCTCCTTTTTTACATTTTGTCCTCCTTTCGGACCCTCATCGGCCACCCTTGCATAAATCGTCATCATAAAATCCCCACCCATTATTTACACTTGCTACTCTGCGATGTGTGGTATGCAAACATTCGCGATGCGCGCCGCGCGCAGCTGATACAGCCCGTCAGCCCCTCATATTGTCCTCTCTCTATCTGCGCTATCAGCCACTCTTTGAGGTGCAACTTGGCTCCTTCTTCCATCTTCATCGCCTTATTACTGTCCCTTAAAATTTAGTTTTCTTTAGTGCCATGCGTAACAGGTTTCACTTACGTTTCCTCTCAATGTAGACAGTTAAAATACGTTACAATATTTACATTACGGATTTCATAATTGCAAATAATATTTTGGGGATTTTGTGCGAATTACACAAATCCAGGTAGCGAGATCTTACCTCTTAAGATCTTCTTTGCCATGGCATATGATGGCATGGCAAAGACTGTGTTTTTTCAGTGAATTAGTGATATTGTTTTTTGTTCATATCATCTTGACCATAATTTGCCACATTTTTCTTTTTGATGGGTGTTCCATGTTAATAAATATATGTTGACTTCATACATTATTCACAAGGTGTCCTCACTTTAGGGCTTTTGTCCTCCTTTCCTGTTTCATGCCAGTGGTCACCCTACTCTCAAGTCTCACGCATTGAGAGAGACAATTCGACGCGTTCACACGCACACACGGCATTTCTCACGCAATTTTCCTCGGGAAAAATTGTTCACCCCCCCCCCCCCCCCCCGCTCCTCGGAAATTACGCAGTCTCACGCACGACCCCGCTCAAAACTTGAGAGCCCTGATTAATATAAACAGGGATGAAATTGACCAGTAATGACAAAGCTGAAAATCACGGAAAAGCTAGGGGGATCCGGAGGCTGACAGCCTCAAGCACACTTCTAAATGATCATCAGTCATGGTGAAACAGTACTTGGGCTTAATGATCTTCATGTGGGAAAAGGCTGACTCACATAAATAAGTTTTCATAAATCTATCTCCATTTTATCTGATAAATGTCAATTTTAATCTTAAAATAAGCCAAGCAAACTGTACTGCACTTAACCACCCCTTATTTGATTTTGATTTTTTTTAACCTGTTTTTTAAAGGTCCCATGGCATGAAATTTTCACTTTCTGAGGTTTTTGAACGTTAATGTGAGCTCCCCTACCCTGTTTAGGGGCCCCCCCATGGTTAAAAGTTGTGAAATGTCTAAACTGAGCATTTGCGGTCCTTTTCTGCGTTACAAAAAATCGGAGCTCAAACGGGCGAGTTTGAACAAGGCACCTTATTGACGTCAGATCAAAAAAAGAAATGCAAATGCAGTTCCACCCCCGTCTGTCTGTACTCAGCGTCTCTGTAAATCACGCCCAGAGAGTTTGGACTGCGAATGCGCTAGGCAATGCGAAATGCGTTTTTTTATTTGCCTGGAGGCACGTCCGAGTGTTTCTAGGCTCGGAAGTCCTTTATCTGAGCCTCTGGACCTTTGAACAGCAGTGGTTTAATGTTATTTTCTGTGGAAATGTGTTTATTTTTCAATGGAACGCTTCAACTCTCTCCCCCGTGCAAAAACAAGGACATGGATCAGCTGTGGGCTGACAGCGGAGACCGGAGCGTTTGGCCACACCCCCACCTTCTACTATTGGCCAGCTTTTTTCTCCTCATTTGCATTCAAGCAACAACGCCCAGAATAAAGAGTTTGAGAGAGATATTTATGACTCTTTCTCATCTTATCTCTGTTTCTCATGCACTGAGTGTTGATTTTGAAGAAGGATTCATTTACAGTATTAGGGAACCATTAAGGAGCCATATAAAAGCATCAAGAAGTACCATGTCATGGGATCTTTAACTTCCTACCTGGAGTCACATTCTCCTTACTGGTTTTGCAGTGGTATTTACCAGCCTCTGCACATTTACCAAATGGATGTCATGACAAACAGATGCATTTGTGCACTTTTATTAGGCAAACATAAATTTAGATTAGTTTTTGCTTTGCACTTAGTCTTGCACTTCTAATCAGAGTGCATTGAGCCTGTGTGCGCTATGAGCAGGGAGGAGAGAGCATGAAAAGGCGAGAAGCGGCACCCTGACTTGAGGCGTATGGACAGGTAGGATGTTTTATAAAGTTTAACCTGCTCTGTGATACACGCTGGGACGCAAAGGTACACACTGTTGTGAACAAGCTGCGCTGGGGGCGCATGCGGTGTCCGCGGCTCCAGTCGAGCGCATGGGCTGCAGTGTGAAGCCCTGCGTGGTCCGCACACTGGTAAAAGTTTATTGCTAATGGCAGCGGCCATAATGAAATATGATTGCAATCATCTCGAGACCAAGACCGATGTCGTAGTACTCGACACTGATCGACTAGTAGATCGCGATCGACGTATTGGGCACCCCTGTTTTAGACACTATTTTTAATTCACATGGTAATACGGGACAAAGTGCGTCCCTTTTCAGCTCAATACGGGATGCGTACTTTTGTTTCTGAATACGGGACGATTCTGTTTTTCAAGGGAAGGTTGGCCACCCTAACTGCAGGTGATGAGGTTTACATAGGGACCATTCAGTCCCTTTAGGTTTAAACCAGCTGGATTTTAGCTTTGAAACTGACAGGAAGGCCGCATGCTGCCTAAGAGCCTGCTGACGGGCTGCATCACAGTGTGGTATGGGAACTGCACCGCTCAGAGCCACAAAGCACTACAGAGGGTGGTGCGAGCGGCAGAGGACATCACTGGCAGCAGTCTCCCGTCCATCCAGGACATTTACCACAGCAGGGGTCTGCGTAAAGCACGCAGCATCACTAAGGACCATACTCATCCGGCACAAGGACTCTTCCGTCTGCTACCCTCTGGTAGACGATACAGGAGCCTGCCAGCACGCACAAAAAGACTCAAAGACAGCTATTACCCCCAAACTGTCAGACTACTGAACTCTGGATAATACTCTAAATAATACTGAACTCTCAATAATACTGCACTAAACTACCTTTCATTATGCTTAATTATGTTTACTGCTGCTGCTCTGTATGAATGTATCATGTTTGTCACTACCTCACTACCTCACTGTAAACTACTGTTACCTGTGCAATAATCTGTGCAATAACCTATGTGCAATATTTATACCATTCTATGTGCAATACGAAGTCCACATGCAACACCTACACCACACCATATTATGTGCAATCTGTGAAATACTCTACTTACACCTTATTTGATCCTTGATTTAATCCTACCTGCACCTTGTACATTGTACCTTGTATTTTTTATTACATTTTTATTATATATTTTATTATATCATTTATTATATTGTTTACTTCTTCCCCTGCACTTTTGCAACACTTTTTTTTTTTTTACCATGTACTATTATTGCATGTTATTAGTACCTCTGACTATCTTAGCGAGTCAACGGTTCTACTGATCCTAAGCATTTCATTGCATTGTTGACCTTGTGTTGATTCTGCATATGACAAATAAACAATATTGAATCTTGAACCTGAGACCTTCTTGCTGTGAGGTTCCACTAAGTTGAACTTCTCATTGGTCATGACGATGAGGAATAAGGCTTCAAGAAAATCAAATTATAATTTTAAAAGACACTATTGGCAAATTGCCAAAGAATCTATTACCGTATTTGGAGATGAAATGTCTTCTCTTCACATCAAAATGTCTATGTTTAAGAATTCATTTTCATAAGTACACAGTCACATCAACACACTATACATCTGGTGGTCTCTTGTTATCCTGAAAACCATGTGGTGGTTATGGGGCTTATTGGATTAGTAGAGTAACAATGCGTGATTTTAATTAAACAAAGCTGTCCCTGATGGATTGTACAAGCAGCTGTAGTACTGTAGGCCAGATTAACAGGATTATTTCTGATGATTTCAATATGTTAATGAGCTCACAGAAATCTCCAGTCAACACTAAAACAGGAGCTGTGCAAAGGGACTGTGAATTTGAATCTAAAACATTCATAGATTTAACTTCATTAACTCTATTCCGAGTTCCCTGACCACTTGTCATATGAATTTGAATCCAATCTCCAGTCTAGGGCAGGTGCATTTTTGGCACTGAAGTGTCTGAAATGGCGTTGTTACCACGGCGGCGGTTCTCTCCGGACGCTGTAATCTAATAAAAGATCTGCGCTTCTCAATGATCAATGGTTTGAAATGGCCTTTGAGCAGCTACAGGCTCCTATTTTTACCCTGAGCTGGTGAAGTCATAGCCACTATCCCCTCTCTCCTCCTCTGTCATCCTCTGTTCTTACTTCTCTCTGGTTTCTCCTGTTGCCTGCTGGGACCTTTTCCATCTCATTGAACCCCTTCACTGCAGTCATTAGCACTCAACACTTTGCACCAAGTCTAGTAACACTTAAGGCTTATTTCTGTATTTTTATCTTGGGTGAGAAAACCATGCAGACTGTTATGAGGTTGTTACTGGCTAAAATGGTTGTACTTTAGACTGGAGTTTTCCAGCATGTTATTATGACGCTTCCTCATCCAAAACAGATCAACTCTGACTGGGAGGAGCTGGTTTGGATTCACATTTGATGTAACTCAAATGTTTGCACTTTGATCCTGCTTCTGGCAAGGCTCGCTGTTGCTGCTAATGTGTTGCTGACTTTTCTTAAGTGGTGCAATATGGTGTCTGAGGACTTCTGGTGATCTAAATCAAATTTCCATATATATATTTTTTACAACAACTCTTATTAAACCTAAACTACTGAACTTTAACTTTTATTACTTCATATACACTCAACAAAAATATAAATGCAACACTTTTGTTTTTGCTCCCATTTTTCCTGAGATGGTCCCAAAGATCCAAAATTCACTCCAGATACACAACACTACCATTTCTCTCAAACATTGTTCACAAATCTGTCCAAATGTGTGACAGCGAGCACCTCTGCCCCGCCGAGACAATCCACCCCACCTCACAGGTGCGCCACATCAAGATGCCGATCCGACATCATGACCAGTGCACAGGTGCGCCCCAGACTGCCCACAATAAAAGGCCACCCCGAAATGTGCATTTTTTTTGCTTTATTGGGGGTCTGGGGACTCAGAACCAGTCAGATTGTCAATTGTGGCCTGTGGAATGTTGGTCCACTCCTCTTCAAAGGCTGTTATGGACGAAGAACACAGGTGCATTTTATTGATGGCATTTTGAATGCACAGAGATACCGTGATGAGATCCTGAGGCCCATTGTTGTGCCAGACATCCATGAACATCACCTCATGTTTCAGCAAGATAATGCACGGCCCCATGTTGCAAGGATCTGTACACAATTCTTGGAAGCTGAAAATGTCCCAGTTCTTGCATGGCCAGCATACTCACCGGACATGTCACCCATTGAGCATGTTTGGGATGTGCTTGACCGGCGTATACGACAGCGTGTACCAGCTCCCACTAATATCCAGCAACTTCGCACAGCCATTGAAGAGGAGTGGACCAACATTCCACAGGCCACAATTGACAATCTGATAAACTCTATGCGAACAAGATGTGTTGCACTGCATGAGGCAAGTGGTGGTCACACCAGATACTGACTGGTTCTGAGTCCCCAGACCCCCAATAAAGCAAAAAAAATGCACATTTCGGGGTGGCCTTTTATTGTGGGCAGTCTGGGGCGCACCTGTGCACTGGTCATGATGTCGGATCGGCATCTTGATGTGGCGCACCTGTGAGGTGGGGTGGATTGTCTCGGCGGGGCAGAGGTGCTCGCTGTCACACATTTGGACAGATTTGTGAACAATGTTTGAGAGAAATGGTAGTGTTGTGTATCTGGAGTGAATTTTGAATCTTTGGGTCCATCTCAGGAAAAATGGGAGCAAAAACAAAAGTGTTGCGTTTATATTTTTGTTGAGTATATTTAAAGGCCTTGTACCGGTTTTTACCCAGGCATTTATGCAAAATTAGCCCCTGTACATAGGGCTGTTGCGGTAACCACAATATTGCATTTTAATGAGGCTCCATGAGGCTCTGAGTAAATGGGCTCAAATAATATAATCTAATAATGATGTAAAGTGTTAAAATCAGCTCGTTTTACTATTTATACTCATGTGCACTGTTTAAGACCTGTTTGAAATGCATTCACAGGATATTGTGCACATAGAAGATAAAGCACCTGGATCATGGAGCGAGGAGCACCTGGTTGTTCCCGTCCAGATGAGGAGCATTGTTTTTGCACCGTGTTTGCTTGTATGATTTTCGTTCACGCTGGAGCATTGTTTGTGTAGTTTCAATGTGTAGCTGTAAAACTATTCATAACATGTCCGCTCTGTGCGCAGGGCACCATGCACCTTTTTCTTGTCTCTTGGTGTTTTCATTTGGCGATAATTGCATAAGGACTAAAGTTGTCCTCTTTGTCCAGGTAACACATGCAAATATAAAAGTCCAGTGCCCTCATTTGTTAATCAGAGCTGCATGCTTTAGGCGAGGCTATGATGGGACCCGACTCACCCGCTCTCACTTTACCTTTGTTCATTGAGTTATACGACCTGCGCATCACTACCCAATGTCAGAAAGAACAGGTTTGGTGAACAGTTTGGTCAATAGTCAATTTCGTGCTCCTCCAGGCGTAACTTGGGACATCCATTTAGATTCAGTGGAAACATTCAAAGTACTCACAGCACGTACCCCCTGCAGGCGCAATTGTGGGGGTTAACTGTGGGCGTACGGCACTACGTGTTACTCACTGGAGGATCATAATAATATATCTTCATCTGTAAAACTACATTACACTGCACTACACTACTGGCTGTGCTTTTATATAGACATTTTTCAAGTACAGCCAGTGTTACATGTATTAATATGGGCCTCTGTGCTAGACCGCACACACCGCGGTGTGGAGGCACGGAAAGTTACTGCAAGGGAAATTCTTGAACCGCAACAGCCCTACCAGCTCCTGAGGTCAAAACAAGGCTGCTGTGTACACTGCATCTGCATCTAATTATAAAGTGGTTTAACCAAGAATCAGGAAATACCTGTTAGCATGCTAGTTGTCATTTTTACCATGATGGCAAAACTCCACTCTGGTCTCTGGAAGTTCTGAAAAGCACTTATAAACTCATTGTGATACTTAGGATAATTAGGATGATCAGAATGCATAAGGTAAATGAAAATTTTGTTCTGTTTTTCATGTTTCTAAGACAGTAAAAAATCATGTACAGCACTTAACTTAAGTCCTGATCATAAATCAAACAATGTTATATGGAAATGTTATTGTCATTTGTTTGCCTGGAGTGTTCCACTGTGTGATATTAAAAGTATAGAGTTCCACGGTGACAACTTGCAATTGAATAAAGATATGTTTAATGTAAAAACCCCAAACATTCCAAGTAAAGGCAATAACACCCTGCAATCTATAATGACACCACTCACAATATGTTGAAAGAAAGGCAACACAAAATCCAGCTGTTTTTGCCTGAGCTAAATGTTCTTACTGAATCATTACGGGTCCCCACAGCCGCCACCATTAACGGGATGTTCATTTGCAAATCGCAGCTAACCCAACACAAAACCAGGAAACAGCTGAGAAAGCAAGAATGCTGCCTGTGCTCTATCAGTATCAGCATTTGATAATGAAGAAACATAGAACCTGAACGCTTCATAAATCAAACACTGGAAATATTTGCTAAAAACAATATATTTAAACACATTTGTCATGGCAAAAGTGTACAAACTTGCTGTGTCAACCTCAAAACTTTAAAAGCGTATTGTGTAACTTTACTCCATAGAGATGTTGCTTTGTCTGCATTGTCCCATAGTATGGCATTAAGCTTTCCATGAAGACTAGAATGAAGACGGCATCAGGCCAAGTTACAGGTCAGATCTTTGGAGAGGCAAGCCCGTTAACAGTAAGAATGCTTGTTTTTCGAGGTACACTGTATTACCAAAATTATTTGTTCACCTGCCTTGACTCGCATATGAACTTAAGTGACATCCCATTCTTAATCCATAGGGTTTAATATGACGTTGGTTCATCCTTTGCAGCTATAACAGCTTCAACTCTTCTGGGAAGGCTGTCCACAAGGTTTAGGATTGTGTTTATGGGATTTTTTGCACAATTCAGTCAGACAAGTACCGTTTTCATGGCAACTGCCAAACCCAGACTCGTCCATCAGATTGCCAGATGGAGAAGCACGATTCGTCACTTCAGAGAACGCGTCTCCATTGCTCTAGAGTCCAGTGGCGGTGTGCTTTACACCATTCAACGCTTTGCATTGCACTTAGTGATGTATGGCTTGGATGCAGCTGCTCGGCCATGAAAACCCATTCCATGAAGCTCTCTACACACTGTGCCTGAGCTAATCTGAAGACCACATGAAGTTTGGAGATCTGTAGCGATTAACTCTGCAGAAAGTTGGTGACCTCTGTGCACTATGCGCCTCAGCGTCCACTGACCCCGCCCCATCAGTTTACATGATCTGTCACTTAGTGGCTGAGTTGTTGTTGTTCCCAATCGTTGTTTTAATACCACTGACAGGTGACTGTGGAATATTTAGGAGTGAGGAAATTTCATGACTGGACTTTGTTGCACTCCTGAGAGCGACCCATTCTTTCACAAATGTTTGTAGAAACAGTCTGCAGGCCTAGGTGCTTGATTTTAAACACCTTTGGCCATGGAAGTGATTGGAACACCTGATTTTGATTTTAGTGTATGTTTTCAGAAATAACAACAGCTGAAGTCGAATAAATGCTAGTAGGTTTAATGCTAGACTGTGGAACAGTATAGGGAAAGCAATAACATGGTGGAATGCTATCCACCAGAAAAAGTTATATATACACTGCTTTGGTACACTTTGGTACACTGCTAAAAAATCTATAGTTGGAGGGAACGAAGTAACAACCCTATGCCCCAAGGCTGCCCTTGTTAGCTAGTGATTGATGAGAGGACGAATTGGCATTGAATGATCAAGTCTATGGCAAACTGCACAAGGCTAGCTGGGACTACAGTTGTTGGTTCCTACAAAGTGTATCTGTGGAATAAATTTATACAATAATTTTGAGGTTGGTCTGTGCAATTAATCACATTTTTAATTGAGATCCAGTAACTTAAATGTCCTATATTACACAAAATTGTCTCTTGTGAGCTTTAAACCATGTTAGAATGTTGTTACCTCATTGAAAACATACCTGGAGTTGTAATTGGTTTCATTCACACATTTTTGATTTTAGTTCGTCTACATCTCCAAAGCTCAAAATGCTCTGTTCCACCTTGTCATTATACTTTGTGTCTCATAGTTAATTTTGTCATCTGCATTTGTCCCGTTTTTTATACCAATGAGGAAATCTGTCTAGAGAAGTAGGCAATGCAGTACCCATCTCCACATCTGATTTGATCTGCAGTTAGGACCACGTAGCTGAAGAATGATCTTTTTATGCATGTTTTTAATTTTAGTTTTTGCCAGTTAAAGCACTTTTGACCCAATAGTTTTAAATGCTACTGAAAATAGACTTGTTACCTTGCGAGCGTGTTTGCAACTTCAGTCTGCAAATCTTCTCTTATGTACTCAGGTTCGGGTCATCAATTGTATAGAAGTTATTCCCACCTTGTGCATTTTTAAAGCTCAAAATCTCATTTAGTTGAAGTCTGTGCTCGTGGTGACGGTGGCGAGGTAGCAGGTGATAAATCTCTTTCAGATTATGACAAATTAGACCTGGGTACAGCTGCTCACCGTCCACACAGTCACAATCTGCTGTTGTTAGTTTGGATTTACATACAATTCTTTCTTCAGTTTTCATAGAAGCTATGAATAACCTTGCTCCATTTAATTAAGTTATGATTATGGTATGATTAAAATGTAATATGTAATATACACAGTGTTCAGGTTTACAATTAGTTACCATGGATACCAGTGAAAAAACATTTGGAGCGTAATTACTTGTGCCACTATAAATACATGGTTTTAGAATTAAAATGTTTAAACAAGATGACAAATTTTGAAATAAATGAATTAACTGTGTAACTAAACGCGATTTTTAAGGAGTATTTGAACCTGAGTAGGTGAGCTGTTTGGTTGTTTAAAGATAACACAAACGCATGTGTCATGTGAAAATGTGGGGAAAAAAGACCAGGCAGGTGTGGGACAAAAATAGAACTATGATGACTCTAGTAGCAAACTTAATAAAAACTGAATAAAACAAATGGAGGTTAACCACTGTGCCTGTCTTTTAGTGCAAAATCCATTAGATATAGTTCGATATCAGTTGATATCAATCTGATATTTGCCCTTTTTAGTGTATCTGAAGAAGAAGAAGAAGAAGAAGTGACTTTATTGATCTCACACAGGAGAAATTCTTCTCTGCATTTAACCCATCCTGTTATTAGGAGCAGTGGGCAGCACATTACTGCGCCCGGGGACCAACTCCATGATCTTCTTGCTTCGTCTTGGTCAGGACCTCAGCTGGAGGATTTTACCTATGCTGTAAGAGTTTGTACAAAATTTTAATTTGATAACTTGGGGGAAAATGCCTAAATTGACTCTATATATTGCCCAAAAAATATTGGTACACTGCAAAAAATCTTGTCCAAAATTTAAGATAAACACTTAAATCTATCAGAAAATGACTTAAGTCCATGCAGCAAGATCATTTTACTTGCCAAGTTATCTCAAATAAACTAACTCTACACTTGAATTAAGCCGTTTCTAAACTAGTAAGTAGATGATAAATCTGAAAACAAGATTAATAACCTGATAAGAGTTTTAAAATCTTGGCCAGATCAGAGAATTTGCAGTGCATCAGCCATGATAAAAAAATCTCTTGTATCCTAGAAGACCTCATTTAGAACAGCTGTAGCTTGTATGTTGCTGTACTAACTATATTTGTGAATGGGAAGTTAGTTTGACAAGCCCAGAAGGATCCTGGTAATAAAATGTTTACTGGGTGTGTCCCAGTACTCACTTCAAAACCAGGTTTCAGGCTCAGGTAAGCTACCTCTCAGATCCCAAATCTTCACAAATAAAATTCCTTTTAATCTGGATTTAAATGACTGTCCGTAAAATCCATCATGTGCAGTATGGTGTCACAGTCACAGACGAACTACTCTGTGGACAAATATTGATACGGCGCATATATTGGGGCATTTTTCTGTCTATTAATTGGGTTAAATATTTGTAATATACTAGAGTCGAAGTGGCCCATATCGGCTAGATTTTGGCCAGTCAACGATATTTCTCCAAGCACCCATACCGGCTGATAATATTGGCCAACATATATTGGTCGTGCTCTAATATGTATACTACCAGTCAAAAGTTAGGATGTCTCATTCAGGGTTTTACATACTAAATATTTTTCGGGAAAGCACAGCTCTGTTCGTTTGGTGCTTTTAGCAGAGAGGGTGGGTGTGCGTGTGCGCGTGCTTTGGCCCACCTCCTCCAGCTGGGATTTCTTAGTTTCATACAAATTATTTTCCTTCCTGTTTACAGCCTGTAGTTTTTTAACGTTACTAACAGTGGCTGGAGACTGAAAGGTACTGGAAAGGCATGTCCGAGAGGGAAGCATCACTTAACACTGATGCACAGTGGCTGGTAGCTTTGAGAGAAGACCACAGCAACCTCCCTGAACAGAATCCAGTCACCATCACAGTGACAAACATCTCAGGCATGAAAAATTGGTCAGCACCAGGCCCAGAAATGATACATGCATATTGACTAAAGAAGCTCACTGCACTCCCCGAGCGCCTGGCAGCGCATGTGCTTGCTTATCTTAGACACTCGTGTCAGGCATCATGGCGGCACATGATAAGCGGGCGCATGGATCAATACATGAGCACAGCACAGAAGGGAATTGGCAAGAACTCCAGGGGAGCCAAACACCAACTCCTGGTTGACCGAATAGTCACCCGCGACTGCAGAACCCGTCAGACCAACCTGTGCACTGCCTGGATTGATTAAGATACTAATATACTATATACTAATATATATATATATATATATATATATATATATATATATATATAATCTAAACAAGAGGTGTGCCTTGCTCGAATATCTGGTGGCGTGGAGCAGACTGACTGGCACGTTCAGTGAAATGCCAGAAACATAAATATCAAACTAGTCCACTGAAAACTGAAAACAAGCTCATGACTTCTTTTAATTGGAAATATATTAGGATGATAAATGCTTAACATTTATAATATGTTTGTGTGCCGTGCAGGATGTTCCTGCGCCATTGAGATGCAAAACACAGCCCCTCGCCCACTTCCTGTATCAGCTTAGCCCTGCTTTATAGTTTGGTTTGATCTGGATCTGTACAAAAGCTGCTCATTCACATGAGGCCGTCCTAAAGTAGACCTGCGTGATTAATCGATTAAATCGGTTAATTCGACTTTACAGTTCAGGACAATGTCTTTTTATGAAAATCGATTTTTTTAATGATTTTTTACACGCAAGCGGAACTAATGCCCGGCCACGTTTTATGCGGGTAAGTTAGCGGGGCGTACCCAAACATTGTACGAGCTAGCGCGGCTAGCGAGTGAGCTAAAGCCGGAGCTTGTACCAAACAAAGGTGTTTACATCTGTTATATGGAACTGGTTCGGTTTTCTTGCGTCGGACTTGGAACAAACGAGTGCTCGCTGTAAAATCTGTTCAAAAGCTGTTGCACGCAGCGGAATGGGAGAAGTGCAGGGCCGAACGGAATGAAAATATCCACCGTCCAGTTCCTAAAACATTTTCGAACTGTTTGCAGTATAAGCATGAGCCACGACGGAAGGCAATCACACACGCTGTTTTACCAAAAACATGATATATACTGTGGAAAAGCCCGGATTCATTAACATGGTGAAAGTTTTGGACCCGAAGTATGTGCTATCAAGCCGCAAATATTTTTCTTCTGTTGCCACAGCTGTATAGAGACTGCACAAGCTAACATACATGAACACAGACAGTAGCTTTTCTGCATCACTCGAGGAAAAACTAAAACACAACACTACGAATCAGAATCAGAATCATTTATTAATGGCCACACAACAAGTTGGTGGAATTTGTTTCCGGTACAGCAGGAATGCTCACATCTCTTCTGTGTCTATTACAGGACAAAACAAATATACAACACACTTACACAATACGACATACAACAACAGATAAATGACCAGTTATAAGCGGGATTGATTTAGAGTCCGGATGGCAGTGGGAAAGAAACTGTTGGTGAATCTGACAGTTTTGGAAGTGATGGATCTGTAGCGCCTCCCAGAGGGCATGAGTCTGAACAGATTATTGGCAGGGTGTGTGGGGTCTGAGGTGATTCTATTGGCTCTTTGTGTGATGCGTCTGTGATACAGTGTGTCTATGGAGGGGAGAGTGTGACCAGTGATTTTAGTTGATTTATTTATAATGTGTTGAAGTTTGTGTTGTGAATGTGAATCCAAATTACCGAACCAGACTATTATTGATGATGTAAGGACGCTTTCAATTATTGCTGTGTAGAACTGAAGAAGGATGTTGTGTCTGATTCTGAATTTTTTTAATTGTCTGAGGAAAAACAGTCTTTTATTGGCTTTTTTGTATGTTTCGTTTGAATGCTGTTTCCATTTTAGTGTGTGATTGATATGGGTACCCAGAAATTTGACTGTCTCTGTAATGGTGATTGTTTCATTATCAATTGTGATTGGTGTTTTCAGTGAAGGTGAGCGTGCAAAATCAATTATGAGTTCCTTTGTTTTTGATGTATTGAGGAGCAGGTTGTGACTTTGACACCAGGAGGTTACATGGGAGATTTGCTTACGGTAATGACTTTCATTATTGTCAGTGATGAGTCCAATTATTGTTGTGTCGTCAGCATATTTGAATACGGATATAGAATTGTGGATGGATGTCAGTGTATTGGTGTACAGAGAGAACAGCCAGGGGGAGAGGACACATCCCTGGGGAACACCGGTGCTGAGGGTCAGGGGCTGGGATGAGAGGCCACTCATCCTACCCACTCCAGTCCATCTTTCCCCCAATCAGGAAATAATTTAGCTTCATAAAATGCTTCTTTATAAAAGAAAGATATTTATATAACTGTGTTATTATTGTTATATATATTTTGTTGTAATATAATTTTGAGTTGATAAGGGACAGATATAAGCTTATGCTTCTTTCTGTTCCCTTTTCATTCATATTTAAGTTATAATTGTATAGATGCAATTGTGTTGCATCTGTTATTTTTGTTTTGCTTTAACGAATGAAATAAATAAATAAATGAAATGATATATATATATATATATATATTTTTAAAACAATAACAGCTTAACAGCTTAGGTGTAATTATTATTTGTTTTTGAGTAGGGCAGAGAAAAATCGATTAAAATCGGAAATCTGATTTTTTTTTTTTTTTTAATCGGAGATTTTATTTTTAGGCCATATCGCCCAGCTCTATCCTAAAGTGTGTTTTCTTACCCTGACTGCGATCCTAATGCTCGAGTTCCTCACATTCTTGTACCCTTTCTGTCATTAGCTCTATTTAATTTCATGACCAATTATTCCCATTGTGCCACTTTGGTTAGTTTATAAAGTTGGTTGTAGGCTGCCATCAGAACCACAGAAAACTCTGCATGGAGCCATGGAGTGGTCGGCTCTGACAGAGATCAGCTTGCGCATTCATGCTCGTCTCGTATGTGCTGCTCTCTTGGCAGTAGCGGTCAGTAAAGCTTTTACAGCAGCTCAAGAGACGTATAGTACAGGGTGCGCGTACCTGAGAGGGGCCCACATGTGCATGAAGTCTTCAGAACACAAACCCAACCAGTTCTGACACGGCCCACCCAAAATTCTGTATTCTACTGGTGCGTATGTGCATCGTGGGACTGTGGAGCTGTTTTATTGTACCCATATATAACTTTTCCCCACACCCCTCTTTGCAGCCTGGTAATAAGGCAAAGATTGCAGATATTACCCACACTGGCAGTGATTTTAAATGCTACAGCGGTCACAGATTTGTTGAGATGTCATCACCATATATGTACTTGTACCGTCCCACTCCGTCCTCCAGCAGCGAAGGACAGCTGACCTGGACACTCCCCCTTGTTAATGCTATCGCTAGTGCTAAGACTGGGGGCAAGATAGAGCCCTGTATGCCCTGCATGTATACTGTATCAAGTAGTAAACATATATTTTAAAAAAAACAAACATTGAATGATAGTGTTGAAGACTGAATGACTTATGACTGATAATGTACATTATCACTCCTGCATGAATAAAATATATTTATTGTGGTAAATCATGCATTTTTCTAAACCTTCTCCAAACACATTGCTACCTTTTAAGGCTATGTTTTTGTATCCGAGTGGCAGTATCTCTAGACTTTTTCATTTATTTTTTGCAAGGGGGTTGACCATTACATAAATTGTTAACTGACCTTTACATGGTTCGGACGTGACCTTATTTTTGGTCGGACATTTTTGTGGGCGAGGGTGGCTGCTCGAAATCCATAGGCAAACACAGAAGATGCTATTTTAACCATGTAGCTTGTGGTGTGATCAGTTCTGTTTGTTTAAAGGAGGAAAAGACAGAGCAGTTTGTCTTTGGGGAGTTCCAGCTCAGACCTCCAACACTGGCACAGGAAGATAACAACCAGGCTAAAAAATAAGGTGCTTAGTCATAGGGCACAACGATTCGGGACAAAAATAAAAGTCCAATTTTGCTGACCATTATTATGAATAAATTTGTTTTTCTATTTTGTTTACCCAGATGCTAGGGCTGAAAGCTTTAGGGAAAAAATAAAGTGTTTTTATTTTCTACTGACAAGTATACTATTAGAGTATGCTATTATTATTTGCTATTAGATTTGTGAGTTATGTTTTAATAATAGGATTCTATCCAAAAATGAGAACTTCGCACTTCTATCTCTTCAGATGGGTGCGTTGGAGGCGAGGGAGCAAACCCAGAACACACAAGGAGAAAACAATCCCGCACTCCGTCTTACTTGCAAAATGAAAAAGTTTATTAAGACATGCAACGTTTCGGCTCTAGGCCTTCATCAGGCAAAATCCTGATCCTGAAGAATACAGCCGAATCACGCAGTTCCCAGTTACGCACCGGGAAGGGAGTTCCCCTGTTGCACAACGTGGTGCGTGATTCGGCTGTATTCTTCCGCACTGGAAAATAGTTCCCACCCAAAATGACCAAGGCAAGCTCTCTGTGTTGATTTGCACATTTATTTGCACTCGATATGAATGCGCACTACACACAAAGTAATTGGGAAACGCATCGAGCAAATTAATTCCTTTTGGCCGAAATCTTTCTCTGGCGACGTTAGACTCCAGTCTAAGGCGGAGTAGCTGCAGATACCGCGGCGGTCAGTGGCGACAGACTCGGACAATGGCTGGGTGAGCAGGAAAACGCTTTCCACCACTTATTTTAGTCTCTGGACTGTGGGGAGATGCCCAAATTTGACCTGGGGGTGGCATATCCCTTTAAGAAAGAATACGACAGGAGATTGTTGTTTGTGGAGAAACATTATGGTGCTTCAAAAATTGAAACCTTTGTGATTTGCTAATTGTGTCCATTCCAAATGTAGATTTTGACTGCGATTAAGCTTGCAGCACTAAAAGATACTAGCTGATACTATAACTCATTTGAATAACAAATGACAAATATAATAATGTGGACAAAGTTGAATATTTTAATGCTGTTGACCTATATCCCACTAAGGTTCATTTTGAGTTAAGTCTGGACTACAATGCTAGAGGATTGTGTATACCCTTGACAGGTGGACACTTTTCATTTGCAATGAAGCTGCCTTCTGTGTGGCACACTGCTCAGCGTGGTCAAAACTAAGGAGAGCGTGGTAGACTACTTGCTTTTTTCCATTCCTTTGGCATTTCACTCCCTTATTAACTGTGCTTTTAACATTGAATGTGACAAATACTGTATCTGTCATCCATCCTATCCTGCCTTCCCTTCCTTCCTTTCTTGCTTCCTTCCTTCCCTTCCTTGCTTCCATCCTTGTCCCCTTTCTTCCTTGTGTCCTTCCATCTTTCCTTTCCTTCCTTTCTGTATTCCTTCCTTGTGTCCTTGTGCCTCTTTGTCTCCTTCCTCACTTCCTTGTGTCCATTCTGCCCTTCCTTCAGGGACATTTTATTTTCTGCAGAACACTTATTTGTTACATTTGCTATTTGTGACATTGGAGATTTTAATTTGATTGCGATAGATTTTTTTCAGCCATAATTAATGTACAAAAATCACGTATTTATTTCAAGGTCAGTCCTCTCCTCAATGTGAAACCTTTCAGATGTTGTTTTATTACAATGTTGAGCTGAACAAATTTGCTATGATACAAACATGAATTCATTATCTTCATTAAAAAAATGACAAATATATTTTCATCTTTATTATTAGCAGTACATTTGTGTTGTTCCTATTGGAAACATTCCAGTCAAAGTAATAAAAATCTCCATGGACACAGCAGGTGACAGACCCTCCACCATAAAAGTTACACAGTGCACCTTTAATAGAGATGGGGGACAGATAAAAGGAGAACTATTTACTACAGATTTCGTGGCATATAAACTTTCATGATTTGTGGCTTGTTTTGTTAGTCCCACCCTATAACTCTTTTGCTTTAGCGAGTTAAATGCGTCTGACTATATTAAAATCAACACAGATGCTGTCTCCATGGCGACAGTGCAGGTCATCGTCTTGACCTCTGCAGAAAGCGTCTCATTTTCTGTCATTAAAAAGGAAACAACATTGCCAGAGCATGATGCACAGACTTAAAATAAACACACATAAAACAAATCTAAAATTAAATATAATAAGAAACTATAATATATAATTATTATTATAGTAATAATAATACTACTAATAATAATAATACTACTAATAATAATAATAATAATAATAATAATAATAATAATATTATTATTATTATTGTAAGTATTGTAAGTATTATAAGTATTATAATACTTACAATAATAATACTTATAAGTATTATTATTATTACTTCATAGTTCATAGTTTGCTTTATTGTCGAAAAACCATATGTACATGTACATAGAGTGAATTTGAAATTTCGTTTCCCCACTAACCAGGCAGGATAGTGATAGAGCGGCTAGCGGAGGGCCCACACGCATGTGCGCATCGCCAACTCAAAATGGATACAAAATGGAAAAGTACAATCAATGACAATTATTCACAACATGTTATGACAGAAAACAACTGGACAGGTAACATACGGTGTTTTTTTCTTTGGCAACAAATGGAAGGGTGGGGCAAGGGAGCAGATCATAAATCAATTAAATTGATTGAAAACTGAACTAGAGGCAGACATTCCTTAAAATAGACAGGGCAACGTTTTAGCATTAGATCAGCTGATGGTAGGCCACTTACTATTTCTGTATTGAAGAATTGCTTGGAAACCTTTTTTTTTTTTTTTGGCTGCCGAGACATGGTCAGAATTTGTCAAAACTCAAGGAGATCCTGTCTATTTTAAACCAGTGAAAAGAAGAACTTATGACCTCTCCATTCAAAAGGTTTTCCGCATGGGCCTGTAAAAATACACTTTTTTGTGGCAAACATTTTTTGATTTCTGAAAAAGAATTTACACTTGCAACTTTACACAATTTAAAATACTGAATAGTTTAAAGTAGGGGGTCAATATCAAAAATCATAGACTAATCGATATTAAAATCTCCATCAACATCTCGTTGAAGACAAGAAGACAGCCTACCATCAAAAAAGTTACATGGTGTACTTTTAAATGAATTTCAGTTTTACAAAGCATCCTGATACGTACACAAAGCACATCCTCACATTTTGTTGTTGCAATGCATTGTGGGACAACACACTGTTAGACCCCTAACTGTGGGTTCATTTCTCGGCCATGCTGAAACTGTTATTTTTGCCTTAACTAGATTTAAAACTTTTCAGACATCTGGTGTCTGTGGAATGTGTGAGAGGCCTACGTAAACCATGTAATCAGTTACAGTTACAATAGAAGTGTAGGGAGTTTGATTGACAACCTAACAGCCAATAGATAACGAGATAGCCTCATTTATCTTGTTTATCTGGCGCCCCACCACATCCACAATTGATGGATTTTCATTCTGTGTTTTTTTTGTTTTTTGTTTTTTTTGTCATCATAATTACAAGGACGCTGCATCTCTATAATGCTATCATTGACAGTTTGAAACAAAACAAAAAATCCTCCATACAACCTAATTTTCTTTAAAGGGACAGTGTGTAAGATTTTTACCCGTTAATTACTGAAATTGAAGATACCCATTCAAAAATACATTGTTTTCCAAGCCTTTTCACTTCCATCATGAAATCAAAGTATTCTTTTGGACTTAGATATAGTCACATAAAAGGGGGATCTTCCCCATGCAGAGGCAGCCATTTTGAATACGAGAGCTGCAGAAGGACATTTGGGCTCCGCCTTCGGCAAGGCTCGTGGTTTTGGGTAAACAACACAAGCATGCTGCCGGATCAGACGTCGTAATGGATCTAACACGTGTTTTGGACTAAATTGTTTTACTGGATTTTATTCGCTGGATCCTTACGGACAAATTGAGACCAAGTTTATGGTGAAATACAGAGTTTGACCTGTCCAGAGCCTTCAAAGGTAAGCTAAGTAACAAACCTCGTTTTGTGCATTTTGTTGTGCCGGGAAATGAATTGCATAGTCAAAAAGAGGAGACTGTAAGGTTTCATTTGATATGTAGATTATCATGGTACATGATCGGGAATGTGTGTTTTCATGCGAAAAGAAAAAAAAAAAACAGTGAACGGGACCGCGTTTTATTAATACCGTTGTCGGACGGGTGCGCGCGTGCGGGTACGCGAGCTGTCCGCTACGGCGCGTCCGGGTGACCCTCGAGGTCTGGCGTAGCTAAAACAGGAAGTGCCATAGCCACTATCCACCTATGCGCCACGAATCCTACACACTGGACCTTTAAAGATCCCATGACATGGTACTTCTTGATGCTTTTATATGGCTCCTTAATGGTTCCCTAATACTGTAAATGAATCCTTCTTCAAAATCAACACTCACTGCATGAGATATGACTCTGACAGTCTTCATGAGGCTAGATATGTGTCTAAAATGCTTTATTGTGGGTGTTGCTGCTTCAATGCAAATGAGGACAGAGAGATTGGCTAAGAAGCGGGGGGGCGGGTTTCCCCCGCAGCTCGGCGCAGCTCATCTCCTCGCTTCCGTGTTTAACACAGGAAGACAGATGGGAGACTTTGCAATGAAAAAAAGCATATTTACACAGAAAATAAAATTAAACCACTGGTATTTCAGAGGTCCAGAGGGTCGGGTAAGGGACTTGCGAGCCTAGAAACACTCGGACGTGCCTCCAGGCAAATAAAAAAACGCATTTCGCATTGCGTAGCGCATTCACAGTCCAAACTCTATGGGCGGGATATACAGGGACACTGAGCGGAGACAGAGGGAGGGGCTGGAGCTGCATTTGCCGATCTGATGTCAAAAAGGTGCCTTGTCCGAACTCGCCCGTTTCAACACTGGTTTTGTGTAACGCAGAAAAGGACCGCAAATGCTCAGTTTAGACATTTCGCAACTTTTAGCCATGGGGGGGGGGGCCTAAACAGGGTAGGGGAGCTCACATTAACGTTCAGAAGCCTCAGAAAGTGAAAATTTCATGCCATGGGACCTTTAATGGTGATACGCGACGGATTCAGCATAGTAAATTTTGCACAAATGAAAAAAAAAAAAATAAATTATAGCGTGATGTGCAGCTATTCATCTGAGGTGCCGATAGCTACATGGCTTTTTGTTGTGATTTAGCACGGAAGTCGGCTGAATCCATTTGATATCAATATTACGATTTAAAATGTCCAACTTATAACTTAATGATCCATGGGTGTCATAGTTTATAACTATATAGCAGACACAAGCAAAATATGTCTTGTTTAAATGTTAGTATTTTGTAGTATAGTATTCTCCACATAGTGCTGTAGGGTGTTTATGTGAGGAGTATAAGTGTAAACATCATTGGCCTCTAGCCTTTGTACAGGTTCCTCCAGGTCTGCGTCATGGGTTTTCTGAGGACAGGCCGAGCTTTAGCCACAGGGTGTGAAATCGGTTATTATTAAAGGGTAGCTCATTTATGTCCAAGCGCACACTACAAGTAGAGTGTGGTAAAATACTGCCACAACTGCTGAATATGAGTGGATGGTTGTCCACCTGCAGCCAATCATTAACCAGTACTAGTGCAGCCACTGCAGCTCAGTGAGTGAATTCAGGAGGTTTTGCACTTTCATATGAGGCATGGGAGTCATTTTCCGATATCCATCCATCCATTTTCTTCCACTTATCCAGGGCCAGGTCACGGCGGAAACAGTAAAAGCCCCCGACAACATAGTTCAAGGAGGTTCAAGGGGGTTCAAGGAGGGATATAACCTTAATAATTCTGAAAATGCCATTTGTATTTGGAATTTGGAACCTGTGCTCCCAGGACCTGCAGATAGAGAACACATACAAGTTTTTCTCATTCCCAGTATATTATGGACAGGCTAGGCTATTTTTTCTCAGTAAGGAGAAAAAATGGCCTTACTGAGCTGCAGCGGCTGCACTAGCACTGATTCATAACTGGCTGCAGGTCCTGAGGTTTAGGTAGATCAGAGCGAGGCATTTTACGTTTAAACCAATGGGATTTCAACATTGAAACAAGCAACCCCAATGAGAGACTCATGTGAGGCTGATCGAATAATCATCTTATAAAAAATAAAACACCACATGACAACACAACTTCATCATGGTCAATATCTTTGTCATTAGAATAAATCTCATATCCGGGGACACAGATTGGACACAGATCTTTATGAAACTGAAATAACACTCCTTCTTTTAATTAGAAATCTAGTTCTTGAACATTTCCAGCTGATATTTAGTTGACATTTGGTAAACAGTGGTTCAGTTGTGGGGATGCTCTGAATCCCATTGTCCAGAGCCTGCAGGGAGGTCTATAAATGGAGAACAGCAGGGCCCTCAGACTGACCTCGGAGACATCCACATAGAATAATCTTCTCGGCTCTCCTCAATGACAAAAGTGTATACTCACTTTATAGTTTAGCCCCCAAAATCGGCTGGGTTTTCCATTGATCTTGAGTTTCTTGTCAACACAACATTCAATCATGAATATCCCGATAGTTTCCATCTACGATCTACAAGAAAAAATGTAGCTTTTGCAAAAATCAATGAAATTATCGTAAACTTAAAGGTCCCATATTTTCTGATCCATGTTAAAATGTTGTTTCTTCATCACAAAACATCAAAACATACCTGGAGTTGTGTTTTGTTTCATTCACATGTTTAACAAACAAATTCTGCATATTTAGGCTGTGCTATTCTCGCAAACAGAAAACACTGTTCCACCTAGTTATGTCATGTGGTAATACAGGAAGTGCTCCACTCTGTTAAACTCTGTTAAACTCCATACACCTTGACTAGAATCATTTGGATAGGAATTGCCCATCTCTACTGAACTAAAGGTAAAAGGAGCTGTTAACTTGAAAATTACTGCTACATGACATCACAAGGTGGGACAGAGCATTTTGAGCTTTGGAGATGTAGACAGACTAATAAAAAAAGGTTATTCAAACGTGTCATTCAAACAAAACTCAACTCCAGGTATGTTTTGAGGATGTACCAACATTCTAACATGGTTTTAAGTTCACAAGAATTTCAATTTTGCATAATATAGGACCTTTAAATAAAACATGTTGAAGTTTGAGGTGTATGAGTGAGTTAGTCCTGCTGGTATTGAGTAGTACAATGATTCATTTGTTAATTAAGCGGCTCTTTACCACTCACAGGTTTCACTGTGGGAGATCATACGTAGTTTGACAACAACTTCCCCAGTGTAAATAAAGGTTCTTATGATAATTATCAAACAAAAGAATTTTTGGTTATTGGGAAAGGCCATATTTGAAGCAAGTGTGAAGTCTTGGATATAGTTATTACCAACACATAATCTGCCATTATATAGTTGGCAGCATTTCTATTGTATTTTTCTATTATCCTAACTCTCCTCTGTCTCCCTTTCTTTTTCACTCCCTGTCTCTCTTTCTTTTTTGTTGTGTTGCTGTACTGTTGCTTTTTCCTATGGGTGATCTTCCATGAATGAATACTCAATAAAGGTCTTGGTTGTCAAATCTGTCTCTTCCTTTCTCATCCACTCTGACCCTCCTACCTCTCCCCCTCTCTCTTCCTTTCCTCTCTTCTCTCTTTTCCTCTCTCTTTCTTCCTCCCTCTCCTTTCTCTCTCTCTCTCTCTCTTCCTCTCCCCTCTTTCTTTCGCTCTTCCTTACTCTCTTCCCTTTTTCTCTTCCTCTCCCCTCTCCTCTTCCTCTCTGTTCACCCTCTTTCTTCCTTTCTCTCTCTCCTGTCTCTCTATCCACCCCTCCCTCCCTCTCTTCTCCTCTCCCTCTTCCCTCTCTTCCTCTCTCTTCTCTCTCTGTCTCACTCTCTTTGGCGGTACTGAACATTCAGCCAAATAAATCTCCTCTTGTCACTTTTGCTCAACACAAATAAATTTGTGTTTGGACCAGTGTCTGGGCCAGCAGGGAGACAATCCCCCACCATCACCAGTAGTGTTCAGATGTGCTACTGAGGTATGAATGTGTTACAGAAGTGTGAATGCTGTCTCTTTCATTAACTTTGAGATACTGGCTTAAAGGAATATTAACGTTTTTTACAATCTGAACCTTATTTCGGTAATAAAACACGTTGATTTACTCACCCATATCACTTAAGTGATATTTGGAGCAGTTCTGTAGATTTGGTAGGTTAGGATATCCGGGTAACGTGAGTGCTCGGGGCACGATGTTGCGGTCAACAAATAACACAAACTTTAGCACTTTTCCAATCACAGAAGCTCGCTTTGTCAGCATAGACTTTAAGTGGATTCAAAAGCGGCCTGAAACCCGATATCCACCTATAGTTTAATTTGACGACGTCATCATAGAGGACAGCGCGCATGCATGAATTCCCCATCTGATACGCAGATAAACACCGCTCTGAACTTTTCTGTTGTGAGCGAGACATGGCTGAAGATTCGGACTTGGAGACTGAAGAGGAGTAATTTGAGTATGATGGCGTCCCTATCGTTTTGAGCTTGAGTATACAGATGAGGAGGTATTAGAAAGAAGGAAGGGGAGACAGTTTGAGGAGCAGTGCACCAGAGAACAGCCATGGGTATCGGATTACTTCTCAGAACCGCACACTGAATGGCCTTCCTTCTTTTCCTTTGCTGGTAAAAAATCATCCGGACTGAAGTGGGTACTGCAAACACGATGGTCCAAACGTCTTACAGCTTTGCCTTTCATGTCTGGGTCCATTCTCAAAGCAAGTAGCCACATTTTCAATAACTCCGGATTCTGATGAGGAAGCCTGTGAAAGCTTTACCTGGCCAGCCAAATGATATCTCTCTGTATTTCCTATACAGCGCGATACCATTTGGACACCCTCGCTCCACCCTCGATCCTCCAGTTAAAAACGGACTCCGCGATTCTGATTCGTTCAAAGATGGTGACGTCAGTGCACCCGCCTTTGCACGCAAAGTCACTCTTAGGCAGCGGAAGTTCCTCCTCAGTTTTGAATCAAGATGGCGCAATCTCTGATTGGTTCACTTAGCTGTCTGTCTACGCGCAAACGCAGCGCATTCTGAACCAAGCGTTACCAGACTCACCGCTGTTACAGCGATGAGTCATGGATTCTTCCAGGCAACTGAAAGCTCAACTTCGTTCAAAATGTCATTTTGTTTTCGCAACCGGGATAAATGCATGTTTGCACCATTTTCTCAAGCGGAGATGTTTTCATCATCCTAGCTTCTTTCGGACTGTAACTGAGATCTGACAGCTGGGGAATTCACGCATGCGCACTGTCCTCTATGATGATGTCATTAAATGAAAATATAGCTGGATATCGGGTTTCAGGCCGCTTGGGACTCCACTTAAAGTCTATGCTGACACAGCGAGCTTCTGTGATTTAAAAAGTGCTAAAGTTTGTGTTATTTGTTGACCGCAACATTTTGCCCCGAGCACTCATGTTACCCGGATATCCTAACCTACCAAATCTACGGAACTGCTCCAAATGTTACTAAAGTGCTATGGGTGAGTAAATCAGCGTGTTTTATTACCGAAATAAGGTTCAGATGGTAAAAAACGTTAATATTCCTTTAAGTCTCCCATTATACATTTCTGGAAAAAAATAAGAGACCACTGCAAAATTATCAGTTTTTCTGATTTTACTACTTCTGTTTGGGCAAAAGGAACATTTTTGTTTGAGTCTATAAACTACTGACAATATTTCTCCCAAATTCCAAATAAAAATATCGTTTAGAGCATTTATTTGCAGAAAATGACAAATGGTCAAAATAACAAAAAAGATACATGTTTTCAGACCTCAAACAATGCAAAGAAACAAGATCAAATTCATTTTAAAACAACATAATACTAATGTTTACACTTAAGACGAGTTCAGAAATCAATATTTGGTGCAATAACCCTTATTTTTAATCACAGCTTTCATGCGTCTTGACATGCTCTCCACAAGTCTTTCACATTGTTCTTGGGTGACTTTATTCCACTCCTGGTGCAAGAACTGAAGTAGGTCAGCTTTGTGTTTGTGTTGGAATTCAACAGACGCTGGAATGGAATGGCTGTAATACATGTAGAGATGCTGATTTCAGAAAAAAATGCAGTGGTCTCTTTTTTTTTTTTCCAGAGCTGTAAAAGAAGCAAAAAATACTTTAACACTTATTTTTACACTTATAACACAACACGATTCCAATTATACAGTAGTACTGACTCGACCATCTAACGGACTACATTACAAAATACATTTCAATGAGGGTATTGAGTGATTTATCACTAAGTAATACATTTTTACAGTTTTCTTCCAATCATTGTTTTTTTTTGCGGCAGCTATATGTTCTCACATTTAAAATTTTATTGGCCAGACTGAGTCCAGACTAACCATTACCTCATAACTTAGTCTCTATTCTGAAACCATAACTGAAAAACAACTGTCTGGATATTCACAGGCAATTTTTATTTATTTTTTTCCCCTTTGGTTTTTGGGTAGGCCACAAAAATCAGACAACTTGACAAACCTGATGTGCTGAAGTTTCATTAGCGCACACTCAAAAACTAAAGTGAAACTTAATACATTGTTTTCGGTGAATATAGCATTTTCAAAATGATAAAAAGTAACATGGTGGTAAATATCTTATGTGTTAGCAATTAATACCCCGTAGAAGTAAAATACCCTCTTCCTCACAGCTTTTTTTTACCATTGCAAGATCAGAGGCTTGACTTTTTTACAATGACATTTGTCCTTATAGCCTCAAAACCAGTGCACCTCTGTGTCAAATAAATGTCTAATCTTTCACATTTGCACAACTCAAATAATTCAATAATAATATTAATAATAATAATAATAATAATATACTCAACAAAAATATAAATGCAACACTTTTGTTTTTTCTCTCCCATTTTTCCTGAGATGGACCCAAAGATCCAAAATTCACTCCAGATACACAACACTACCATTTCTCTCAAACATTGTTCACAAATCTTTCCAAATGTGTGACAGCGAGCACCTCTGCCCCGTCGAGACAATCCACCTCACCTCACAGGTGCGCCACATCAAGATGCCGATCCGACATCATGACCAGTGCACAGGTGCAACCCAGACTGCCCACAATAAAAGGCCACCCCGAAATGTGCATTTTTTTTTTTTTGCTTTATTGGGGGTCTGGGGACTCAGAACCAGTCAGTATCTGGTGTGACCACCATTTGCCTCATGCAGTGCAACACATCTTCTTCCCATAGAGTTTATCAGATTGTCAATTGTGGCCTGTGGAATGTTGGTCCACTCCTCTTCAATGGCTGTGCGAAGTTGCTGGATATTAGTGGGAGCTGGTACACGCTGTCGTCTCTGTGCATTCAAAATGCCATCAATAAAATGCACCTGTGTTCTTCGTCCATAACAGCCTTTGAAGAGGAGTGGACCAACACAATTGACAATCTGATAAACTCTATGCGAAGATGTGTTGCACTGCATGAGGCAAATGGTGGTCACACCAGATACTGACTGGTTCTGAGTCCCCAGACCCCCAATAAAGCAAAAAAAAAAAAAAAAATTGCACATTTTGGGGTGGCCTTTTATTGTGGGCAGTCTGGGTTGCACCTGTGCACTGGTCATGATGTCGGATCGGCATCTTGATGTGGCGCACCTGTGAGGTGGGGTGGATTGTCTCGGCGGGGCAGAGGTGCTCGCTGTCACACATTTAGACAGATTTGTGAACAATGTTTGAGAGAAATGGTAGTGTTGTGTATCTGGAGTGAATTTTGGATCTTTGGGTCCATCTCAGGAAAAATGGGAGCAAAAACAAAAGTGTTGCGTTTATATTTTTGTTGAGTATAATAATAAAAATGTTAGACTCTAGCAAATTCTAGGTCATGTGCTAATGTGCTGTGAATAAGGCAAATGTACCCGTACAAATTCATTTATTTTAGTTTAAGAGTGTGAATATTGATAAGAGGAAGCCCAAGTCCTATTTCCACACCAATTTTTCCAGTATCATATCACCATAGTTATAGTCATAGTTTGCTTTATTGTCGAAAAACATTCATGTACATGTACATAGAATGAATTCGAAATTTCGTTTCCCCACTAACCAGGCAGGACAGTGATAGAGTGGGCTAGGGGAGGGGCCGCTGCGCATGCGCACCAGCCCTAATAACTAGGCAAATATGTTCAAGTCATTGTATTTTGGTAACATCACAGCAGCTCCTCATATGGCTTCACATATTTTTGTTTTTAATGAGGCCGTAGATTAAGTATATTTCATTTCTTGAGACGTTTTGTTGTTTGAGAACCAGATACATATGAGTAGCTTTACAAGTAAAATGTAAAGAGAACTACGGTGTGAATCACTTTTAAATTTAAGCTGTATTATGCACATCCCAATCTTTATAAAATATTTCACCTGCTGCAACGGAGAAAGGACAAACCAGGCTGCTAACACTCACTGTCCTTTTTCATTACTTAAAGAGTGTGGACCACTGTTGGTATCATTACCAATGACAAAAAGAAATTATTTTTGTAAGTTTGTAGTTTAGTTTAGATGTTGTCAAACTTCTTCTTCAAACTGATGGAGAGCTGCTACCTTGGTCATGTGAAGGGAGAAAAAGGAGTGAGATTGACAGAATTTGTGATGATGTTGGCAGTGGGTTGTTTTGTAAAAAGAACCAAGCCAAAAGACAAATCATAAAATGTCCAATGACATTTCCAAAGTTGGGTGACGCTTTCACTGGAATGAAATAAATAAAAACTTGACAAGTGCTAATAGTGATCTAAATAAACAATAACACCTCCATAATATGTGTGATTGATTTTTCCTAATGTATCACTAGGGCATTGATGGTGACAGATTTCCATGGTAACTATTTTTTTTCCATCCCGAGCTCGATTCATCCATGGGAACGCCTCAGAACTTCCCTTGATTATTAGCTTCACAAAGTCTTATTTCCTGTTCTTTTGCTCCTCTCCCCTGCTCCCCACATTTGGCCTAAATGTAGCGCATACACATTATTGATCAGCCATAGGGGTGGTCCTCAACAGTGGTCTAGTAATCTCTTAACTCACGCTGTCTGTTGCTGCATGGCGGTGAGGAGTGGGAGGAAATGGAATTAAAGCCTGGAGCATAAACAAACTGTAATGTAACCACACATGACGATAGTAGACGGAACTCTACTCTCAGGGCTCGTGGAGCTTCTGTCATGTGGATGTTTCTGTCACCTGGAATCTCCACAACACATCAAGCCAAACATTTAAAAACATAAACAAAACTGTGCTAGGTCTGCTTACTGTACACCAGTGCTTCTCAATTATTTTCTGCGACGCCCCGCCTAAGAAGAAGAAAACATTTTATGCCCCCCTCCCTGTGCACGACTATAAATAGTATTATTTGTCTACAAAAATGTTATTAGTACACCTCTGCATAACATTGTATCCTTTTAAAACAAAAAAAGAAAGAAACTTCCAACAAAGACTGCACTCTGCACTGACTTTTTGCACTGAGGACTCAAATATTGACGTGTTTTTAATGCAGCTTTATGCACATTTGTTTACATTTTACAGAAACGAAACATAAAACTACACTGCATAAACTAAAAGCGCTTAAAAAAAAAGCTCTCTCCTTGTGTCGCTGATGCGTCAGCTTCTGTCGGACAAAAGAACACGACTCAGTGGAATATATGTGTTTTTTCTGTGACAGAGGATGTTCTGCTGATGGTGAGTCTGTTCTGTATATCGCGTATTTAAGGTTGCCGACCCCTGCCCCAGAGTGACAACGAGAGCGCCACTGCCAACTACTGTTGTTGATGTGCAATTACACTTAGTTCTAGTACAGTACGGTAAAAAAGCATGTCTCCCAGGGTCACACGCGCCCCCCCTGGCATCACACCGCGCCCCCCCAGGGGGGCCCGCCCCACTATTTGAGAAGCACTGCTGTACACTATGTTCTTGTATCGTGAACAGTTTTGGCCTACCTACTGTATGGTCACAAGCTCTGGGTAATGACTGAAAGGACAACATCGTGAAGCGGCTGAAATGAGTGGCTCCCTTATAGATGGGGTGAGGAGCTCAGCCACACGAGAGGAGAGAGTGCACAGAGTTAGAAAGTATGGAATTCCTTCTTTTACAATTTGAAAATCAGATACCCAGCTTTAAATTCATTCATCAGTCATCATTTCTTCTCTGCGGTTAATTTGCCAGATCAGAAATTCTTAACATATCAAATATTTTGGTACAGAAATAAAGATTACAGATTAATGTAAGAGTTATCTCTGTTTGCATATTGTTTGTTATTTGGTTTATTATGCACTGCTATAAAATGAATGAATCAATAGTTTCTGAATCAAATCGGGAACGATGCAAAGAAATGTATTGAATTCCATGTCATCCTTTGGTTTTTTCATCTTGTAATTTTTTTTCTCAATGTGTCATTTTCTTTAAACGACTTAAAGGGGTAGGGTACAGTAAGTCAAAATGACAGATGTCTCATGTATGTTCTTTATAAAGCAGTCATCAATATTTAAAACCTATCCTTTATGTTGCTTGCATTATTTAAATGTAATTGTATTCGGTCTGATGCGTATAGTAGCTCACATCTTATACATTGATTCTAAATGACTTGTGATAATGTGATGCCCGGTCTCTATATCTGGGTCACGAGATCAGTTGGCTTTTTGGATTTCTATTTCTCTGTGTGATTGACAGATAGACGGCGCTGTGATGATCTGTCTGCTCCCATCACATCACATGTAATGACTCCTAACCATCTGCCCACAGTCTCCATCATACAGTCTAATACAATACAGAGACAATACAGATGGAGCTGTCATGTAAAAGACACATCTCAATGGAATGAAATGATCTGGTCCAGATTTGCACTGAGAAATCATAACATACCTCTTAAAAACCCAGTATAAATTTCTAAATGTACACACAATAAATGCTTGATGAATTAAATCATAAAGGTGCACTGTGTAACTTTTCTGGTAAGAGTTCAGCAACTGGTTGTGTCCGTAGAGAGAAATCTTTATCACTTTTATTGCTAAATTTACCTGCCACTTTAAAACTTGTGTCTGCCCCCCTGACACCTCTCCTCGACTGTTTTGCATGCATGGTCTGGGTTCGATCCCCGGGTCGCCTGAGCCTTTCTGTGCGGAGTTTGCATGTTTCTCCCCGTGTCTGGGTGGGTTTCCTCCGGGCACTCCGGTTTCCCCCACCAACCCAAAACATGCACCATAGGTACTCCAGCTTAGGTCCTGACCAAGCCGAAGCAAGAAGAACATGGAGATGGTCCCCGGGCGCAGGAATGTGCTGCTCACTGCTCCTGATAACAGGATGGGTTAAATGCAGAACTGGAATTTCCCCACTGTGGGACTAATAAAGGCATAGCTTTCTTTCTTTCTTTCTTTCTTTCTTTCTTAGTGATGCCAAGGCTTGGTTGGCCCACAACTTTCAAGTTTGGCAGTACTGACCCTGACATGTAAAACAGTCTGTCACCTACCTTGGCATCACTATTGATAGTGATTTTAAATTTGACAAACAAGTGAACGCGTTTGTTAAATCTGGCTTCTATTATTTGGGGCTTTTATCTACTACTTTATTACTTTTTAAAAAATCTTTATCAAACATTTCACGCATGCTTTTATCTCCTCTCGTTTAGACTACTGTAATGCACTTTTCAATCAATCAGTCACATTATTTATAAAGCGCTTTTCATACAAAAAATGTAACACAAAGCACTTTCCCACTTTTAATTGCACGCTTTTTAACTGGAACCAAAAAACATGAGCACATTGCCCGGATTTTAGTGTCCTTACACTGGCTTCCAGTTCATTTTGCATTGATTTTAAGATTTTATTGTTTGTTTTGAAAGCTTTGAATGGATTGGCCCTGCAGTACATCTCAGACCTCATCCATATTTACACCCCCGCACATGCTCTGAGGTCCGAGGGCCAGCTCCAGCTCATGGTGCCTAAGACGAGACTTAAAACCAGGGGGTCAGCGGCCGACTCCAAGCTCTTGAGCACTGTGCCCCCCCACGTCCGAACAGCCCCCACAGGGAAGAGTTTTAAGTCTCGTGTTAAAACCCACTTTTATTCTCTGGCTTTTAACACCGTGTGAGTTGTGTGATCCTCTTTGTGTCTTATTTATTGCCATTTTATGATTTTTATGGTTTTGTTTTTATTTGATTTTACTGGTTTTATTATTTTAGGACTGGTATGATCAAATTTTAGAAATGTACCATTTGTTGTCTTCATTTTATGATCTCTGTGCAGCACTTTGGAAACTGCTTTGTTTGTAAAATGTGCTGTCTAAATAAAGTGGATTTGGATTTATGTGGAGATATGCTAGGGTGATTGCTTTCACTTAATGTATGGCATTAAACATCCTTATTATTTAATTATAGGTGTTTTTTTTTTACAATAGACAATACCTTGAAAAATATGCATTCTACTCTAAGTGGCCCACCTCTCCATGGAAATAAAAAAAGCAACAACATGCCCATGGTGACGAACCCTCTACCTGGAAAGTTACACAGTGCACTTTTAAAGTTGATTTCTTGAATGATCTTGAAGAAAAACTCAAACATTTCAATTTGTCTATATCCACAGATGTACTGGTGCAATATATAGAAAATAGACATGCTTATCACATACTGCTCACATACTGCTCACAGAGAATGCAGGATTTTCAAGGAATTTTTGATCAATAATATAATAAATGCTATTAATAGGTTTCCACTTAAAGGTTGTTTAATGGATTTTTTTTCCCAAGTTGTCAGTGATAGCATTTTAGAGATGCAGCAGCCTTGTAGTTATGATGACCAAAAAAAAAAGAAAATCCATCAGCTGTGAGTGGGGCCAGATGAACATTATATTTGATTGATTGACAACCTAGCAGCCAATAGGTTGTCAAACAAACTCCCTACATTTCTAGTGTAACTGACTTGCCGACGTGCTGGGACTACGTGGTTTAGACCTCTCACACATTACACAAACGCAAGACGCTGTTTTTGCAACCAATGCAGCGGTTCTTGGCGGCTTTTTCCATCTGTAGCTTCCTCTCAGTTGGAACAAAGTCTGTGGCAATGACAGAAAAGAATCCACTACCAGTTAGCCGCAAAAGAAAGTCCATTTTTGAGGTCGCTGAAAGAAGAAAAGAGGAAAAGGAGTGAAGTTAAACTAAGATGATTCTCAGAGATTCCTTCCAGCGATGGCGTGCACTGAAGCAGAGGGTCTAAAGACTGATGCTTTGGTCGCTAAATTACTTCTGGACAGGAAACTTCTGCTTATCATTTGAAATCGTACAGTATAGTTACATCCGTAACAGCAATTCTGAAAGTGCACCGGCTGTAAACAAGCAGCGTAAGCGTAAAGAGGAGGCAGGAGGAGGCGTTTCTACTCTGTGAGCTGTGGGGGGGGGGGTTCATGCATGCACAACATTTGAAAAAGTACAGTTGCTGGATTTCTTGTTCCTTGGAAAAATCCTCTGTGCAACCTTTAATGTTACATGTTATCTTTTTTTGTTTGTGTTTTGTTTTAATTGCTATGACAACTTAATCTTAATCATTGTAAACCCATGGATGGATAGCATATTGTAGAACATTCCAGTCAAATCAAAGACATCTTCAGACGAGCTGAGACGAGCAGGTGCTGATCCCCGATCAGAAGAGTGTGATTCTCACACCCTTTATATTTAAGTGTGTTGTGGATGTACTCAGACAAATAATTAGGAAACTAGTGCTATCAGCGTTTATGAATCTATCCATCAACAGGCCAATAGCTGCACTTAAGCCATATGTTTTTATAGCTATACAGATGGAGGAATAAATAACTTTTTTTGGTGATTGCGAACACGATGGCTATGCCAGCAAAGGAAATCTGCTATATTTCAGTATGTTATACTTGCTAGGCCATTAAAATGATCAGTTGTTGTTCTAGCCTCTAATCACCTCAGTGCAGTGAATCAGACCCAGAGCTCTGGGGCAGCTGTAGATTTCACATAACGGTGCGTTTGATGGCTCTGCACCAGAGGGAATTCCCTTATTTAATTTCAAATAAAGCCCAATAATCAGCGCTCCCAGCCCCAGCAGCTCTATCACTGTGTCACTGAATAACCTTGTGTTTTGGAGGCTGCTGCTCCATATTGCACTCTTTGTGCACAGTGCGCTATAACAGTGCTCATACTTAGAAATGTCTCACCAAAACTACAACCAATTCTCTGTCAAATAACTGGTTTTAACTAGTTCTAAGTGGCAACAAAGATTTTTTTGTTATTTAAATGTTGCCTGCAAATAACACAGTATTCCCATGTTGTTTTGTTTGAACTACATCGTGATTAATAAAAAAAAATACTTAATTGAGAAACTAAACTCAAACAGCTTTGAGATGTCTTGAAAGATAGATCTTTGCATCATTCTATGCTACAAACTCAGACTTCAGACTAAATGCAGTACTAAAAGGTACCTTTCTTGGTGCACTTGGCCCACAGACTGCCGTGATGGTGCAGGAGGCACAGAGCAAACTGACACAGTAGAACCTCTGATGTTCTTGATGTTTTTGTTTGGGAAACACATGAATCCCCCTCATGATGTCAGCCCGCATGAACTCTCCCTGCTGGAGGATGGAGGACACACTTGATCCAGTCCCAACATGGGAGCACTCAGCTCTCTGGGCAGCAGTGACCTAAAGAAAGAGTCTGTTCTGACTGTGGAGGAGTTCAGGGACCACCTCCAGGACTCTGTCATTCTTGTCTCCTGCCCTCATTGGGTGCACTGCTCACCTCACGCAGGTTTAATTAAATCAAATGGAGGTAGTTTGGTCGCAGTGTGTTTGGGTCCTTAATGTGAACATGTGGAGAAGGATATTTATTTAGTGTGTGATGAGTGTGACATGTGTGACAGCTGACACACCACATTCACATCATATCTCCTCTGATCCTAATGTCCACTCCTCCTGTGGACACAGGCCATTGGTCACTCTGACATTTTAAATGGAGCTGAGTGGCAGACTGACAGTCTTTGTCTGACAGTTTTTTCTGATATTACAGTAAGCAGGGTTTATTTTAGTATAACTTTTCCTCTGCTCACACATATAGAAGCATAATGCTCCAGTGTTGTGTTTTTCATATTAATGATGATGAATGTAAATTGTACTGTCGTTGGGGTGTCAGGTGGTCATTTTGCTTTTGTTTCAGTAATAACCACAACCAGATATTGAAATGGGGCAGAAGATGGACTGTTGGCTCTTGGCTTAGTTTCTCAGCTCACTTAATCAGTTCAACTGGCTGCTCTGCTGTCTATAATTTTGAAATCCACTTAGCCACTAACCTGGACCATGCACCAAAACTAGTCACCAGAAATCTGGCGTGACAAATCCAGGGTGGTATTTCTCTGTCTGCTCCTCGTACCTATTTCGAGCCAGAAACAAACGTGATTATGTAATCAGATTTGTTTGTTTCAGTGACACGTGTGAAATGAAGGAGCTCTTTTGTCATGCATTCTTTTCTCACAAAGTTACATTTCTCTCATTTCAGGTGAATTTAGTGCTTCTCTTATTGATTCTTATTTTTTCCCCTGCAAGCACCCATTAGCCTTTTTCATTTTTTTTATGGACCATTTGTGTCCCTCATTGTCAATCACACCCAGCTGAAGATTTACTGGTAACTAGGGTCATATTGTTGTAAAATACTGAAGTGTGTATTTTGGATCCCCAGTAACCACAAATATGTGACACAAAAAAGCACACAGTATTGTAAATGTGTGTTGAACTGAATAAATGTTTGCCGAAGGTTTGGTCAACAAAGGAAGATTTAAAGGGATATTTTTTGTAGGTATGGGTATGGCTCAAGTTACCACGATGGTGCTGAAAAAAAACAAAAACAAAAAACAACAACAATAAAATGTGTTGAAAGTGGGTGTTGTTCTCAATCTAGATCTAGATAGGTTACTAAAAATAGATATATATATACTCAAGTTGCTAGTATCAAAAAAAAAAGTACTGAAAATCCTTAGTGTGTTTGATAACAGAACATTGTGTGAAGAATCCCTCAGTCGTCCAGGTAGAATCCATGGTAAAAGGCAGACCCTCCAGGAATTCGCGATGCTGTGATTTGCAACTTCAACGCAACTTCAGCCAATCCCCGTGAATTCAGGGCGGTGTTGCAATTTTGACCAATCACCACAACTTTCCCGCAATTTTTACCCATTTTGAGCAGTCATCGGCGACGTATTGAACTCACGTCAACCAACTTCCGTCTGCCTTACTTCCGTGTGACGAAACGAAACTGCGGCCGTGTCCCCAGTTCGGAGCGTGGTTTGAAGGGGGCTCAGACTGCAGTCAAAGCGGTGCACACTTGCTCAGCTCTGAGTGCAGTCCGCATGGCCATCTGCGAAATGCGACAGGTCTCGCAACTACGGGAAGCAGCTGCCGACTCCATTTTCTCTCGTAGAAGAAGGAGCGCGGTGCATGCTGGGATATATGAATGTGCGAAGCGTGCTTTTTCACGCGCTTGGTCCACGCCCAGATTTCCATGGAAACGACTGCGTGTTAACAAAAAAGAAATGACGCACATGCCCTTCAAACCACGCTCCGAACTGTGCACTCTGGGAATTGGGACACAGCTTCTAATGGCAAAGAAACATGTCTGCGGCGCCATTTGCCCACAAAAATAACAGCAAAAGGCCGCGCGAAACAGCTCCCCTCCTAGTAGTAATTTATTTTCGATGTTGGTAAGGTTGTTTTAGGACCATATCTGTGATCTCTGTGTCTTTGTATTATTCTTTGTCAGTAATAACTCAGTATTCAAAATATTACTCAATTTTAATTACAAAAAGGGAAAATCGCAAATATTTATCGCAACTTTCACTTCCTCCCGCAACAAAATCGCAACAAAAACCTTAAAAGCACCGCAACTTTCATCGCAACTTTTTGGAAAAGCTCACGCAAATTCAGGCATTTTAGCCCGCAACAATCACAAAAAATGCCCGCAAAATCCTGGGGGGGTCTGGTAAAAGGAGAAATTCAATTTATCAAAATTTGGCAAAGATGTCATAGTTTCAGAGTAATTTCATTGTAGTTAGCTCCTCCCTGCAGCTAGATATAAGCAGTTTCCATCAGCACTCCAACCAGAACTGACGAAGCAGTTTGAATGAGCTGCGAAACGTTTTCGACCAAATAAACTTTGTCCTAGCCTGGGAATTCCCAGGCCGCTTCCGTTCGTTTCGAACTGGAAGGCGGCCTGGAAACTCGTCCAAGCGAGAGTCCCAGATTTAGGGCCCCAATCAGAGAGCGGGGGAGGGGTGGAAAGACGGTGACGCGTACTACATGACAAACGGAAGCTTGTAGTTTGAACTGACAACTGACATGATTGGCTATGGACTTACGTATACGCTCAATGATAGACATTCATGACGCCCAATAAACGGCCGTTGGCGATCGCTAACCACACCTCCGCTACGGGATTTTTCGAAGCGAGTTTCCAGACCCATATCTCACTTGTGATATGGTCAGGTGTTAACCAGACTAACTTTGTCCAGTTGACATATTGAATTTCTCCTTTTACCATAACAGAACATTATTTATATTTATTTATTTATATTTATATATTTATTTATATTTATATTTAGAAATAGATGAGTTAACGTTGCGTCACAATTAAATATGAGATTCTTCCATAATGAATAACACATATAAAGAAAGTCCCATTGTGTCTTGTGCTATGTAACACTTGAAGACGTCAATATCTGGTGCCTGGTATGATTATATATTGTACATGACAAATGATTATTGCAGTTGTGTTATTCATGAGAACTCGGTGGTGGAGACACTTAAGCAGCACCCAAGAGAGCACTGGAGATGAACTACACCTTTTCCCGTTATATAGACCCAATTATCAGTTATGTACAGCTCTGGAAAAAAAATAAGAGACCACTGCAAAATGATCAGTTTTTCTGATTTTACTACTTATAGGTATGTGTTTGGACAAAAGGAACATTTTGTTTGAATCTATAAACTACTGACAACATTTCCTCCAAATTCCAAATAAAATATTATTGTTTAGAGCATTTATTTGCAGAATAGAAACAGGACCTCAGGTGGGAGCCGACCATCAACTCCCTCATCAAGAAGGCCCAGCAGAGGTTGTACTTCCTGCGGCAGCTAAGAAAAGCCAAGCTGCCAGTCCAGATGATGGTGCAGTTCTACATGGCCATCATTGAGTCCATCCTCACCTCTTCCATCACTGTGTGGTGCTGGAGCCACTGTCAGGGACAAACAGAGACTGCAGCGCATTGTGCGCTCTGCCGAGAAGGTGATTGGCTGCAGCCTTCCATCTATCCAGGACCTGTACGTCTGCAGGACTCGGGGGCGAGCAGGCCGGATAGCAGCTGACACTTCTCACCCTGGACATGGACTATTTGAGCCACTTCCCTCTGGCAGGAGGCTACGGTCCATCAGGACCAGAACATCCCGTCACAAGAACAGTTTCTTTCCCTCTGCTGTTGGACTCATGAACAATTCATAACATTTGCACAAAGCTGGACACTTTATATCACTTATATCACTTTATATCACTTTATATCACTTTGTATCACCAGTCACTTTAATTACGTCACGTTTGCACTACTGTTCTGATGCTGCTCATCTGAACCTTTTTGTTATTTGGATTGTTTATTGTGTTTTTCTTTTACTATAGCTATATTTTAGGTATTATTATTATTTAGTGTTTTATGTTTGCACCTTATCACCGAGACAAGTTCCTAGTTTTGTGAACTCTGTTCACTTGACAATGGCAATAAAAAATCTTTCTGATTCTGATTCTGATTTCTGAGAAAATGACAAATGGTCAAAATAACAAAAAAGATACATGTTTTCAGACCTCAAACAATGCAAAGAAACAAGATCAAATTAATTTTAAAACAACATAATACTAATGTTTACACTTAAGAAGAGTTCAGAAATCAATATTTGGTGCAATAACCCTTATTTTTAATCACAGCTTTCATGTGTCTTGGCATGCTCTCCACAAGTCTTTCACATTGTTCTTGGGTGACTTTATTCCACTCCTGGTGCAAGAACTGAAGTAGCTCAGCTTTGTGTTTGTGTTGGAATTCAACAGACACTGGAATGGAATGGCTGTAATACATGTAGAGATGCTGATTTCAGGAAAAATGCTCTCTTACTTGTTTCCAGAGCTGTATGTATGATTTGTTTTCAATGCATGTTTGTTGGAATAAGTTCGGGAAATGACTAGAAATATTATTTTTGTCACCACTTTGGAGTAATTTTGATCTGTCTTTGTTAATTTGGTTGGTCTAGTCTCTTGGTTCAGAAAAAAAACACGATTGGAAATAGGGTTGTCAAAATTGTCAAAATATTGAAAAATAGATACTCATTTGAGCAAGTATCAATACTAAAAAAAGTCACATTCACAGGATGCAAATGAACTTTCCCAAACTGCTTTAGAATGATCTTGAGCTGTAGCAGAACAAGTATATGAGCACATAAACGAGTATACAGCACCCATGGACCATTCTGGAATATACCTGGATGACTGATTACACCGGTATTAAGCCACATGGTAATACAAAAGAAAGTACTGTGATTTAATGTTGAAAATGGCATTCTATTGTCTAAATAAAATTTATACTGAGTATTCTAGTCTATCTAGTCTATCCTTTAGAATCAAAATCAAGTTTAAAATTTGAGTATCTTGACAACACTAGTTCTAATCTGATGTACAGTGAATCCAGAGAGCGCAGGAATTATATAATCAAAATACATGGGATCTCGGAGGACAGTTTTATTTCATGTCCGAGTGAAGACACAGCTGCCGGACTACTGAACTGATGATACTGCGACCATGGCAACGGTACACAAGAGAGCCATGGTGCATCTGAATAAACACTGAAGGAATACAGCGTAGTAATAACTTAGACGAAAACAAACTGTACTGATCCACAAGGGAAATTATTTGGACACAGTCACTCACATGTTGTGGTATAATAATGAGCAAATAAACGGGTCAATAAATAATGAGTCAAATTTCAAGATGATTAAAGTTGCAATACTTCATTGAATAAGGCTCAAATATACAGATTTGTGAAGAAGTAAATCATATAAAGTAAATGTAATATTTATAATTTATTTCTATTTATAAAAGCTGAGTAAGGAGATACAGTCCAAAGATGAACATGGGCCTACCCACTGACCAGTGTTGTATAAAGTACTGGAAAATCAAACTCACGTAAAAGTATAGGTACCCCTCCCAAAAATGACTTTGGTAAAAGTCGAAGTCACTGACTGAAATGTTACTTGAGTAAAAGTCTTAAAGTATCTGGAACTTCTTGTACTTAAGTATGACAAGTAATGTAAAAATAAATGTACTCAAGTAGTACAAGTAAAAGTATCAAGCAAAGGCAGTCTGAAGCTAACCCTCGCTTTGTTACTTAGATAGCACAAACACACAGCGCTTGTTTACATTTTTAAAAGTAGGCCCATGTTAATGTTATTTTTTGTCCTTTTGAACTCGTGTGCCCTTTCTCATTCGTTACACTTAGCCTACAGCTATGCCTTCCCTTGAGCCCAAAAAGCTAGGTAGCCTGTTAGCTCCAACATCGTCAAATACGCTTTGTGTAACCGAAACAATGTCACACAAAGTTAATTTCCACATGTTATGCTCAAGGTTTCACAACGGTGTCTAGAATGTCCATGCTATGGTTACTGAAATTGGAATATAGACGCTAACAATTTCATGAATCTAGAACTTACCTCGATGTGTTTCTTGAGGTTGGAGGGGGAGTTTCTGTAAGATAGGATTTCCACATTCCTTGAGAGGCACTTCATTCAATAGGACGAATCCTTCATATCAGCGTAAGAGAACATTGTGTTTAAGTACGGCCAGGGATGCTAATGGTCAGGTCCCCCTTCATTTGTAGCCGACGTGGATGCTGTCTCCTCTTCCATCAGGGATGTTGGTTGATTAAACTAGCTGCATGAAACCAACAGGTGTAGGTTGATTGTCATGCGCAAGTAGCGAACAAGCCCAGGCACGTCCTGACTTCCTTCAGTCAGTAGTAGAGGTAAGATCGGGCCTAAAAAATCCAGCCCGACCCGACTCGGCCCGCAGGTATTAAAGCCCGGCCCGAGCCCGACCAATTAACTTGATTTGCAGGCCCGAGCCCGAAGCAAACCCGAAATTTCATATTTTATTTGTGAGGGGCGTTTTTTGAAACAAATGATAATATAGATGTTTGACGATCATCAATTTTGCTAGTACAGCTGTTTAAATGCCTGCTCAGCGTCGAGGTCAATGTTCCCCCTAATGTTTTATGTGTCTGAGCAAACACACTAACTCCCTGAGCGCTCCTTGGAACACTGTGCGCGACATCCGACATGCACCCCCGCTACACGCGGAAAGAGCTGCGCGTGCTCGTGGCTTACACCGGTAGAAGTTTAATACGAGACACATACTTTTGTTTCTGAATACTGGACAATTCCCCCGTATTCAGATGACCCCGCGGCTGAAAAAAAAAGCGGAACTCTTTCATCCCTGCGCTGCAGAGGTTTTCTTGTGCGCTGAGAATGTGTGAGCAGTGCGCAACTGCACAGGCGCGCAGCTTAGAGGGAACGTTAGGTGCCAGTCTTTTTGCTCTCGTATGAAAGCAAAGCGCCACATTGACTACATTCAGCGAAGCCAACGCAAGTTTCTGTAGCATTTTCAACAATCAATTTGAAGCTTTTCCACACCTCACTCTTACCGGTGCGTGTTTGTCTTTTCAGTTCTCCTGTCTTTAGTTATCCTTAACTTCTTGCTCCTCCATATTGGGGATACCAGGTCAAAATAGATGCGGACTTGCGGAGGGGAAGATTATTAAGAGCGGCTCCTGTTTAATAGTTAAATAGCAATTACCTTACAGCGCCTTCTCTGTTTTATCCAAATTATTTATTTTAAAACAAGTATTCCTTAGTTTAGTATCCACACATCGTTTTATTATACATTTTTATAAACATATATTTATTTTTTTAAAAAGTCAGCGAGAGAGAAGCCCGACCCGAGCCCGACCCGAAGCAATGATTGACATTTTAGGCCCGACCCGACCCGACCCGAATTTCGGGTCGGGTCAGGTCGGGCTCGGGCTCGGGCTTAAGATCTTACCTCTAGTCAGTAGAGGGTTTTTTTTTGTAACAAGTAACTAAACGGCACATTGAAAATGTAGTGGAGTAAAAGTATGCAATTAAATTAGGAAATGTAGTGAAGTAAAAGTAAAAGTTATAATTTTTTTTAAAACTCAAGTAAAGTACAAAGTCTCCCAAAATGTACTTAAGTACAGTAGTGAAGTATTATTACTTCATTACTATACAACACTGCCACTGACACATGCAGCCTTAAAGTGGACCTGTTATGCAAAATTGACTTTTTAGAGCTTTTAACAAAGTTATAGTCGTTTCCCCTTATCATTTCCCCTCTTGAAGTGGTAATTGGTGTGATTCATCACGTTTGTGTTATCTTTATACAGATATGATTTGGCAGTGTCTCATAGTCATTTCGGTACAAATAAAATCCGCTCACTAACGTGATGTGCAGCTGCTTTTTGTTGTGAAGTTAATGCTGTCATCAGCTCCCATTGGGCTCCACGGTTTTCTAACATGGTCAGTGGACTTGTTTCTTTTCATTTTAAATCAATATTGTCTAAATTATGACCTAATGACTATAACTATATAGTTATATAACTATAACTATATAGTTATATGACTATAACTATATAGTAGGCTTAAACACAATATGTCTTCTTTAAGTATTTGTTTGCAGAGCAGTATTAGGTTAGTTAGAAATATTTGGCTTGATTTCATACACTATAATTACGAGCATTTACAATACTACTACTAGTAGTACTAATTTGCTGTTTTATTACAGTATATTGTAGGAGGTGTGAGGAGAGCTGGAAACAGAATATTGTGAAATGTTTAGTTTAGTTTAGTTAGCCTGTCACAAAATGCACCTGACAGTTGTGTAGGGGTGGAACTGAAAAATGCATAGTTTACATCTTTCAATCTTCTTTTATTTCTCAATCTACATTTACAGTACACTGCATAATATAAAGCATTTTTCATATTTGTCTTCTCTCCTGGAGCTGTTTACAAATTGCACTCTGAACAGAATAGTACTTTTTAAACAAGATCGAACCGCGGCGCCCGGAATGCGTAGTCTCAGCCCTAGCCACAAACCAGCCGCACGAAACCAGCAGCGGCACGTGGTGGTTTAATCCTGGTCTAGACCTGGTCCAGTCCTGGTTTAGTCCAGGCCCAGTCCAGGTTTAGACCTGGTTTAGTTCTGGTCTAGACCTGGTTTAGTCCACGTTTAGTCCTGGTCTAGTCTCTTAGCCAATCAGGATGCAGAATGTTACACTATAAAAAAATGTTACACTATAAAAAAAAATTTGAAAAATAGATAGAGCGAGGGATTACTGTATTTTGTTATTCGGCATCAATACATTTGTCTGCTTTTTACTAAGGATTAATTAATTAAGGAAAATACAATATAATAATACTATGATATATTTATGACTCAGTGTTATGTATACTATAGCTTATATTCTTAAAGACCCTATTGAAACACTAAAATTCAGGTGAAAAACACCGCTTATAAATTAATCGTAAGTCGATCGATAAAGTCAATCAACTATAGATTAATGAATTAATCGATAATTTGCATCCCTACTCCACACCTGGTGGTAAGCTACTATTCTAGCCACAGCTGTCCAGGAGCAGACTCAGGGAAGTGAGGCTGCCAATATGCGCCATTGGCCCCTCCGACCGTCACCATCACTCACACAAATACTCCATATAGCTAAAATCTAAGTAGGAGAGGAGGAGCTACCATGGATTTTCAGATTTTACAAACCGTGTTTCTAATGTAATTCCATAAACCTGATCGTATATTTTTGTCAATTCCCATATTAACTTACGCAACACTTCTCCAGATGTCTTTCACTCCCTCTCATCTTGTCCTCCTCTTCTCAGCTTCTCTGCAGGTGCTTCTGTAATGGCCTCCCTCTCCATAAAAGCACTTTTCCCATGTAACGAGACACAACAATCTGAGGTCCGGCTGTGAAAACCATCCTGTCAGCTCGGAGTGAAAGTTACATTTGGTTCCTGTTTTTCTTTCTCCCTTTACCAGGAAATGCATTTATCTGAAGAGTGTTCTGGGACACATCCAAACCAGCGCTGAATAGGGTCTCAATGTTATTTTTCTGAATTGAATTGAATTGCTAGCAGCCCCAAACGGTGTGATTTCTGTGGTGCTGGAGTGCTTTGAGGGCAGTGGGTCAAAGCTCTTGCCAAACATGCAAACATGTTTTTCTTTCTCGGTGTGTTAGTACACAAGACCACCACTAAACTTTTAGGGGATGCTTTAAGAATGAATGCTTTATTTGTCATTGTATTTCTACAACAAGATGAGATTGGAAATGGACGGGTCAACATCTTCCCCCTGTCAGGACAAGATGGACCTTAAAGCAGCCAAAGTGCAGCGCTAACATCCCACCTCTCTCATAGCAGAACATGAAGAGAATAGAAAATGCAGATACAATCAATAACAATAGTCACAAACACATACATATGACATAATACAGTGGAACGGTTTCACGTGAGGTGTTTTTTGTTTTATTTACATTACAGGGGGAGGGCAAGAGTGAAATACAGAGAATAATTTATATTAATCTGTGGACCGCACTTGTCTTTTAAGATGGACCGTGTTGTGAACTTTTGTCACTCATTACGGTGACCAGTTTCACAATGTCACTAGTGGTCTCTATGAAAAATGAATGCAATATTTTACAAAAATAAGTACTTGACTAAACTTACTGAATTTTCATTATCACGTGTCTTCTGTCAGTTTCAGAAAATGGGTCAGAAGGAGGTCTGAAGGAAGGCATTAGTCGAAATTGAGGTTATTCAGCATTTTAATGTAAAAAATAGCAGAATACAAACGAAATGGTGACATCAGACATCTTCAGCATTCATGTCAGCTCTAGCAGACCCTCAGAGAAGAGACATCGGCTGTGAAGAGGGACGTGAAAAGAACCCCCCAGTGGGGTCAGATCACACACACACACACAAATGACCACAAGGTGTCTTTAAATACAGTACAGACTGTTGAATATTTATGACATCAGCAACAGCTAACCTATAGGAGAATAGTTTAGCTATGCAGACCGTGTAAGGCCCTGTAGAGAACTCCCCAGCTTTGGTTAAAAAGACTAGTAGTCAGCTAAAGTATTGATGGATAGGGAGCAGGTGATGTCAACACAGCCCAGGATAGTCTATGTATGTATTGAATTACACTTAGCTGTTCACAGAACACTGGGTTAAAACACAGAAGAACTAGGGAGGTTATAAGTATATGGAGATAAGTATGCAGATTACAGTTTTCATATGTAAGTACACATGTAAATTAAATATGAGATCCCACACTTCCCCAAGGACACAGCGATAGTATTCATCTGCTGGAATCGCACTGCCATCAGTAGACGTACACTCTGAGCTACCATCACCCCGCGATGCTTTCCCATTAAGTTCCACCTAAGCAAATAATTGTGTTTTCGAGTACAACTAGATCTAAACCCGGACTATATCAGGAGTAAATTGGGGCTAACCATGGTCTACAGTTAATCAGGCCAGTCAGAACCACACGCTGTGACAAAACTTTACAAAGATGAGCAGATCTGGAGCTGCATCCTGTTTCCCTGATTCCAGAGCACGTGACTGATGGGTGAATGAATGAATCAGGGCATGACGCATGCTCCATTCTGATCAAAATAAACATGGCGGCTTACATGTAAAAAAATAAATAAAACAATATTATTATTATACAGCGGACTGAGAAATGGTGGGAATTTCTACCAAACCAACTATCAAAGCACTTACTATTTATCTCAGGTAAAAGAAGTTATATATTTCGTTCTGAATGATTGATTGTTCTGAATTTTGGAGAGATGTCTTTTCCGCTTTTATGGGAGACGTACTACAAATTAGTGCCTCTAGTTGGACTGTACCAAGTTCGTACCGAGATTTTTTACGCTCTATGATCTGATCCAAGTCACTTCTGGATTTGAACAGAATGTAGAAGGGACTGGCTGGTAAGTCTAAAATCAGACTAAACCATGAAAAAGAAGGTAGTTCTAAATAATGATCAACCCAAAGGTGTGCAAAAAAGTCATAGGTTTATCTGTAAATAAAGCAAATACTCGAACCACTTTTTGGGAGACGTTAGAATAGAACAGGCAGGCTTCTCCATTAAAAGTAATTTAGCAGTAGTTTTAGTAGTAGAATCAAGAGTTATAAGTGGTGGTAGCCATTGTCAGTTGTTCAGTTGCAATAAAAGTCTCTCCAGTTGTTTTCTATCTCTGAAATCCAGCTCAAACTGATGGGAAAGCAGACACATTTTGTTTGTCTCCTTCTGTGGTGTATTCATTTAAAACGCTCCTAATGAACCATTTGGCTTGATAATTGTTTATTTGAGCAGAACTCTTTCGGGCCATTAGTCTGATTGGGTGAGTACATTTCCCAAAGCTTCCTCAATGAAAGTGGGATTCTATTTACTTTTATTGTAAGGCATTGTCCCTTTAAACATCCTCAGACTCATTTCATTTCACAAACTGCAAGCCACTTATTTACATGCACCACTTAATTCCATTATCTCATCAGTTTGGACTTATTGAATTAATGTGTCTATTAATGGGCAAAAAGGATAAAGACTAACTGAATGTTATTATTAATGTGAACACATAAAAAATATAACATTAGTGAATTTGTACATTTTTTTTTACAATGGTCAGAGGTGGGTAGAGTAGCCAAAAATTGTACTCACGTAAGAGTAATGTTATATCAAAATAATATTGCTCAAGTACAGAGTAGTGGTCCAAGATGATACTGAAGTAAGAGTAAAAAAGTATTTGGAATAAGCACTGCTCAAGTAAGAGTAAATTAAGTAACTATGAGGAAGGCTGAGTCCCATTACTCTGTCTTACCCCTTCCCCTTTATCTACATCTTTGTCTTGCCCCTCGACACCGAGCTGAGAGGGCTCGGGGTACGAATGTTCCCCTAAGAAATGGGACACTGCTCGATTACTGTTTGTGTCATCATCCCTCGCCTCTACCTGGCTGCTACGTCTACAGAGGCGACAACAATTGACGCAAACAAACGTAAACAAATGTCAAGGATTATCGGGTACCTCAGCTCGACAAAAAAATAGCTTGTTTATACATGAAAGTTCGATGAAAAGAATAACGTCGGCTAAACGGACATCACTACAATTAAAATCGCAACAACAGTTCACTAAAAGTAGCCTAGAACATAAGTGTCATAATTGTAAACCTGCTAAACTGTTAATCGATAATTACAACTGCTGAAAATACATTTATGAGACTCCTTGGCTGGTCGATGTGACGCTGCCATCCTGATCCCAAAACCTGAGCTTGTAGGCGTACCCCTTCGTTCCAAGTCTGGTCAAGAGCTTACTTCATTTCAAGGGGTATGTAACCCTCGGTCGTGGCTCTAGCCCTTGATCAAAATTAGAATCGAGACACCCCTTGTCCTCACATGAACCTGCAAACCCAAGGGGTAGGGGTAAGACCAAGGGGTAGGACAGAGAAATGGGACGCAACCCAAGTAACATAGGATTTATAATTTGAAGATAATTTAAATGGAAGGGCAAAACATTAAATATTGCACCAAATCTGGTACAGTGGTACCTCACCTTACGAAATTAATTCATTCCAGAAGTGATTTCGTAACGTGAATTTTTCGTAAGTTGAGTAGCTATTTCAATGGAAAAGGCCTGATTCGTTCCAAGTTTTTTTTTTTTTTATAGTGTAACACTGTGTTCTGCGTCCTGATTGGCTAAGAGACTGTAGACCCAGGACTAAACGTGGACTAAACCAGGTCTAAACAAGGTCTATACCTGGACTGGACCAGGACTAAACCTGGACTAAACCAGGACTGGACACCAGGATTAAAGCGCCGTGTGCGGGTCTATTTCCTGGTTTCGTGCTAGCTCTGCTATTAGCAGCAGCACCGGTGTACCTCACGAGTCACGGCTGAGGCGAGCAGCGACTCCGTGCGTGGGGGGAAGGGGGAGGGCGGACACGTGTGTGATAACACAGCATGACCCGGCGCGGGGCTGCGAGCACGAGACCCATGCTCAAACCGTACCTCCTCTAGACCAGATCTAAACCAGATCTAAACCAGGATTAAACCACCGCGTGCAGGTCTATTTCCTGGTTTCGTGCTAGCTCTGCCGATGTACCTCACGAGTCACGGCGAGGCGAGCAGCGAGGAGGGGAGGAGATGTGCCTCCCCTCGGGACGGCACGCAGTCCGAGCGCATGAACGAACGCAGGCAAGAGCCGCGGTGGTTTAATCCTGGTTTAATCCTGGTTTAGACCTGGTTTATACCTGGTCTAGAGGAGGCACGGTTTGAGCACGGGTCTCGTGCTCGCAGCCCCGCACCGGGTCATGCTGCGCTTATCACACACGTGTCCGCGCGCAGTCTTCTCCCCCCTCCCCCTTCCCCCCACACTTCACTATTAATACATTTTGTTGAAAATCTATGAAAGTTTGAGTGTTTAAACGAGAGACAAATATGAGAAAAGTTTAAATCCAGTCTGAGAAAAGCGTATAATGTGTGTGGCTGAGCGCGCATTATTAGAATTTTTGAGATTTCGCGTTTCATAACTTGAATTTTCTTTCGTATCTAGCAGACATGGGGACTTGAGACTTAGTGACTTGGACTCGAGTCGACTCGAGTCGCTGTTTTTATGACTTGTGACTTGACTCGACAAAAAATGAAATACTTGAGACTTGACTCGGACTTGGAAGTCTAGGACTCGGGACTTGACTTGACTTGAGACACGATGACTTGAATGACTTGCGTGGTCACATAATGTTTTCGTGCTCATTCAACGGCACTGCCATGTCCTGGGACGCAACGCGTGCACCACATGCACCACCACCGGCACGAGGCCGCGCGTACACCGGGCCTGCGAGCACGAAAATGATCCGCGGCGCCCGGACCGCGTACTCTCAGCCCCAGCCACAAACCAGCCGCACGAAATCAGCAAAGAGTGGCCCGTGGTGGTTTAATCCCGGTTTAGTCCAGGTCTAGACCTGGTCCAGTCCTGGTTTCGTCCCCTCAGATGTGAGAGTTGCGCTGTGTTTGCGCTTGTGGTGGAGGGCTATGTGGCGTTAATGTACTGTCTCTTGGCGTTGCTCAGATCAGTTGTTGGCTTGGTTTTGTGGTATGCAGGAGATCACTTGACCGAGGGTCTACGTTCAAATAATAATAATAAACAAAACTCTCATCACTTTTTACTCTTAGTCAGTCTCTTACAAAGGTGTAGTCTAAATACACGAGCTCTCGAGGAGCGCGCCTGACCCATTACGCACGCGAGGAGTGGTGTGTGTGTGTGTGTGTGTGTGTGAGTGAGAGGAGAAATGTAACAAAGTTTAATATTAATAAGCTATTTGTTTTAGCTATTATTTGTTTCCTCACAAAAAGGGAACGACTTATGGATATACTGTGTGAGTGTGAGTGACAGAAAGTGTGTGAGAGAAATGCGCAAAGAAAAGAGCAAAGAAATGTGACAGTTTAATTTACTGTAAGTTAGTATTTGTTTTAGCTGTTATTGTTACTTTGTAAAAGGATAGCTGTGTGTGTGTGTGTGTGTGTGTGTGTGTGTGTGTGTGTGTGTGTGTGTGTGTGTTAGAAAGTGTGTGTGGGACAGAGTGAGTTAGGGAGTGTAACAAAGTTTAATACAAGTTTGTTTTAGCTGTTATTGGTTTCAGCTCAATGCTGAAACAATGTTGAAAACATGTGAAACAGTTTGGTTTTCGATGTACAGATCACTTTTGCCAATAAATAACCAATAATTACATTATCACTGTTTTGTTTGAGTCTATGATGTATTTTACTGAACATGTGTATTTACAATATAAATATTTGATAACAGGTTGGGCACATTAGCCAGTGATGATTACTTACACTTTCTTATATAATGCCTTTCACTTTATTAAGATCAGATTCTGCAGCTAAAATTACAACAATACGCCAAAGGTGACTTGACTTGGACTTGACTTGACCTATTACAGGACTTGACTTGACTTGACTTGACATAGCCTGTGACTTGACTTGACTTGACTTGCCCAAGAAAAAATTACTTGGGACTTACTTGGGACTTGAAGGTGAAGACTTGAGACTTACTTGAGACTTGCACATGTGTGACTTGGTCCCATGTCTGGTATCTAGAGACCAAAATTTAACGTGAAGGCGTTTCGTAACTTGGAATTTTTGTTTGTTGGGTGTTTCGTAAGGTGAGGTACCACTGTATTTGAATATGGATATAACATAAAAATTAGTACCACTTTTTATGTACAACTTTAGCTTTCTCCTTTGGTCACAATAACAGTATTATCTTGCATGCTGTCATTTGCATATTCATTTTACATAAACAAGATGCCCTTTCCAACTCCCAGTTCATCTGACTGTGCACTTATACACTGGCTTGGGGTTAGACCTTTGATAAGTTAACGGATACACCTACAAAAACAGCAATATGGCCAAGAATACAGGGTGGACAATATGACAAAAATGTCAAAATCGACGTGTGTGACCATCTGCCAATTTGGAGAGAACTTTATATCTGTGAGTCAACGTTTGTATGTTTAATTTACAAAACACACATACTCATTTCAGCAGCCACTCATCATACGGGCCACTCATTGTCATACTCTTGAGTGAATGACAGGAAGATCAAACCAATCACAGTGGTAGGAGATTCCTAAATATCGGCATTGGTCCAAAAATTTGGCCGATATTTGGCACCGATATTTTTTCTTTATGTCTGGAGCCCATTTGTTATTTCAAGATTTGTCTTTTTGAACAGCCTAATGATTAAATAGAGCAATTAAACCAAAAATACAGCTGTATGTTTACATGTTTAAGCAACAAAAATTAAAAGTTGGTTTGTAAATTTACAGCTTTGTGTGTTGAAAGGTTATACAGGACTACATTCAGACCAATTGTACAACAACTCAAATGTAATAATAGATAACCCCATGTCATGTCAATCACAATTTAGACTTTGCACTATTTTTCCTTATGACCTCTTGTATAAAGCAGAGAGATATGTTTGTATTACAATTTTTCTATATTTTATTTTAACTTGTTACTTATTTTGGATATATTATTGCCTTTTATATTTTTGCGCTTTGTTGTATTGTGATGTGTGAGCTACTGTGTCCAAATATTTTCCCTTGTGGATCAATAAAGTTTGTCTAAGTTATAGATAAAGTAGTAAGGATTATAGGTAACAACAGCTTTAAAAAGGCATCATATACTCACTACCTACTGGAAAAACATCACACAGTTTTGCCCTTTAAAGTCTCTACAGCTACACATCCTGTTTTGTACCTCTGCCGCTGACTTCTTATCTGTAATGAAGCTCCATGCTCATTTCTCCCACCTGTTTTCGGATGACTCACTTTAGACGGTCATGACTTTGTGCGTAATGTGAAATTCAGCCCGGGTTTTGTGTTGATGTCATTTTCAGGGAATTCAAAGGCAGTGGTGGAGGAATAGCCCACACGAAATGCTGTCGGCCGCAGATAACTGAAATTGCCACTTTGGCTCTGTGGAGGTCTGTGGCGGGCAACGAGCACAAGAAGAATGGTTTAATTTCCTTCATATCCTCCCGGGACCCGAAGAAAAAAAGTGTATCTAAATTATTGTTATTATTATTATTATTTAAATTTTCTATTTGGAGGCAAATGAACACTTAAGCATTTACATTTTGTTAATTTTATTTTTATTCATAATGTTGTAACATGTCCTCTGTAATGGACTGTAATGGTGTTAAATCCATGTGAAGTTAACAACCTAACAAAAACAGTTTTTTTTGTTTTTGTTTTGATGACATCTTTGACAAGCTTCTACAGTCACCTCAAAAAGTTTTTAGATTCCCTTTTAATTTCTTATGTATTTATTTACTTATTTATGTATTTATTTATTTATGTATTTTTATTTTATTTATATTTATTATTTATTATGTATTTATTTATTATTATTATTTTTATCATAGTCATTTCTTATGTATTACGTATTTTTATTCATTTGTTATTCTATTTATATTTTTATTATTTATTTATTTGTTTACTTATTTATGTATTTTTATTCATTATTTTTTATTATTTTATTTAATTATTTATTAGGGGCCAAGTACCGTAGGTGCTAGGCACCCTATAGTGACCGAAGGTGCTAGTGTTTCAAAGTGAGCACACGCACATACGGCGCGCTCCGCCGGAGCGGGCCTAGTTTGGTGTTTTTTTCGTTTCCTTCTTTGAACTTTTTGGATAATTTTGGCTTCTCAGCTCCTTTCGGTTGTTGGCTCACCTCCTCCCAGCGCCCCGGCTGCGGGGGTGGCGGTTGCACCGTGTCGCGCGAGCTTTGCTCCCCCCCCGGGCGGGCAGCGCAATGGCAACCCCCGCAGGGCCCCGAGGCCCAGCGGTGAAGCCGCCTGAGGATGCGGGTGGTAGGGATGAGGATCGTACCAGGAAAAATGGTGGCGATGCGAGGGAGGATATGGATGTAGAATACCGTAAAGATCTGACGGTCCTTCTGGACCTGGTGGGTGGAGCGGGCCTGTCCCCTATAGCCTTGCTGAAGACCGCGCAGGAGATCTGTGGGTCTGTGCTTCCCTGCCGCATGGTGATCAAGGATAAGTCTCGTACTTATCCTTGGTGGCGGTGGCGTCCCAGGCAGCCAAGGAAAAGCTGCTGGATGGGTTCCGGATCGGCGACACCAGGATCCATGGGCGAGGCATCGGCAGGGACGAGATGGTGGTCTCCTTCTTGGGCCTGCCGGCGTATGTCCGGGATGAGGAAATCGTGCAGAAGCTCAACTCCTGGGGAGTCTCCGCTGTTTCCGGGATACGGAGGAAAGTGTGGCCGGGGACTGGCATCGCGGACGGCACCAGGTTTGTGAGGGTGCGTTTCACTGCCGCTGTCAGGTCTCTGCCGTATTCTGTCAGGTTCGACACTGAGGAGGGGCCTGCGTACTTTAGAGTCATACACGACAAGCAGGTGAAGCTGTGCAGAGGATGTCTCCAGCCGGGCCATGTGTTGCGTGAGTGCCCTGGCTTCCTGTGTAGGAAGTGTGGGGGTCAGGGGCATTACGCCCGAGAGTGCGCGGGGCCCAGGGCCGAGTGCTCAGGCCGCCATGACTCTGGCCAAGGGGAGCGGAGCACGGGAGGTGATGGTGGCAGCCCTGCAGCTGGGGCTGGACCCGCCCCCTCCTCCGTCGCCTCGAGTCGGGACAGTGAGCCTGTCCAGGATGCTGTGATTCAGAGTGCACAGGCACTCGTGACGGCGGAGGGCGAGGGGCTGCCTCCTTGCGCCTCCTCTTCCCCCTCCTCCGTCGCCTCGAGTCGGGACAGTGAGCCTGTCCAGGATGCTGTGATTCAGAGTGCACAGGCACTCGTGACGGCGAGGGATGAGGGGCTGCCTCCACGCGCCTCCTCTTCGCGAGGTGGTGAGGCTGAGGGGGGCCTCCGCCCTGTAGCCGTAGCGGCGGGAGCTGAGCCGAATGCTGCTACGGATGCTGCTGCGGTCCAGCGCCTCGCCCCCGGAGCGGGGGGAGCAGCGCGGCCCGGAAGACGAACGGGGCGAAGCTCAGATCTCAGACCATGGGGGACGAGTCCCTCCGGCCCTCGTCCGCTCTGGCCCCGTGTGATGTGGTCTCCGCTCCGGGCCCGTGTGATCAGATCTCCGCTCCGGGCCCGTGCGGTCCGCTCTCCGCTCCGGACCCGTGTGGCCCGCTCTCCGCTCTGGGCCCGTGTGGTCCGGCCTCCGCGTGCCCCTCTGGGCCCGCTACCACGTGTGCGGGCGCGGTGGGAGAGCGGATGGACTTCTGCAGTGGCGATGTTGAAGCGGACCTTGATGATGTTAGACAAAGCGTTAAGAGGCTCCGAAGGTCCTCTGAGTGCGCCGAGACTCCGGGGCGCGTCTGATGGGTCCCCTGGACGATCCCAGCTTCATTTGGAAAATGGAGAGGTTATACGACTGTTTCGATACTGAAATTGAAGTGTATGATTCTCTGATAGACTGGTGGGACGGGGAGGAAGCCCGGATAAAGAGACTGGCCATCCGATGGCAGAGGAGGTGGGAGCAGGCTGCGCGGGAGCGCGCGGTGCGTGGCCGCCTCCAAGTGCAGAAAAAAAAAAAATGTGTTTGCACTGCATCACCTTTGCTCTCCCCCAGGCCCCTTTCTTCATCCCTTTGGTCCTCTACATTCCCCCTGTTTCTCTTGGCCCTTGTGCCCAGTGGTGTTTATTCCCGTACCCGCATCCCCTGATGTGTCTTCTGAGTGCTTTGTGAATGTTATTGTGGTGGTAGGATATGTACTATTAAGTTTAGGCTTAAGCCTTTATTGGTCTCACACTCAATGACACACAGTGACACACGGGAGAAATTTGACTTCTGCATTTGACCCATCCTTTTTCAGGAGCAGTGAGCAGCCGTCTTTTTCGGCGCCCGGGGGGCAGTACCGTGAAGGGTCTTGCCCAAGGACCCACACTGGTTAGCTCATTGCCCGGGGGGGATTTGAACCCACAATATTATGTACCTGAAGTGTGTGTTATTGTGTATCTTATAATATTAAAAGATAAAAAAAAAAAAAGTGTTTGTACTGCGTTGCCTAGCGACGTTGCCTAGCGACGTTGCCTAGCGACGTTGCCTAGCGACGTTGCCTAGCGACGTTGCCTAGCGACGTTGCCTAGCGACGTTGCCTAGCGACGTTGCCTAGCGACGTTGCCTAGCGACGTTGCCTAGCGACCCTTTGATCTTTCCTTTGATGTGTCTGGTCTCCTGATTCTTCTTATTTTATATTCTTTTCACCATGGGAGTCTATGGCAGCCCCTAGAACCGTCTGGTAAAAAGTTGTGAAATTTTGCATGCACATTCCAGCCAGTCTCCTCATTACCCACAGCGATTTATAGGCCCCGAGCCCCAACCGTCTAGTACCACCAGCAGGTCAAAGTTACAGGAATTTTCAGGAATTGCCTAGCAACGCACCTAGCAACCGATCTGTCTTTGGACCTTGTTAGACGCTGTCAAACCTTGTTAGACCCTGTTAAACCCTGTTTCTGAGTCTGACAGGGTCTACCTACCCTGTTAGACCCTGTCAGACTCTGTTAGACCCTGTCAGACCCTGTTAGACCCTGTCAGACCCTGTCAAACCCTGTTAGACCGTCAGACCCTGTTAGATCCTGTCAGAGACTGTTAGACCCTGTCAAACCCTGTTAAACCCTGTTAGACCCTGTTAAACCCTGTCAGACTCTGTCTATCTAAACCCCAGCACCTGCAACAAGGTTATTATAGTTTATGAAAACTGTCAGACTCTGTTAGACCCTGTCAGACCCTGTTAGACCCTGTCAGACCCTGTTAGACCGTCAGACCCTGTCAGACTCTGTTAGACCCTGTCAGACTCTGTTAGACCCTGTCAGACTCTGTTAGACCGTCAGACGCTGTTAGACCCTGTCAGACGCTGTTAGACCCTGTCAGACCTTGTTAGACCCTGTCAGACTCTGTTAGTCCCTGTCAGACGCTGTCAGTCCCTGTCAGACCCTGTTAAACCTTGTTAGACCCTGTTAAACCCTCTTTCTGAGTCTGACAGGGTCTAACTACCCTGTTAGACCCTGTCAGTCTCTGTTAGACCCTGTCAGACCCTGCATGCGGCCTCCATGCTGAGGCCTACATGCACCTTCGGTGCTTGTCCCCACATTGCTGATTGCAGCTATATTTTTTATTATTATTATTTAATCATAGTAATTTCATATGTATTTGTTTTTTTTACTTATTTATGCATGTTTATTTATTATTTATATTTTTATGTATTTATTTATTTACTTATTTATGTATTTTTATTCATTTTTTTTTTTTTTTTTTTTATTATTATTTATTTATTTATTTATTTATTTTTATTTTATTTTTTATCATAGTGCAGCCACAAACTAGAGTCTATCTCAAAACACTTAAAAGATCTACTGGCTAACTCAATGTCCACTATAAAGGACACAAATGAATGGGCCGGGTCTCAGGAGGATATATTCTGCCAATATGCCACAGCTGGTCATTCACGGAAAATGCATAGGCCAGGATAGACTAATTTCACTGTAGGTCTGTAGTCGTTTAGTCGATTTAGATTATAAGAATGTATATGGGACATCAGCAGAAAGGAGAAATTAGCGAGTTAGTTGGTTTTGTTATTTATTTATTTATTTGTATGTGAAAGGGCCCATATTATGCTGTTTTATGATCTATGGTAAATGGTCACATCTTTATAGCGCTTTTCCACCTTCAAGGCACCCAAAGCGCTTTACAACAAGGAACCACTCACCCATTCACACACACATTCACACACCAGTGTACGCAGACACTGGGGGCGAGGCGGGTTAAGTGTCTTGCCCAAGGACACAACGGCAGCATTCATCTGTGGGAGCCGGAATCATACCAACCAACCTGTGGGTCAGTGGATCTGACCGCTCAACCACTGATGTTTTTTATGTCAAGAGCGGAATTTGAACTGCCAACCTTTGGATCAGTGGACAAACGCTCTACCAACTGAGCTACTGCCGCCCATCTATGCTATGATGTTGTTTCTTTATCAAAAACAAACATACTTGGAGTTGCATTTTGCGTTTTCACGCACACATGTTTAACACGCAAACCCTCCATTTGTTTCCCTCAAACAGAAAACCCTCTGTTTCACCTTGTGATGTCATGTGGTAATGCTTTTCAACTCCATACACTTTGACTAGAATAATTTGGATGATTTCAGCCATGGAATTGCCTCCTGAACTAAAAGGAAAAGGTAACTGTTATGTTGAAAACTATCGCTTCATGACATCACAAGGTGGGACAAAGCATTTGAGCATTGGACATGTAAGTAAACTAATAATAAAGAGTTACTCAAACATGTGAATGAAACAAAACACAACTCCAACTATGTTTTTTGAGGAGGTAACAACATTCTAACATGGCTAAAAGCTCATAGGAATCATTTCAAATGTCTATCATGTACAGTATGACACCACTTCTGCTTTGTTAAATTGTAAATTTAACATTACATTTTATATGGAATTTTCTGTATTGATGACATAGAAAGAGATATTCAGTTTTTAGAACTCAATACTGCTTCCTGTATTTTTTCATTTTTAACTTTTCGTTGCTACCTGACTGATAATTAGAAATCCATGAAAAGTTGTTGTTTATATGCATTTTAAATTCCACACACCACAAATGCACTGGTTGTGGTCCACCGGGCAGGAAAACAAGGCCAATGACATTTTTGGGAATTTCAGCTTCAACGCTCAGTGGAAAAGATGCATGAGCCATTAGCTAGACAAGGTTTTTTCTTTGTCAGTTCCTATGTCAATACGGTATTTTAATAGCAAGTATTAGTTTGTCACCCATGCTTGGTGCAGATACGATACAGAGTCACTGGGGTCACCTCTCCACAGTTCTGATCTGTAATATTGTGGAATATAGTAGGAAAAGCAAAACTATGGAGACATTACAAGCAGGTGAAGAACCCAGTTACATAATGCACTCTTTAAAGACAATTATTTATTTTAATGAGAAAACATGAAATTAGATCAAACGAAAAGTCATTAATAAGATATAATATAATAAGAATAATAATAATAAGAATATAATTGAAGGAATTTGTGAGGACCTCCATTCAAAAGATATAATCTTTTTTTATTTGTAGTAATAGTTAATTACTCTGACCATGGATGACAGTTGCCATAGTTTGAAATCCAAGAATATAAAATTCTGCCAACCTTATTTTGATAGCCTTCTAGGCCTAGATTCAACCTTTTATATAATAGAGGTCTTTGCATCAGGGAGGGCACCTGGTATAAAAAAGTAGTCACAAGTTAACTGGACATTTAAAGAATAGAAGCACTGATGAAAAATGTTTTCTATATGTATTCTAAAAATACATCTGTTTATTTTGCAATGCACACACCTGAGCACCTGAGAGAGTGGCAGCTGGGTACAGGAGCTCCTGCTTTTTTTTTTTTTTTTCTGAACAACTACCTTTTTTAAGTTAATCTTGTTTGTTTGCACTTAAACATTTTATTTTATTTTGATTTATTTATCTGTCCAATAAACACTCATTTTTGGCATTTTTTCTTGATTTTTGCTGGCCTCTTTGTGCTTTGCTGTGTTGCCCAGCAGTGCAGACTGCCCACTGTGTATTCTAGAGAACACCTTCTGTCACTCTCCAAGTCCGCAGTGCTGTCTGGATTTAAACCGGACATTCCTGTGGAGGAGACCACGCAGAGGATGATGCGCTGTGAGAGCGAAACAGTGAAACAGAGAGCGAAACAGTGGAGAAGGAAATTCAAGCCTGCAGTTCCGTCAGTTCTGATGGGGAACGTAATTTCACTGGGAAATAATATGGACGAACTGTGTGTGCTTGTTCGAACCCAGAGGGAGTATGCTGTCAGCAGTATCATGTGCTTCATGGAGACCTTGCTTCATACAATTTTACAGACAATAGTGCATCTCTACCAGGCTTTAAGACATAGACACTCTCCTTAGCAGTAAGAAGAAGGGCGGCAAGATTGCTGTTTTCGTGAACGAGAGGTGGTGTAATCCTGGCCATATTAATGTGAAGGACCGTATCTGTGCGCCGGACATTGAACTTATGGTTGTGGGAATGTGTCCATATTATTTACCAAGGGAATTTATTTCTGTCCTGTTCATCAGAGTTTACATTCCTCCCTTAGCGGATGAAGAGGCGGCCTGTGACAGAATACACACTGTGGTGTGTAGAGGCTTTTTTATTGATTTCTGGAGACTTCAACCATGTTTCCTTGGACAGTGCCTTACTCACACTTCACCAGTATGTGGATTGTAAAACTCGGGACAATAGAACTTTGGACTTGCTGTATGCTAATTCTAAGGAGGCATACGATGCCACTGCCCTGCCCCTACAGGGACGATCAAACCACAATCTTGTCCTGTTAACGCCTCAATATGTGGGATGGACAGGAGATGGAGTACAGGATGCTGATTGCAAATTTTGTGGAGTGGTCCCAGGCAAACCATCTGCTCCTGAACGTGGACAAGGCCAAGTAACTGGTGATTGACTTCAGGAGAAGGAGGACACCAGTGGAGCCCATTACCATCCAGGGTCATGAGGTGGAGATTGTGGACTGCTACAAGTACCTCGGCGTCCATGTGAACAACAGGCTGGACTGGAGGGACAACTGTAATTCTGTATACAAGAAGAGCATGAGTATACCAGGGATGAAAGACTTCCGCCTTTTAGCGGATCTCCGCTTTTTTTTCAGCCGCGTGTTTTTTTTTTTTCTGTGCAAATGCGTTAGGAAATCTTCTACCAGTCTGTGGTGTTCAGCCCCCTGTACTTCGCTGTGGCCTGTTGGGGGTGTAGCACCAACCGTCCCTTGAAAAATGGAATCATCCTGTATTCAGAAACAGAAATACGCGTCTCGTATTAAAAATGTACCGTGCTAGCCCACGTGAGCCGCGGGCGGACACCGCACGTAGCGGCGCCCGCGCACAGGTCCTTCGCAACAGCGTATATCACAGGGGCGTACCAATGCGGTACACATGATCGGCTCTGAGCTGGAGACATTTTTTCACAGTGAGGAACAGGAGGACACTGGACACTCTGCTCTCCAACATGGACACTCCTGCTCACCCACTGCACCAGACCATAGAGCAGGCATGGGCAAACTACGGCCCGGGGGCCATATGCGGCCCGTTAGGCTTCTTAATCCGGCCCGCCGAACTTGAAGAAATTATATTAATAAACCTTGTTAATGTTTTAATGTTTTAATTTCCCTGCAATTCTGGCGTTTTCCAATAGTTGGCGCACTACATACATTGCGGTTTTTAAAGAATATAATATCAGCTGTCACTTTGCCACAAAACATGCCAACAAGCAGTCAACGAAAGAATAAAAGAACCTGAAGGAGAACAGAACTTTCAGTGCTTTAAAATAGTAACTGTTAGTAATTTTAAAAAGCTGTATTTTATTAATAAAATGTTCTGTGTTTTAAGAGTCATTTCAATAAATTGCTAAATACCGTGGAACTTGAAAGATGGACATTTTGTTGTAATGCTTTTGTTATTTTTTTATTGAGATAAAGTACATATTTTCTACATATCCCATGTTTTTACCAAAACACTAAATCCACCTGCTCCTGGTCCGGCCCTTCTGTTAAATTTTAGAACCCTTTGTGGCCCACGAGTCAAAAAGTTTGCCCACCCCTGCCATAGAGGGACAGAGGAGCTCATTCTCCAACAGTGAGAGACTACATTCATACTAGGGGTGTGCAAAATAATCGTCATGACAATGCATCGCGATACTAACTTTCACAATATACTGCATTGATTCTTGATGCCAAAAATCGATTTTTATTATTTTATTATTATTTTTTTTTTTTATAAATCCTATGCACTTTTTTCTTTGTGAAAGGGTATTGTTTGTTATGATGGTAGCTACTTCCAAAATGGCAAATGTTTGAACATCATTTTTTGTTTTAGAAAAAATCCTATGCACTTTTTTTGTTATTGGTTTGGTTTATTTGTTTTTGTTATTCAGTAAATTCAGTTATGAATTGAGTTGCTCAGAGTTATGTATCAATTGAAGACATTACCCAGATACACAGCCACTGATATTTAAGTTATCCTCTTTTTTTTGGTACATTTTCACTGAAGTATGTTGAATATATTGCAATGCATCGCAATAATTCAAATATCGTGATGCATCGTGATAGTATCGCATCGTGGCATATGAATCGTGATTCGAATTGAATCGTGACTTGTTTGCCAATACCCACCCCTAATTCATACCATACTCCATACAACTGTACAACAACTCACTTATGTAACAGATAATACTCCCTACAACTGTATATAGCTGTGATTGGACATCATATTTGATATTGTATTTTATTACTTATTTTTCTATTTTATTCTGATTTGTATGTATACAGTGCCGTGAAAAAGTATTTGCCCCCTTCCTGATTTCTGTGTTTTTTGCATATTTATCACTCAAAACATTGTCAGATCATCAAACCAATTTTAATATCACACAGAAACAACCCAAGGAAAGACAAAATTCAGTTTTTGAATGATGATTCCATTTATTAGTGCACAAAAAAAAATCTAAACCTATCTGGCCCTATGTGAAAAAGTAATTGCCCCCTTAATCTAATAGCCAGTTGAGCCTCCTTTGACAGCAATAACTGTAACCAAACGTTTGCGATAATTGGTGATGAGTCTTTCACACCGCTGGGGAGGGATTTTGGCCCACTCTTCTATGCAGAATTGTTTCAATTCTGCCATATTGGAGGGTTTTCTTGTATGAACTGCCCGTTTAAGGTCACACCACAGCATCTCAATCGGATTTAAATCCGGACTTTGACTTGGCCACTCCAAAACCTTAATTTTGTTTTCTTTGAGCCATTCAGAGGTGGACTTGCTGGTGTGTTTTGGATCATTGTCCTGTTGCATGATCCAAGAGCGCTTGAGTTTGAGGGCACGAACTGATGGCCGGACATTCTCCTTCAGGATCTTCTGGTAAACAGCAGAATTCATTTTTCCGTCAATCACAGCAAGTTGTCCTGGTCCTGAGGCAGCAAAGCAGGCCCAGACCATCACACTGCCACCACCATGCTTTACTGTGGGCACCATGTTCTTTTTATCAAATGCTGTGCCATTTTTACGCCAGATGAAACGGGCTGCAGACCTTCCAAAAAGTTCAATTTTAGACTCATCGGTCCACAAAATGTTTCTCCAAAAGTCTTGAGGGTCATCAAGGTGCTTTTTGGCAAAGGTGAGACGAGCCTTTGTGTTCTTTTGTGAAAGCAGTGGTTTTCTCCTGGGAACTCTTCCATGGATGCCATTTTTGGCCAGTGTTTTTCTAATGGTGGAGTCATGAACACTGACCTTAACTGAGGCCAACGAGGCCTGTAGTTCTTTCGATGTGCGTCTAGGTTCTTTTGTGACTTCCTGAATGAGCCGTCGTCGCACTCTTGGAGTAATCTTAGTTGGTCGACCACTCCTGGGAAGGGTTGCAACTGTTCCCAGTTTCCTCCATTTTTGAATAATGGCTCTGACAGTGGTTCGCTGGAGCCCCAGAGCTTTGGGAATGGCTTTGTAACCTTTTCCTGAATTATAGACTTCTATCACTTTTTTTCTCATTTGTTCTTGAATTTCTTTGGATCGTGGCATGATGTGTTTGTTCTTGAGATGTTGTAGCCAACTTCACTTTGTTTGACAGGAACTATTTAAGTGATTTCTTGATTCAACACAGGTGGTGACAATCAGGTGTGGGTGTGGCATGTAGAACTGAACTAAGTTTTCTCAAAACTGTGGTTAGTCACAGTTAGTTTGTGATTTAACAAGGGGGGGCAATTACTTTTTCACATAGGGCCAGATAGGTTTAGATTTTTTTTGTGCACTAATAAATGGAATCATCATTCAAAAACTGAATTTTGTCTTTCCTTGGGTTGTTTCTGTGTGATATTAAAATTGGTTTGATGATCTGACAATGTTTTGAGTGATAAATATGCAAAAAACACAGAAATCAGGAAGGGGGCAAATACTTTTTCACGGCACTGTACATTTATTATCTTTTTTTTTTTTTTTTTATAATTATGTCTCATTTGACACTGGTCTATTGCTCTTTGGTTGCTGTTCCATCTATTTTTTTTTTGTTACCCTCTGTTATATATTGCCTTTGCTGAGTGAGCTATTGTACCCAAAGAATTTCCCTTGTGCATCAGTAAAGTTTGTCTAAGTCTATACCAGTGTTAAATCAATTTTCTACAGGGCTGACAAGAAAAAAAAAAAAAAATCCAAGCAAACAAGTCTTATCCAACAGGGATGTGACACAATGAGGAAATAAAGTCAGCCACTGCTCTTGTACTAATATTTATAATCATTTACCACAGTCATATCTAACATCCTGGACATTTCCTCTCCTCTTCTCCTTATATGGAGCGTGTTGATGAGGTCAGGGAGGGCACGTCCAATGACAGCTGCTCATCCTGATGCTATCAAACAGAGAAATAACATCCGCTTTGATCTGACAGCTCAGACAGGCTTTGTGCAGGCACACTGAGATAGACTGTGGCTGTGAGGGTGCTGCTGGACTTTGGAGGAAGTTATTTTGTTTTTTCCAAAATCCCATTGTGTCTCTGAACTCCAACAGATGAGCTCGGGTCACATAACTGTTCTCTTTTATTGTGATGTGTTTTTAAATGTGTTTTATGTATGGATTTTTATTATGAAAGCAAATGAATTGAACTTATCCATCTACCTGTACTAAAAAAAAAATCAAACTGTGATTTTGCTGACAAGCATTACGATTGCAATTTGATTTTTGATTTATGTTTTAAAAAATCACATTTCAGAACTAATCTAAAGCAGAGGGTTAGTAATCAATTTTTATGCAGAGTAAAACAAATATTTTGTTTGTGGAGGAAATTATACTTAAATTCTTTTCCCTAAGGTGATTTGCTAATTGGCGGCAGTAGCTGTTTGTCTACTGATTCAGGGGTTGGCGGTTCGAATCCCGCTCTCGACGGGTTGGCCATGTGCGAACTCAACTCCCACAAATGAGTGCTGCCGTTGTGTCCTTGGGCAAGACATTTAACCCCACCTTGCCCCCAATGTCTGTGGACACTGGTAGCCCCTATAGAAGTGCATCAAGGCCAGTTGTGACATGGGCCGTCCTCCCTTGGACCCACCACCCGCGGGAGGATTCATGGGGGCTGGTGCATTGTGTTCTGGGCGGCAGATCTGCTTGGACTGCTGCCCCCGTGACCCAGAAATGGAGAAGCGGAAGAAGATGGATGGATTTGCTTTGTGTGAAATATCTGTATTTTCTGATATTGAACAAAAATCTTTATCAAAGGTAACTAAAAGTAGCTGTATGTTACACAGTGATCATAAGAAATACCAATAGTAGTAGTTGTTGCAACGTGAAAAGATTTGTGAACTTCACTGTAAGTTGTAGACCTTGTTCACTCACTTATTATTGGTTAGCACACACTATATTAGTGTTGGCTGAAAAAAAATCTATTTCAAAATGTGGAAAAGTTTCCCCAGATGCCTCTGGCTGTTCAGATAAAGCAGGTGAACTTGGGCACAGTTGGCATTTTGATTTTTTGCAATGACAGCTGTGGTGCCTTATAGTGGATTAGCTGATGACAGTTCAGATGTAAGGTGAGTCAAATAGGTTGTGATGTAGAATTTGAGGATCTCTGTTTGCAAATACTTTGGATCTTTCTTTGGTTTCATCTTTTACAAAATGTCAGAACAATGTATTTCCATCAATCACTTAATTCCACATCATTGGGACTTTACTTTTTGGATAAACTAACTAACTCACTGTTAACCTAAAGAAGAGAAAGACTGTCTTCTTTCGATACTTTCTTCATTAGGTCATTTTGTGTATATATTTGAGAGTTTTGTATCAAAACTGGGTCAAGTAGGTCTATAAAAACGAGTGACAAACTAAGGGACACATAACACACAACAAAACCACAAATGTCTCTAAACAAAAATCACATAAACCTACAAACAGAATTGGGTGACAACTATGAAGACACAAAACAGAACTAAACTAAACAAGTGTCTCACACAAAGTTAGGTTGGCTAGGTGTAGAAGTGCCCCACTAATCAGGGACCAGAATGCAGCAACCAGCCAGGAACTGGCTGAAGAGCAGTCCACCAATTAGGGGCAAGGGCTCCCACAGCAAAAATCCTTAGGGGCAAGAAAGAAATTAAACACACACTAAACAAGGCAGAGAACCAGAAGCCAGGGGCTGTAACACTCACTCACATAAGTCTGTGTAACCCCTCGTTCATGGCGTGGAAAGTTGTATCGGTAGGCTACATAATGACACAGTTTTTGCATGATATTACTAGCCAAAACCTCCCATTACGGCTACTTTTCCCCGCCAGCAATGAGCAAGCCAGTGTGGGACCTTGGGTAAGACCCTTCACGGTACTGCCCCCCGGGCGCCGGAAAGACGAGCTGCCCACTGCAGCCCATTGGGTCAAATGCAGAAGTGAATTTCTCCTGTGTGTCACTGTGTGAGATCAATAAAGTCTTAATCTATCTAATCTTTTGATTTGCGATGGGCGATTAATGTGAACAGAAAACATCCAGAGTATGTGTATGTGTGTGTACATGTGTGTACACACACATACACACACACACATACACACACATACACACACTCTGGATGTGTGTGTGTACATGTGTGTACAGGACTAAACCAAGGACTAAACCAGGACTAAACCAGGACCAAAACAGGACTAAACCAGAACTAAACCAGTAACAGTACCTTCTAATTCTGACCTGCCCTGAAGGCTAACACCACAGTGATGATGATCTGCAGGGGGAGGGCTTAGCTTAATGTCACGCAAATGCAGAAGGCCTGGAGCTAGAGAACTTCACAAGCTTTTTTCAGAGCTTTCTAAAATCCGGTGTGCATGCTTTCAAATGGCCACAAATTCTTCTAATGTTCTCAGATTTCCATGTGTAAGGCATTGTTGGAAAGCTTAGAATCTACACTTTAAGAATCTGTAAATAACTCAAAACACCTCCAGGACAGACTTGTGACTGGGCACAAATGTGCTTGTAAAGCAGGGCAGTGTCAGGCTTCAACGCCTGCATTAGGGCTGAAGTAATCTAGCTCAGGGCAGTATTCATTTTTATCTTCTCAAACTAGCAGCTTCAGATTGAAAATGACTTCCAGATGGCAGGCAAAATGTTTAGATTTCAAGAAAATAGTTTGACTGACAATACCTTTTTTAAAGCTGTTTTCCTTCACCATAACTAACTATAATCTTAACTACTTTAGCTTATAGACTTGGACAAAGACTTCATTGGACTTTACTTTGACCTGACTCTCTGCCCAAATAAATAAGCCAGAACCCTATGAGCTTAAGTTATTTTTCAGAAAGTCACATAAAATTAGGTGTTCTGATAGGGCATGCAAGGTATGCACCAAATAGGCTAATGCTCTTTCATTGTTTCATTTAGTGGTCTTGTTGTACCTTTTAGTTTCTTCTTATGTCTGATTATAGTATTTTATTGATTGAATTTGTATTATTATGTAATTGTTTCATTATACTATTTATTTTGTTTTACTAAAAAAAAAATACAAGAACAAGTTAATATTGTGTGAGCTAGGTCTTGAGTTAAGTATTTGAAATAAAAACCTCAAGATTTAGTTGTTTTTTTGTAAGTCATTCCTTGAATGCCACAGAGTCTAAAGTTTAGGACAAAACTAAACTTTAACATCAATTTTGGTAAGTAATTCTGCTGTAATCTGGGTTTTGATACAACTTCCAAATAAGAACTTCCAAAAACCTATTCAGATCAGACTTGAAGAAGCATTTTTCCCTTTCTAATTGGATATGAATCTTTGCTCCAAATTGCAAATATTATTAACACTGCACTAGTGTTTTATGGCCCCTAGACTTGCCACCCCTCTGTAGTGCAGCTTCGTCTTCATCTTCTGTCTTCGTGATAATAAGAACATTTGTTGTCTAATGAGCTTCTTGTCAGTGGACCTGGTGTCATGGCTGAACAAAGTGTTTTAATCTGCGACTGTAGCTCTCGCTCATCCATCCTGCCACGTCTCATCTCCATCTGATTCTAACAGAATACATATCACACTATACAAAGACTCTATGACCAAAACAGTGGTGTCAAGATCATAAGAGTACATAAAAAAATCAAGTAGCAGTGGATAGTGAATAGTCCTTTGTTCCCAGAATTGAACAATGGGTGAGTTCACGTGATATTACACTGTAAGTAGTCTTTAGTTTAAAGTGGCTGCGGTGAACTTTAAGCCGTGTTATAATGTTACTTCATCAAAATCATACCTGGAGTTGTGTTTTGTTTCATTCGCATATGTTTGAGTAATATGGGCCCTTTAACATTGAGGTAAAAGGTGGGTCAGTATTGATACTTTGCAGCTGATGTCATCAACATTCCCTGGGGGTATGAAGCTAACTGAAACACTCTGTTAGAAGCTCTGTAACTCAAGTTAGACTTTAATCTGAGCGTTATTTTAACACAATCTGACCAGAAAGAGCTGACTTGGTTGGAACTACAACAGGTGAACTGATGAGGACTGGCCAAGAATGTAAGGTCATCTTAAACACTCATTTAGGGCCCGTTTACACGAGGACGCTTACGGGTAAAAACGACAAAATATTTTATCGGAAGTGCCTTTCGTTTACACGGTGACGGCGTTTTTGGGGCCTAAAAACGCAAAAATCTGAAACCACCCTCCAGAGTGGAAAAGTTAAATACGCTCCGCTGTATCGTCTCCGTGTAAAGTGCCCAAGACGCAAAACTGGTCAGATCTGCTCACGTCAGTACACGTTTACGTCACATAGATGCGGCAATACAATGAGGAGGACCACCACCGGCCCCTTATCCCGGCTCCAGCGCACCGGTGGCTCCACCGGTCCTGAGCACCGGTGGAGCCGCTGGAGCCGGGATAAGGGGCCGGCTCCAGCGGCTCCACCGGTGCTCAGGACCCGCTGGAGCCGGGATAAGGGGCAGGAGCCGGCCCCTTATCCCGGCTCCAGCGGGTCCTGAGCACCGGTGGACCACCACTACCGGCTCCAGCGGGTCCTGAGCACCGGTGGACCACCACTACCGGCTCCAGCGGGTCCTGAGCACCGGTAGTTGCGTGCCGCCGCGCCTCGCGCACGGACCGGACGGGGAAGTTGCCCCGGCTCCGGTATACTTGGTTCGAGACCCCGGGGCGGGGGAAGTCTCTTACGGGCAGCTTTGAGAAATAGTGTCTGACGATAGCCGGCCCCCGCTCGGTCCGTGGGATTAGGGGGTACGGTCGCCTGCCGTACCCCCGCGGAGGGGCTCCGTGATAAGGCCACTGGGAAGGATACGGTTCGTCTCGGTCTCACCTCCGAGGGGTCGAGCGCGAGCGGCCCGCGCCGCACCGAGCTACCAGCACTCGGACCCGCAGTGCCCAGGAGCCGTCTGACGTGGGTAGAACCAGACAGGGGCCCTGAGATGGCGGGTCACGTATGCCCATCGTTCGAGCTCTTTAAGCGGGCTACATAGTCCGCTAATGTCATGCGTTAGACTTCCACACTTGTGTAAGGGGAAACCCCGCGGCTTCTCCCCGCTCATGAGGCTCTGTCACCGGCCACCGGAGAACCAGGACTCCAGCCTGTTCAAAAGTGGTGGATATTACCAGAGTTCAATTTTTCAGACTTCCACACTTGTGTAAGGGGAGACCCCACAGCCGGTACAGTCGTGGTTAGAAATGTAACTTGACGCTGTTGTGATGGGTTTTTTTTTTTTTTTTTGTTTTTTTTTGTTTTTTTCAGTCCAGCGCCTCCCTTCGCTGGCTTTTGCGTCCACTTTTGCGTCTTCGTATAAACGCGGATAAAAAATTGAAGACGAGACGCCACTTTTGCGTCTTCTGTTTTGATCGTCGCCGTATAAACGTAGCCTTAAACTCACTTATGTATTTTTTACATTAAACTACTCAAATGCAAATCCACTTTATTTATACAACACATTTTACAAACGAAGCAGTTTCCAATGTGCTACACAGAGATCATAAAATTATGATGGTGAAATGAAAGGTATAATTGCTAAAAATGTGATCATACCAGTCCTAAAACAGTAAAACATATCAAATCAAATACAAAACCATAAAATCATAAAATAGCAATAAATAAGTAAAATAAATGAAAATTAATAAAAGACTCAGATGACCACACAACTCGTATGGTGTTAAAAGCAAAAAAGAATGAAAGCATTTTGCTGATTTTATGTGGTGGAATAATGCACCTAATATAACAGACTATTTGGGCATTTGTACATCTTCCTTTTGTCTGTTCCCTATAAAAATTACTAAAATACCTATACTGTCTTTGTAATCCTGTGTGAGAGATCATTGTTATGAAAACACCCAGTTGCAAAAAGACCAACGTGTCAATTTCTTTCTTTTTTTTACTTGCACTAGTAGTTACACACTGGTTTTTTGCTTGTTTATTATGTACATTTGAAAAGAAGAAATGAGCCAGAAAATTCCATAGTTTCAAATTGTATGAATAAACAAAAGCCAGTCCAGGTCAGCTTCTACTGCTCACAAACAATGGTCCCAGGTGTGTGCTGGCCACCTGTGTGGAACCCCAGCAACTCTTTAGTGCAATAAGTGCATATTGTACATTTCTGACTCCACATTATGGCTCCTATCTTGCCCCCGATCTTAGCACTAGTGCAAGTGGGGGATGTGGAGCTCTAAACTCTAAATTTCTGCCGTTCCTGAATATCAGGTGGAATGGAGTGGACTGTCCGGCGCGTTCAGTGAAATGCCAGAATTGTCAAAATAAATATCAAACTAGTCCACTGAAAAAGAACATGTGACAAGCCAAAGATTTCTTTTATTTGGAAATACAGCTCTGGAAGACCACTGCATTTTTTCTGAAATCGGCATCTCTACATGTATTACAGCCATTCCATTCCAGCGTCTTCTGAATTCCAACACAAACACAAAGCTGAGCTACTTCAGTTCTTGCACCAGGAGTGGAATAAAGTCACCCAAGAACAATGTGAAAGACTTGTGGAGAGCATGCCAAGACGCATGAAAGCTGTGATTAAACATAAGATTAAACATAAGGGCACCAAATATTTCTGAACTCTTCTTAAGTGTAAACATTAGACACCTGCACATCCTGCTCTGTGCATTCATGGTGCCTATCTGTCACTTCTGCGGGGCAAATGCAGGTCATGCGGTCACTCTCCTCGTGTGTAAATGGTCTAATCCATGTCTGCACAAAGCGGTAACATCAGAAACATTTATATGACAATAAACTTATTCTATAATCCGTGAGACACCCACCCGTGAGACGAGAATGTGAGCGGTCAGCAGTGGCAGTGGTGGAAACTTGTACCTCAGGTGAGAGACGCGGTGGCAGACTGCTGGGACAGGCAGGAGGGGGTGCATTCAGCAGGTCTACTGTTGGATGGGAGGCAAATGAACAGAGGAATGCAGAGAAAACTAAAAAGGTTGACATGTGTGCGTGTGCACCAGCTTACAGGGTGCACATACAGTATGTGAGAGGGGCGCACATGTGCATGAAGTGTTCAGAACACAAACCCAACCAGTTCTGACACGGCCCACCCAAATTCTGTATTCTACTGGTGTGTGTGTGCATCGTGGGGCTGTGGAGCTGTTTTATTGTACCCATATATAACTTTTCCCCACACCCCTCTTTGCAGCCTGGTAATAAGGCAAAGATTGCAGATGTTACCCACACTGGCAGTGATTTTAAATGCTACAGCGGTCACAGATTAGTTGAGATGTCATCACCGTATATGTACTTTTACCATCCCACTCCAGCCTCCAGCAGCGAAGGACAGCTGACCTGGACACGCCGCTTCATTAACACTAGCGCTAAGATCGGGAGCAAGATAGAGCCCTATAAGTCTTAGTCATACGGGGAGAATAACCTTATAACTGTTTGCAATCTCATGAGTCTCCTGTGGGTCTGGCTGCAAGATTTTTGTTATTTGATTTGGCCTGTGTGATTTAAAATCTGCCCACCACTATTACTGAAGCGAGCAGGTGACAATTTTAAAGGTTCTATTACACAAAATTGACGCTTATGAGCTCTTGTTACTTCATCCAAAACATACCTGGAATTGTGTTTTGTTTCATTCACACATGTTTGAGTAATCTTGCATTATTGGTCGGGCTACAAGTTCAAAATGCTCAGTTCTACCTTGTGATGTCATGTAGGGGTAGTTTCAATTTAATAGCTATCTTTTATCATCCATATTATTCTGGTGAAGGTGCAGTTTAAAAACACAATGGAGCATTTCTGAGAGGTGGAACTGCGTGTTTTCTGTCTGAAGGAAGAACTATGCAGGATTTGTGTGTTAAACTTGTGTGAATGAAACTAAACATCTCCAGGTATGTTTGTGATGAGAAAACAACATTAGAACATGCGTAAATCAGCCTAATATGGTACCAACTTTTCATAGTACCCAAGTTATTTTTGCAAGGAGGATGTATTGTCATTGAGTTTGATTCATAGAAAAAAATTAAACTAAAGAAATTTTAGATTTTAGACTTTCTTCTAGTTCTTCGTTGCTTTAATTGGGCACGCTATATCAAAGAACGTGCGGGGCAGTAGTGGTTTAAAGTAGAACTAGGTGGGGCGGAATAAGGTGCACAAGAACCAACTGCCTGTGACTATCCCTGACTTCCTTTCTCGGTCATGGCTCAAAATCAGGTAGTGGGTCTTTAAGGGAAGAAAAATAATCTTTTGGCAAATACTTGAGAACTTGCAGAAAGTTGTACATTTACCTACTTTGCCCTACAACACCATACACAGTTTAGCAGCAAAAATGGATATAGAGTTTAGTTCAAAATATCAAGGAATTGTTTTGTTTGATTTTTACTTTTTATTTTTTATTTTTTTTTGCAGGTAAATAAGCAGCAACTCCAGGCCGTGAAGGATCGCTTCTTGTCCTTTCTGAACGGAGAGACTCAGATTATGGCTGACGAGGCTTTCTGCAACGCCGCGAGGAGCTACTACGACGTAAGTCCTATAGGCCCACTAAACCCAGACTGAGCCCCTCTGCTTTTAGGGGCTCAGATCCCCTTTCTTATTGAGAGTGATGCCAGAGGAGGAAGAGGAGCCCTGGGGAAATCCTGGGTCTGCAGAGAGTCTCCTGTCCAGCATTTCAAAGAGGTTTTAAAGTCACCTGCTATATATATAGAGAGAGATATATACACGCGCACACACATACACACATACACTTTTCATTGGGTTGAAGGCTGCCTTTTTTATCACAAAGGAAATAAATTTACTCATCCAAGGTCTTAGTGCATTTATGCTATTATTTTGAAATTTGCATAACATTTTTTATCAATATTATTTTACTCAGATGTGTTACAATTGGCTCAAATAATTTGGGGCTTCAGCGTTTACTAGCAGTAAGACTGGAGTTAAAGGAGTTAATTGTGTTTTTGTCTTCATTAAAGCTATCATTAGTAAATTGACTGACCGATCCACCCCTGTTTTATTCTCATTTCTGTATTGGCCTGACAGAAGAGGACCAGAGAGCACAGGTGAGCGTAAGGCCCTTTCTCAAACCAGTCCCTGCTTTCTTTACCTAGCCCCTCATGCCACATCTTCAGCAGTGATGATACTCGCTTGAACAAACGTGGCACACCCGTTTAGCATGAACGCACAGCCCAAACTGTCTCCAGTATGAATAGTTTTACATTTGTTTTCATATCATATCTTAAGTGTGTTTAAATAGTGCAGATCCAGCTCAGCCTCATCTCACATATTGCCAGTGAGTAAAAAATATCAAACCTGCTTGAGATTTGTAGATGTTTTCTCTCCACAGATCTGACCTGTAAATTGACCTGGTGAGCCACTTGCTTATTCCCAGTGTGACATAATTTGTAGAAAAAAATTCCATGCTTAATGTTCAGAGATGAATTTGGCTGCACACAAATGGAAAAGTTAAATCACTCGAAAGAAATATTTGAAAACTTGGCACTCTTCAATTCTACTTTAGCCTTCAACTCTCTGAAGTTGAGTTTATGTACAGTTTGGACCATTCTATGATGTCCACAATTATAAAACAGATCTGATCTCTGCTCCGTTATTATACAGCAGCATGTGTTTGTATTATAGTTCAGTTGTAATTATGAACTCAAGTGTGTTTTTGGAGTGGTTTGTTCCACCATCCACTTCTTCAGGGTCAATACTTAACTGCACCCGCCCTCTCCAAACTGTGCTGAATTGTAATTCAATTTTAACACTAATTTGCCATAATTTGTTCTGACCGTGAGAGGGAGAGGACGTGTTTCTTTTTCCTCCTTATCTATTGCTCTGCTGTCCGCGTGCCTCTCTTGTTTTTTGTCATTTTCTCGCTTTTTGGAGCGGATTTTCCAAATTCCTAAAATATGGATGTGATCAGCTGGACCCTTAGCACGATTGATACTCTTTTTTCACGGAGGAGTGCCGCTCCGGGAGAAGCGGTGTGTCCGGATGGTACTTTTGCTGCTGGATATGCGAGGGACTCGTATCGTGCGTGGCAAGTCGTATGTTTGGCACCAATGTACCTGGAGGATGTGGAGGATATTTACGTATTCGGATTTCTGATAGCTGGACATCTGTTAATTGGCCTGGGATTGTCCATGATCTATCGCAAAATTTGTAAGCTGGCAGCAAGTAAAGAGTCCCCCAAGCTGTCTGCAGCAATTTCGAGCCACTGTGAAGCTGTGGGAGGTCTCATGAAAGGATTACATCAGAAAGTGGGACAGGTTGAGGACCTTTTGGAAGGATTTCAACCGAAGGAAACATCTCGACGTTTGGATATCATCGCGGGCATGCTTACAGAACTGTGTAAAGCCAACGCAACGCAGTCTGTGCGCCAAGAGGAACTAATGAGATCTCTCATGAATCTTCATGGCGATGTGAAGATGGGGGTCTGGCAAAACCCAAGCTCAATCTAAATTGTTCACCTGGGTCTCTAAAAATGTATTTCATCATGCTAAATTAATCCCTTTGGATAAATTATGTCTCCCTGTGAAAATCTGTCTGTCTCCAACAGTTATCTGTGTTTTGACTTCGCCTCCCTGACTCTGGCTCTTGCACTGGACACTCCAAGGACACAGCACATGATATCAAAAGAACAACATAGATTGGCTCACACTGACACTGACACGATTGTAAAAAATGTTCCCTGTCTTTTTAGAAAGGTCTGATCTCTGCTCTCGGTTCAATCAATTTCATTGATTTCCAATCTGTTCCCCCCACACCCCTTCCTTATGTTGCCAAAAAAAAAGATCACCGTATGTTCTATCTCCAATTGTTTTTCTGTCATTACATGTTGTTAAATTGTCACTGATTGTATGTATTGCATCTTTTCTGCTCTGCATCTCCCAGTCAGCGGCGCGCGCATGCGCAGCGGCCCCTCCCCTACCCCACTCTATCACTGTCCTGCCTGGTTAGTGGGGAAACGAAATTTCGAATTCACTCTATGTACATGTACATGAATGTTTTCGACAATAAAGCAAACTATGACTATGACTATGACAATTGCTTTTATTATGATGAGACTTGATGAGTATTTTTGAGTGTGAGTGAGTTGCACATTAATTTGAAGCTACATTTTTCCATATTATCTAAAGGTACACTGTGTAACTGTTCTAGTGCAGGGTCTGCCACGCCTTTGTCTCCACCTTTTTTTCCCCCCTAATGTTCTGCTGCCTGGCATGAAAGGACACCTATTATCAAAATCAATCAAAATCGACTTATCAGAGCTTTTGACCATGTTATAGCTCTTACCCCTTCTCATTTCCCCTCTGGAATTTGTATTTGGAGTGATATTTGAGTAATCACTTAATTTCAAGATGCCATATTGCAGATCACCGGCAAACAACCACTGCTCTGTACTAACTTCATTCTACAATTTTATTAATCAGTGGTACGCATAGAATTCAGCAACGTGGCGTAGTCATTTTGGTATGAATGAAAAAAAAATCTGCCTTGCGTGCCTTGCAAGGACTCAGCTTGCATCTCCACTTCAGACAAAGAGGAAAAGAAGCCACAGAAGAATGTTAACATTTTATTTAGACAGCGCCACAGAGGCCCTGGGACAGGTGTCTGCGCAGATGCCTGTGCGTCTGTATGCAGAGGGCGGTTTTCTGTAGTGTGCGCAATATGAGCCATGTACATATCGGCCCAAATAAATCCGTAACACCGAATCTGTTCATGATGACGATACGGTGATATTTGTTCCAATTGGGCACCGCATCTTTCTAAAGCGGTAGTCTGTGGACTACTTCATTAATTAAATACTTTCAGATGACTGTTGCAATTTAAAATGTGTAAATGATAACATAATGATCCATGGGGGTTGTATTTTTGAACTATATAGCAGCCTCAAGCACAGTATGTGTATATCTTTAAACTTACCTGTTTTGCAACAATTTAATTCATTAGTGTGAGGGAAATCACCTCTATAGACATTAAGAACCAGGCAGACAGTCAAAGTTATATTTTACTTGCAAGGGGAGAAGTGACCCAGCGTAAGCGCTCCAAGCCTCCGCTTCCAGTTCTCCGCTGGGGCACTTCAGCTCCTGCCTTTTATTATAAAGCATGAATGGGAGGTTACAGGGGTGGGGCAAAAAACACATCTTAAAAGTTCACACAGCAGTTAAAAGAAACAGCATGATAAAATAAATCTCTTGCACTTGTGCTTTTGTTTCTGTACTAATGATAAAGAAAGCTCTTAACACACAGACATGAGTAAATGAAAACATTATATTGATAACATCATAGTAATTCTTCCAACAATTTGGTTAATCATATGCCTTTTGTTGCTAAAAGAAATACCTTGACTACATGGATTCTTATGACTGGGATCACCTCTCCACTCATCTGACTTGAAACCTGGCCTGATGGTGTCACCTACCGTATTTTCACGACCATAAGGCGCACCTAAAAGTCTTAAATTTTCTTCAAAATGCACGCCGCGCCCTATGGTGCGGCGCGCCTATTGTGTTGTTGTGAGACGCGGGCGTAATAGAAGACAAGGGGCGTGGCGTGAACGTGCGGACGTGAGCGAAGACAGACCCCGAATAGTACAAATGGGCAGGTATGCGCGGTATGCGGAACATTGTTTTGACAACCCTGAGAATGGCACCTGAAAAAAGACACGCCTATGAAGCACAGTTTAAACTGCAAGCAATCAGCTACGCGGAGAAACACGGGAATAGAGCAGCAGCGAGAGAATTCAGCATTAATGAGTCCATGGTTCGCAAGTGCCATGCTAATGGACAGAAACTACCACCTATGGTAATTTTTAAGAGGAAGACTCTGCCTAAAGAGAAATTTCCAGCTGGAGTAATCGTTAAGGCTAACGAAAAGGGCTGGATGGATGAGGACAAAATGAAAGAGTGGCTGAATTCCACGCGTCACCGTCCCTGTTGATCTGTGACTCCATGCGCGCTCATCTCACGGACGGTGTCAAAAAACAGGTGAAGCAAATGAACTCGGAGCTCGCTGTCATTCCGGGAGGCTTGACAAAGGAACTCCAACCGCTGGACATTGGCGTGAACAGGGCGTTCAAAGTAAGGCTGCGAACGGCGTGGGAGCGATGGATGACAGATGGCGAACACACATTTACGAAGACTGGGAGGCAACGCCGAGCGAGTTACGCCACAATCTGTGAATGGATTGTAAATGCTTGGGCTAATGTGTCTACTTGTACTGTTGTTCGGGCTTTTGCAAAAGCCGGCATCTTTCACGAGGAGACGGATGGCAACGAGACAGACTCTGACTGTGACGAGAGAGAACCTGGCGTGTTTGACTGTACTCTAGCCCAGTTGTTCTTATCAGATACAGAAGATGAGGACTTTGATGGATTTGATGATCGTTTTGATTTGATAGAATGATTGTAAAAATAATGTGAGCACTATGCTAAATACGGTACTTATTACGCACTCAAATAAAGCACAACCGAACTCATATTTGCTCCCGCTGCTTTTTTTAATAAAACACAATTCAAATCACACTATTTTCTTAGGCTTATTAATAACACACATATGATTTTGTTCGTGTGGAAAGTTTATGTAATTAAATCCACCAACTAAACACATTCTGAACTTCAACACAGCGCATCAGCGCATAAGAAGAGCACGAGCCGTCAGCGCAGGCAATGAGGAAGTGCACGTGCGCTCTGAACCAGGACTTTACCGGTACGTTTTATCGTGCCCGCGCCCGCGCCCTATAGCCCGGTGCGCCTTTTGTATGTGTTAAATACCAAAAAGACACCCGTAACTGAAGCTGCGCCCTATAACACGGTGCGCCCTATGGTCGTGAAAATACGGTACTTGTTTCCACTGAGATGTTTAAAGGTCCTATATTATACAAAATTTACTCTTGTAAGTTTTAAGCCATATTATAATGCTGTTACATCGTCAAAACATACCCAGTTGTGTTTTGTTTCAGTCACACATTTGAGTAATCCTGTTATTAGTCTGTCCACATCTCCAAAGCTCAACATTCTCCACCTTGTGTGTCATGTAGTGGTAGTTTTCAAGATAACAGCTTCCATTTTTCTTTAGTTTAATAGGGATGGGCAATTCCAGGACTGAAATTATCCAACTGATTCTAATGGTGTATGAAGTTTAAAAACACATTGGAGCACTTCCTGTATTACCACATGATGTCACAACGTGGATCAGAGTGTTTTCCATTTGAGAGAAGAACTCAATATGCAGTGTATGTAACAAAAAACTCAAGGTATGTTTGATGATGAAACGACATTAAAACATTGCGTACATGGTCTCTTTAATGCCATACTGTGGAATATTTCAGGCAAAGCAATAGCAACATGGAGATCCTTCACCAAAAAAACAACAAAATATATACATTTTTTACTCTTATTATAGCTACTTGCATTTTCATTCATTGCTTTTTTGGTTATGTTAGATATTTGGGCTTTTGGGCATTAAAGGTGCATTGCGTAACTTTTCTGGTGGAGGGTCTGTCAAATGTTTTTCTCCATGGAGATGTTATTGCTTTGGCTGGAATGTTTCACAGTATGGCATTAAACCTTTCTATCTTCATGGAGACCAAAGCAGAACACGGTACAAGTCAGATCTGTGGAGAGGCAACTCTGCTCACAGCCAATGCATGTTTTTACCTTTGCCTTTTCTTTGTATTTTTAACCTCTTAAACCACCTGTTATTGCATAAATGTAAGGTAGGAACTGTTTAATGTCATACTGTGGAGCATTCCAGACAGAGCAACGACATATCCATGGAAACAAGCAGGTGAAGGACCTCCAACCAAAAAGTTAGCTTTGACACCTCCCATCTGCTTTCTATTCCCAGAACACTTATTACATCACGTTTTTTTTTCTAGTTCTAGTTTTGCTCTCATCTTCTGCTACCTCATAGACCACCAAGTTTCAGTTGGTTCTTTACGGCACAATGTAACTTCTGGTCTCTGAAAGATTAAAAAGATCGATCGTTTTTTTCCATTCTTCATCTTTAACCTCCTCCTCTTCCTCAGTATTTATGTCATGGCTTGACCACTCTAATGGCCAGCGCTGTGCCCTTGTTACACTGAAATGTGGTGCAGGGCTGGACAGCAGCTTCCTACGCCCATGTAACAAGTCTGAAATGGCACTGGTCTATTCTGAGAGTGTAAATACATTTACTGTGAATCATTTGTCATGAACAAGAGGGATTTTGTTTCATTCAAGCCGGATATCAAATCATATTTTTGGAGTCTTTATTATAGGTTTTGTCAATGGGACCAATTTTGCATATACAGCTCTGGAAAAAAAACAAGAGACCACTGCATTTTTTTCTGAAATCAGCATCTCTACATGTATTACAGCCATTCCATTCCAGCATCTGTTGAATTCCAACACAAACACAGAGCTGAGCTACTTCAGTTCTTACACCAGGAGTGGAATAAAGTCACCCAAGAACAATGTGGAGAGCATGCCAAGACGCATGAAAGCTGTGATTAAAAATAAGGGTTATTGCACCAAATATTGATTTCTGAACTCTTCTTAAGTGTAAACATTAGTATTATGTTGTTTTAAAATGAATTTGATCTTGTTTCTTTGCATTGTTTGAGGTCTGAAAACATGTATCTTTTTTGTTATTTTGACCATTTGTCATTTTCTGCAAATAAATGCTCTAAACGATAATATTTGTATTTGGAATTTGGCAGAAATGTTGTCAGTCATTTATAGATTCAAACAAAAATGTTCTTTTTCCCAAACACATACCTATAAGTAGTAAAATCAGAAAAACTAATAATTTTGGAGTGGTCTCTTATTTTTTTTCCAGAACTGTATGTCTGTTTTGTTTAACAATATACACTCAACAAAAATATAAACGCAACACTTTTGTTTTTGCTCCCATTTTTCCTGAGATGGACCCAAAGATCCAAAATTCACTCCAGATACACAACACTACCATTTCTCTCAAACATTGTTCACAAATCTGTCCAAATGTGTGACAGCGAGCACCTCTGCCCCGCCGAGACAATCCACCCCACCTCACAGGTGTGCCACATCAAGATGCCGATCCGACATCATGACCAGTGCACAGGTGCGCCCCAGACTGCTCACAATAAAAGGCCACCCCGAAATTTGCATTTTTTTTTGCTTTATTGGGGGTCTGGGAACTCAGAACCAGTCAGTATCTGGTGTGACCACCATTTGCCTCATGCAGTGCAACACATCGTCTTCGCATAGAGTTTATCAGATTGTCAGTTGTGGCCTGTGGAATGTTGGTCCACTCCTCTTCAAAGGCTGTTATGGACGAACAACACAGGTGCATTTTATTGATGGCATTTTGAATGCACAGAGATACCGTGATGAGATCCTGAGGCCCATTGTTGTGCCATACATCCATGAACATCACCTCATGTTTCAGCAAGATAATGCACAGCCCCATGTTGCAAGGATCTGTACACAATTCTTGGAAGCTGAAAATGCCCCAGTTCTTGCATGGCCAGCATACTCACCGGACATGTCACCCATTGAGCATGTTTGGGATGTGCTTGACCGGCGTATACAACAGCGTGTACCAGCTCCCACTAATATCCAGCAACTTCGCACAGCCATTGAAGAGGAGTGGACCAACATTCCACAGGCCACAATTGACAATCTGATAAACTCTATGCGAAGAAGATGTGTTGCACTGCATGAGGCAAATGGTGGTCACACCAGATACTGACTGGTTCTGAGTCCACAGACCCCCAATAAAGCAAAAAAAAAAAATGCACATTTCGGGGTGGCCTTTTATTGTGGGCAGTCTGGGGCACACCTGTGAACAATGTTTGAGAGAAATGGTAGTGTTGTGTATCTGGAGTGAATTTTGGATCTTTGGGTCCATCTAAGGAAAAATGGGAGCAAAAACAAAAGTGTTGCGTTTATATTTTTGTTGAGTATAATTTAGAGATTGGTCTGTAATTGTTGACTTCTGAAGGGTCACCTCCTTTTAAAAGAGGAAGCACAAAAGCAGATTTCCAGACATTCGGAATTTTGCTGGAAGTCAAACTTAGATTAAAGATATGCGACAAAGGCTCAGCAATAAAATCAGCAGCCAACTTTAAAAATAAAGAGTCCAACTTATCTGACCCAGCTGTTTTCTTGATGTCCAGATTTTTAAGTTTGTTAAGAACATCAGACACAGACACATTTTTAAAATAAAATCTGTGTTCGAAAAGGCAGTTATTTGAAGAATCAAAATTTGAAACACGGCTTGAAGGATCAGGATGTAAAGAATCGAAAAGTGAACCTGCTGATATAAAGTGTTCATTGAGATGATTTAGCATGGTAGATTTATCTGTTATGTTTTTTCCATCTTTGATTAAGAAATTTGGAAGATCATGGTCTTGTGTTGGGTCAGAAATTGACTTCACAGTTTTCCAAAACTTTTTGGGGTCATTTAAGTTATTTGTCGTTTCTGAAAGATAGAAATCTGATTTTGCTCTTTTAATTGACGAAGTGCATTTATTTCTCAATTGTCTGAATCTGAGCCAATCAACTTCAGACGTACTTTTCCTTGCCCTAGCCCAAGCGGCATCCCTATCTTTAAGGAGATTGTCAATATCAAGGGAAAACCAAGGATTTTTTCGCGCTTTAACTCTGTAAGTTCGCAAGGGAGCATGTTTGTTAATAAGTCTTATTAATTCTTCATAAAAGTACTGCCATGCTAGATCAACATTGTCAAACAGGGACACTCTACTCCACTCGAAATTGGATAGATCATGGATAAATGCTTGATCATTAAAATGTTTAAGATCTCGTTTTACAATGATACAAGGTTTTGCTTTCGGTAATTTAACATTTCTGATGGTGGCAATGGCACAATGATCACTTATATCGTTAGCAAAAATGCCTATGTCGGTGTATTTGTGTGGGGTGTTTGTCATAATTAAATCAATGAGGGTCGATCTAGAGGGATGCTTTACATTAGGCCTGGTAGGGCTATCTATTAGCTGAACCATGTTTAAAGAATCACAGACAGATTTTAAACTCTCAGATTTTGTCGTCAACCAATCAAGATTCATGTCGCCTATCAGTATGAGTTCACTACAATTTAAAGCCATCACCTGATTAAACAGTGATGCAAGGGCCTCACTGCAAGCAAAATAAATGCACATTTCAGTGTGGCCTTTTATTGTGGGCAGTATAAGGTACACCTGTGCACTAATCATGATGTCAGATCAGCATCTTGATGTGGCACACCTGTGAGGTGGGATGGATTATCTCAGTAAAGCAGAAGTGCTCACTATCACACATTTAGACAGATTTGTGAACAATCTTTGAGACAAATGGTAATATTGTGTATCTGGAATGAATTTTAGATCTTTAAGTCCATCTCATGAAAAATGGGAACAAAAACAAAAGTGTTGGTTTTATATTTTGGTTGAGTGTATGTATTGTGGCAAAAGTCTTTGAAAAGCTGGTCAGTGACCAACTGAAGGTGTTTTTAGAATCACACATTTTAACTGATTTTCAATTTGGTTTTAGAAAACAGCACAGCACTGTCACAGCCTCTTTAAAAGATTTTATGCTTGCACTTGATCGCAAACATTATTGTGCTGCTTTGTTCATTGATTTGTCCAAGGCCTTTGATACTGTGGATCACTCTCTCCTAGTTAACTCCTTGAACAGTGTAGGCATGTCAAACCAAGCTGCTGATTGGTTTGCTGACTACCTGTCAAATAGAAAACAGAGTGTGCACATGTCTGGATCTTTTTCAACTTCCCTTAAGGTCACAAAAGGAGTGCCACAGGACTCAGTGATAGGACCCATTTTATTTTCAATTTATATCAATAATTTATGTTTTAATTTGTCAAATGCCACTTACCACTTTTATGCCGATGATACGGTAATTTATTGCTGCTCTACCTCACTAGTACAGGCCTTCGAGTATTTACAGTCTGCTTTTGATATTGTTCAGACACGTCCGCAGTCCCTGAAATTAGTTTTAAATGCTGAGAAAACTAAAATTATGGTGTTTTCTCATAAGTGTCTTTTTCCTGAGGACATGCCTGAAATAAAAACTGTCCAAGGAAGATCAATAGAACTTGTCAGCAGTTACAAATACCTTGGTTTTCTGCTTGACTCTGACCTCTCGTACAAGCTACATATTGCCAATCTGGTGCGCAAACTAAAAGTGAAACTGGGTTTTTATTATCGTAATAAATCTTGTTTCTCACTCAGAGCTCGTAAACATCTTGTTTTAGCAACTTTTGTTCCTCTGCTGGATTATGGTGATGTCTTGTACATGACTGCGTCATCTAAATGTCTTCAGTCCTTAAACACAGTGTATCATTGTGCTTTGAGGTTTGTGACTGGTTGTAATCGCCTTACGCATCACTGTGAACTGTACGCCAAAGCAGAGTGGCCTTCTCTGAGCACACGAAGGTACACTCATTGGTTGCTATTGGTTTACAAGGCACTCGTCGGCTTGGCACCCTCGTATCTTTGTACATTGCTTCAAAGAACTACCAATGGTTATGCCTTGCGATCTAGTGACATTTTTCAGCTGCAAGTTCCTTGTGTTAGGACTGAGTTAGGAAAGCAGGCTTTTAGCTTTTCCGCGCCATCGGCCTGGAACACTCTTCAAACTGAAAATGACTGAACTTGTCTCATTTAAAACATTTCGCTCCTTTTTATATAATCGGCAAAAAAAACATAAATCAGTGTCTGTGTTTTTAAATGTACTGTCATTCTAACTAACGCACTTTATCGCTCGTGTTTACAATTGTTTGCACCTTTCTCATATCATTTGCACTTAATGTAATTTACTGTTTACAACTATTGCACTTTACATTTGATATTTTACTGTTATTTTACTCTGGACGTGTGCTGCTGACCTCTTGGCCAGGTCACCCTTGTAAACGAGGTCTTGATCTCAATGGGTTTTTACCTGGTTAAATAAAGGTTAAATAAAATAAAGTATAATAAACTATGCTTTAAATAAATAAATAATTAATAAATACATGCCATATATTTACCCATAAATAAACTTTTGGTCACATCAAAATAGACTTTAATAACAATTCAATAATTTCAACAAGCTAGCTTTAATTCCAGGGCTATCAAGTTTTGAGCGGGGTGGTGCGTGGGGGGGTGACATTTTTTTATCCGAGGAGCAGAGGGGGGGGGGTGGATACCATGTGTGAGCGTGTGAACACGTCAAATTGCGTGTGTCACACTCTCAAAGCATGAGACTTGAGAGCCCTGCTTTAATTCCAAAAACAAAGTAAAGTGCACTTTCAAAGTTCTATTAAATAAATCAGTTAGCATTGGCATTGCAGCCTAATTAATTCAAAAAAGTTACAAAAAGAAAACATTTAAGGTTCAGATGCATCCCATAATAACTTCCATTCAAACCCTCATCGCTAAATTAGCGCCGAGTCAAAAAAGTTACAAAAGTATTTCTCTACCGCTATAGCCTATGGGAAAACGTTTAGCTTTTATATAAACAAAAATAGAGTGGAAATTAACCTAAAGAGACTCTTCTTGTTCGCACTGATCGCATAGTTTTAATGCTAGCGTTAGCATTAGCTTAGCTGCATTGTGAAAGGAGATCTGCGGAGCCACAACATGCTCGCCACACGAGTCCTGCAGTGAGCACCCGCACAGAGCGCAATAGATCACACGAAAGCTGAATTTGTATTTAAACAAGTCCTAAAGTCTATAAAGCAGGGGTCGGCAACCCGCGGCTCCGGAGCCGCATGCGGCTCTTTGATCCCTCTGATGCGGCTCAGTACTTTGGTTCCTCATTTATCGTGGGGGCTACGTTGTAAAAATAACCCACGATAGGCAAAATCCGTGAAGTAGTCAGCTTTATTATGCGTTTATTTCACAGTTCCTCTGACCGAGGCGCCTGGCGCCGCTGCGCTGTTGCGGGTTTTGTTAGGGAGAAAACTTGCAAACATACAGCACTTCAGAGCAGTGACGGACTGGGATCATCGGCCCTGGCAATTTACACCTACAAGCGGCCCCGTAGTCTGTGGAACGGGAGGAAGAGGTTCTACAGCTCTGCACCAAACACAGAACTGTAGTGAGAACGCATCCGTGCGCTCTCAGGACTGGTTCAGCCGCCTGGACTCCAGGTTCCACCTGTTCGTTATGCGCAAACATTGCCGCTACTTCCCGATGTGCATTGACCACCCGGAGAAGTGTGCGCGCGGTCAAATCCGTAATAGAGCCTGGCCTCGGCCCTTCTGGCATGTGCTCAAATGCCAGACCGCTCAGTCTTCAGAGTCACACTGCTCGTGATCGAACATTTAAATAAATTTGGCAAACTGAACGCATTCTGTACAGGAGACACGGAGGAGAATGACTGACAAAGACAAAGGTCTACAGTCCTTTAGCCAATCAGGATGCAGAACACAATATGTGCTGATACACTATAAAAAATCAGCGAAACAGCGAGGGACTAATGTATTTAATTAAAATGTATTTTATTTTGGTTCGTTCATATTCAAAATGTAATTCTATGTCACAAAGGTAAAAAAAAAAAAAGCCATTATATGCAGTGTTATTTCATTTTAAATTTCAAAAGGGTTTTGCGGCTCCCAGTTTTTTCTTTACTGTGTGAAACGGGTCCAAATGGCTCTTTGAGTGGTAAAGGTTGCCGACCCCTGCTATAAAGTAAACGTGTTCAGACACTTACCTGTTGTTTGTCTCGTTGTCCATGGATCGCATATCTGCGCTCTTTTCCCCTCTAAAGTATCCGATCGCATTCTGCTCCAGAGAGCTCCATGTCCCATGTCCCGAAGAGAGCGTTTACAGCATTTCCTTATGTAGCATTTACAGTCAAAGTTAAGGATTTTTAAGTTACGAATGCAAATGCAGCCTATGGAATGCAGCTACATATTCAGGAGCTGAGCACAGCTGATAGGCGTAAAAAGTAAACAAATGTCACGTGATTGGTCTGCAGCGGTAGGATGGTAATTTACACACATCCACATTTTTCCCAATAATCAAGGCAATTTCAAAACCAAAATCTATGTTTTTAACATCACTAATGCTGTTATCTGAAACATGGAGTGGGTTCTTCATGATCTCAACTAGCACATTCTGCAAAAAAACGAAAATCACAAATTTTTAAAAAATGTAGTAAAAACCTGTGTAGCTAAGATTGCCTTGTTTGTTGTGCCCTCAAAATTGGTGGTGCGTCACATTTGTGATCTTTACTTCAAATTAAGATAAATTAATGGGCCTTGCTGGATTTTAAAAGCTAAATATCGATATTACTGGGAACAACAGCAGGCCAGATATCAGATAACGGTATTGGCTTAAAATAATAATAATAATAATAAATAAATAAATTATATTGACCCATATAGGTACTCAGCAGTAGACTGATCATTGACTTTTATTGGCCTGTGATTCTGCAATCTGACAATCCTTTTTTTGAAACATGGAAAAAATTGGGAATATGACAAAACATGTTTTTTCGTCATATTGATCAATCTTTTTTTTTCCTTCAATTTTATGTTGTGCAATTCAAAATAATTAAAATTAGCTTTCTACCTAATTTTCTGATCATAAACAATACAGACTTTGACCGTTTGCCATTTAACAGAAAAAAGTGAAACATCTGAACTCTGCAGCACCGCCTGCTTTTACTGACAGAGGATTGGCTGCAAAGACCTCGAGACACTACTGATTTGTTGTTTTGTATTATAGTGGAAGGGATAGTGCTTTTTTTATTTTAAAACCAATGAAATCTAACTTTGAACTTAAAAAAAGACTTGATTTGAGACTTCTTTAGACTGGCTCCAGCCTGACTCTCTCCCATAGACATCCATCCATCTTGTCCATTGCTTCACTGCTCCTCTCTGTCGTGAATGTGAGGAGCTCAGCTTAAGCAGACTGGTGCTGTGAATTTCCTCAGCCCTGGTTTGGTTCGAGCTGATTTGGATTTGAGACCTACCTCCCCCTCTCTCTTTCTTAATCCCTTTAACCTTTCTCATCTTTTCTCTCTCCTCCTTTCTCCTTTCTTTCCCTCCATCTCTGTCACTCACTTTTGCTCTTTTGCTCTCTGTCTCCTGCTCTCTTCTTTCTTCTCCTCTTTTTTCTCCCTCTCCTCTCTCTCTCTCACACACACACACACAAACACACATGCACACACACACTCTCGCGCTCTCTCTCCTCCACTCACTTTCTCTCTCCTCTCTTGCTCTACCTCTCTTTTTCTATCAGTTTTCTTATCTCCATCTCTCCCCCCAGCCCCCTCCATCTCTCTCTCTCCCTCTCTATCTATCAGCACTGATCAGCTGCTGCTTCAGTCATTGCTCTGCAGATGCTATCAGACCCTCGGGCCTCGTTTCTTCAGAATTGAGTCTTAGCGACAAGTGCAGCCCTCAAAGAGAACCATTCTGGGTGAGACTTTAGGGTTTTTCTTGCTACTGAGCAAAACCACAATTATTTACATCAAATTCTAAACAATCTTATTGAGTTGTGTAGTATTAAAGGTCCCATGGCATGAAATTTTCACTTTCTGAGGTTTTTGAACGTTAATGTGAGCTCCCCTACCTTTTTTAGCCCCCCCCCCCCATGGTTAAAAGTTGCGAAATGTCTAAACTGAGCATTTGCGATCCTTTTCTGCGTTACAAAAAATCGGAGCTCAAACGGGCCAGTTTGAACAAGGCACCTTATTGACGTCAGATCGAAAAAAGAAATGCAAATGCAGTTCCACCCCCGTCTGTCTGTACTCAGCGTCTCTGTAAATCACGCCCAGAGAGTTTGGACTGCGAATGCGCTAGGCAATGCGAAATGCGTTTTTTTATTTGCCTGGAGGCACGTCCGAGTGTTTCTAGGCTCGGAAGTCCTTTATCTGAGCCTCTGGACCTTTGAACAGCAGTGGTTTAATTTTATTTTATGTGGAAATGTGTTTATTTTTCAATGGAACGCTTCAAATCTCTCCTCCGTGCAAAAACAAGGAAATGGATCAGCTGTCGGCTCTGAGCTCTGAGTGGAGAGTTTGGCCACGCCCCCACCCTCTACTATTGGCCATCTGTTTTCTCCTCATTTGCATTCAAGCAACAACGCCCAGAATAAAGAGTTTGAGAGAGATATTTATGACTCTTTCTCATCTTATCTCTGTTTCTCATGCACTGAGTGTTGATTTTGAAGAAGGATTCATTTACAGTATTAGGGAACCATTAAGGAGCCATATAAAAGCATCAAGAAGTACCATGTCATGGGATCTTTAAAGGGGACAGTATGTTCCAGTGGAGTAGATACCACAGTTGGACAACTTTGCATGTTGAACATTTGTTGAACTGAACATGTTAAGATGTTTCTGACCTTGAGCATTAAAAAAGACGGGCAATACAGCAGACAGCACAACACCACTGACAAAAAACATTGCGATGAATGCAGTCAAAATAAATATTAATGAACTACATAGGCCTGCCGCGATAATCGACTTATTGTTCAATATATGGTTCAGTCCTGCAGTTCAGACCCAGGGCAGATTCAGTTCCCCGAAGCAATGTATTTTACCCCCGCCCCGAAATGTGAGTGATTTTCATGCCTGTCCATCACCTAAAACTCCCGGTATTATCCTAACATTACTACCTGCTTACCTGCTTTGCCTGTGCTACACTTCCCTGGTCACTCTGTCCCTCAGATTCTCTCGGGTTCCCTCGGGTTCCCTGTCCACAGTCTCTGGCTGTTCCTCTCCCTGTCCACCTTCAACCTGGGCTGCAGAGGACGTGGAGGCTCCAGCAGCCCCTCCAGAGAATGTGTCTGTTATTTTAGAACATTTTACAGCGTTTATAGTAGGGGTGGGTATTGGCAAAGAAGTCACGATTCAATTCGAATCACGATTCATATGCCACGATGCGATACTATCACGATGCATCACGATACTTGAATTATTGCGATGCATTGCAATATATTCAACATACTTCAGTGAAAATGTACCAAAAAAAAAAGAGGGTAATTTAAATATCAGTGGCTGTGTATCTGGGTAGTGTCTTCAATTGATACATAACTCTGAGCAACTCAATTCATAACTGAATTTATTGAATAACAAAAACAAATAAACCAAACCAATAACAAAAAAAAGTGCATAGGATTTTTTCTAAAACAAAAAATGATGTTCAAACATTTGCCATTTTGGAGGTAGCTACCATCATAACAAAAAATACCCTTTCACAAAGAAAAAAGTGCATAGGATTTATAAAAAGTGCATAGGATTTATAAAAAAAAAACACTAACACTAATAATTAATTAATTTATGTATTAATTATGTATTAATTAGCTGAGTGGTTAAGCGCTCTTGCTTCACAGCAAGAAGGTTCCGGGTTCGATCCCCGGGTCGCCCGGGCCTTTCTGTGTGGAGTTTGCATGTTTCTCCCCGTGTCTGGATGGGTTTTCTCCGGGCACTCCGGTTTCCCCCACCAACCCAAAACATGCACCATAGGTACCTCCAGCTTAGGTCCTGACCAAACCAAAGCAAGAAGATCATGGAGATGGTCCCCGGGCGCCCTAATGTGTGTGCTGCCCACTGCTCCTAATACCGGTATATGTATATGTATATATATATATATATATATATATATATATATATAGGATGGGTTAAAATGCAGAGAAGAATTTCTCCAGTGTGAGATCAATAAAGTCACTTCTTCTTCTTCTTCTAATTAATAATTAATTAATTAATAATAATCGATTTTTGGCATCAAGAATCGATGCAGTATATTGTGAAAGTTAGTACCGCGATGCATTGTCATGACGATTATTTTGCACACCCCTAGTTTATAGCGAGATTTTTTAATCTTTTAGCCGGCAACTTCTCCGCACCCCCTTTCTGCCGCTTCTCCATGTTTCTACGCTCAACACTTAAACTGGCGGGGATCAGCGCAGAGAATCCTATATCCTGTTTAGTCCACTGTCTATATTAAAGATGGACCAATGGGCCGCCTCCTCTAAATTGTGGGCCGGTCTTTAAGGGAAAAAAAACAAACAAAAAAAACAGCATTGGCCCCTGGGAATGTCAGCCCACGGGAAAAATGCCTGGTATACTCGATTACCAGTCCAGGCCTGGCTGTAGAGGTTTCAAAAACTAACTTGTATAGCAAATAATTAAATGATAATATAATGCATCATTGCGTGAAAAGTCCCTCAGTCGTCCAGGTAGAATCCATGATCAAAGGAGAAGTTCAATTTGTCAACTGGACAAAGTTTGTTTGGTTGAAAACGTTTCGCCGCTCATCCGAGAGGCTTCGTCAGCTCACGAAGCTGACGAAGCCTCTCGGGTGAGCGGCGAAACGGTTTCAACCAAACAAACTTTGTCCAGTTGACAAATTGAACTTCTCCTTTGATCATAATGCATCATTGTTACTGTGTCAGTGGCATGAAGTAGTTTCAATGTTTATTGCAGCATATCTCTGTAGAAATATATTGTGCTTCAAAATGTGTTATCATGACAGGCCTATATACTGAAAGCCCATATTTGCAGAAAATTATAATAGCTGTTTGAAGTTTGAATTTGATGTCCAGTTTTTCCACCCTGCTCAGGTCTGAGCAGAGAATTATTTGATCAACTAAGCAAATTGCACATCTATGTTTAGAAAATTCATTTTGTCTTTTTGTAACACACTGGCGTTTTCTTCTAACAAGACAAATAGAGTAAAAAAAGCTTTTGCTTATTTACCAGACATGTTTGGGCAGTAGGTCTTCCGCCTGTATCAGAGGTGTGACATGCCTCTTATCAGATGTAGTCTTTGAAGAATACTTATTTTACACATACAGTATCTGTACTGAGGGAAGACAAATATAGCTCAAATAGATGGGATACAGGGGCTTTTAACTTGAGCAGATTAACACTAAAAGCATTTTTTTATTTGTTAAAATAGAATAAAATAAATAATATTCAGTATGGGTAAAAATGGTCTTATCACTAAGCCCTAAGAAACAAATCTACAGACTATTAACTGTTTAGGCTCTAAAGTAGCAGATGGCAAAAGGAGAAATTCAATTTGTCAACTGGACAAAGTTTATTTGGTCGAATATGTTTTGCAGCTCATCCAAGCTGCTTCTTCAGTTCTAAAGTAGCAGATGAAATACCTAAACCTCAAATCCATTCTTCTGTGTCATATTAAACTCCCAATGACATTCACTCCTAACTGAGAAGAGCCTGGCTGTTGTACAGAGAATCCCTTTTAAATGGCTCTTTGGTTTTTCTCAGTCGTATAATGGGAGTGTGTAGGTAGACCATAACCATCAGCTGCTAGTGCGCTGCAGATGTGAGCTAACTGGGTTTTCTCATCTGTTTAATGGCTCATCTCTGAAACATGTGGAGAGTCCCAAAGGAGAAGTCTCACTCCTCCTGACGATAACGGTGATGAAGAACGCATGAGGGACCACATAAGGGGCTGTGGAAATGATTGAAAATTGCCTTGTTTACGAATGTTTACGGAATGTGAAGAGATGTTTCAACCATTTTTCCCATTATGCAGTGGATGGATTAAGTACTTGATTTTGTTACTAAAAGATTCACTCTGTAACTTTACTTGTGGAGGGTCTGCCTACATTCTTGTCTCCACGACGATGTAGTTGCATTGCATGGAATGTGTCACAATATGGTTTTAAACTTCTCCATGGAAACAAGCAGGAAATGCCACCAGACCAAGTTATGGGTCACATCTGTGTGAAGGGTGGCCCACTGACTGTAGGTGTGCATGTTCTTTGAGAAATAAACACACCCATAATTGAATGAATGGAAGATGGATAAGTTTAATGCCACACTGTGAAACATTTCAGACAAAGTAACACCATCTCCATGGAGACAAGCAGGTAGCGGACCGTCTACCGGAAAAGATACACAGTGCACCTTGTGAGTGCAGCGAACCGCCTCACTAGCCTCGGTCTCGGTGTTTCTTGAAGTTTCTTTCCGACGCGTCACGTAATGTAAATAAAGAGTCTTGAATCAATAATAAGGCCTAAAAAAAATAAATCTAAGTTTCCGGTTGCCGACCGACCCTGTTGCTTTGCGTGCGACCCAAATTATTTTATTGGACTTGATAAAATAAAATAAATTTGATACTCAAATTAATTTTACAAGCTTCGGTTAAAAAAGAAAGAAAACTAATAGCCTACTGTATTTTTAAATTTCCGCGGGGCAATGTGTACGGGGGTCCTCGGGTTACGACGGTAAAAAAATAAATTAAAAAATTACGCGTCATTCCGTCTTACGCGGTTTAGCGTGGTAAGCGACGTAAACAAACGCGAACGGCGCACGGCGGAAGAATACGCTTTGTTGTGGTTGTAGGGCGAAGTCTTAAGAACGGATCAACTTAGGGTGACCATACGTCCTCTTTTGCCCGGACATGTCCTCTTTTCAGAGGCTGTCCGGCCGGAGTTTATAAAATCCTTCAAATGTCCGGGTTTTTGATTCCGTTGGAAACGCGCTCCAGTTCGAGTCGAACCCCGGAACGTGTATTCATTCATTCACAAACAAGCGCGCCACGCCACGCTCCACACACACACGCACACACGCACGCACGCACGCACACGCACGCACGCTCTCACTCACTCACTCACTCGCAGGCTGACAGGCAGGTAGGCGCACTGCGAAGACACAGAAAATGCCGAAACGCAAATGCAGTTTCACGGATGAATTGCAAAAAAGTACCCGTTTTCGCCCTGGGCGTGACAAGTGGGAGGCAGAATGCACAGTGTGCAAAGCTGGGACTTGCGTCTCTGTGGCGAATAAGGGGTCCAACGATCTGAAAGCTCATATCGCCACAACAAAACACAAAATAGCTGTGCAGGGTGAGAGCTCGAGTTCAAAACTCACGACATACTTTGTGCGACCTGGAAAAAATGAAGATATGGTGAATGCAAGCGAGGGTGCTCTATTATTTGCATATTTTTTTTCATTAGCCATTAGACACATTATTTTGAAGAATGGGCTTACTGAACATTGAAGGATAGGCTAACTCTCTTTTTATTTTTGTTTTTTCTTTTTTCTTAACTAAGGTGTAAGTGTCAGCCTTAAGATTGCTTATATTAATAAATATATTATTTATAAAGCAACTGTTTGTGAGTGTTTTGGGCTATTTTTCAGTATATCCAGGTAAAGTGTTCTTTTCTGGGGAATTCAGAAGCACAGTAAGCCCCCGACCCACATAAAACCCCTAAAAATGGGGGAAAAAACTCTAAAAAAAAAAATTTTGCGCGCGAGCTGGAAGTGTGTCCTCTTTTCAGTGAAATACAATATGGTCACCCTAATCAACATTGTAACCCGAGGACCCCCCTGTAATGTGCTTCTGTTTTTCTGTGATCTGTAAAATTCTCTGTCTGTACCCATAAAAACAATGGCGACGGCATCGCTGGACATATGCGTGGTCACGGTGAATTGTTAAGATTATGCAGTGCCAGTTTTAAGTTGACCAATGTCAACACCGTGTTAAATAAATGTAGTATTCAAAATTGTTTACTGCTTCTAAATTTAAGGACTGCCATCTGAAAGAAGAACAGAAAAAACAATACAAAATCAGCACGTATTTTTGTAACATTGTAAGATATATTCTACATGTACTCTGTACAGTCAACGATCTGGTTTCGCACGGCATGTTGGAGCTTCGTTCGACTATACTTAAGTATAGAATATGCTCTTAGCATTGAGATAGCTTTGGGAAATTATGCCAATGTCAATTATAGTCTTTATTGAAATAGTACTGCTGCGGAAGTAAATAAAATAAAATAAAATTTCAAAATGTCCATATTCCCACAGGAAAAAAAAAAAATAAAAATAAAATAAATTCCCTACCTACCCATGTCTAGAACTGTCAACAAATCGGAAACCAACATTTATTTTTTTTAGGCCTAATAATAATAATTCATAGCATTTATATAGCGCCTTTCATGACACCCAAAGCGCTTTACAGTTCATTGTTCATTCACTCCACACTTGGTGGTGGTAAGCTACTTTCTGTAGCCACAGCTGCCCTGGGGCAGACTGACGGAAAGCGAGGCTGCCAATCTGCGCCATCAGCCCATCCGACCACCTCCAACACTCCACTTTCATCCTAGGCAATGTGGGTGAAGTGTCTTGCCTAAGGACACAACGACAGTTTTTGCAACTGGCGCCCCACTGTGGCACCTGGAATTCCCAGCGGTCTCCCATCCAAGTACTAACCAGGCCCTGCCTTGCTTAGCTTCTGAGATCTGACGGAATCAAAAGGTTTGTCTTTTCTATCTTTACTAAAGTGAAGGTCGTACAGAGCGGGTACAAATAAGGTGAATAAAGAGGGAAATGGAAAGATGAATTTCTGAGGCTTGTGGTTTTCCTATGCGTGTTGTGTTAGGCTCTGTATGTGTTGTGATGTCCTTCTTGCCGTCTTTGCGTGTCGTATAGTGGTGAGCTCCTGCCTGTCACTGGGAGACCGGGCTTCCTTGTACTTCGTGGCTCCCGACAGGACTCACCCTATGTTGCGTTGTTGACGATGCTATTCGACGTCCTTCCTTGTAGCGGTGCGTATCCCGTCTGTCACACGGGAGATGTCCGATGTTACACTCTTACGTAACTATTACACGGAGTTACATGACGACCTCATGACGTCCTCATGCGCTACCTAAAGTCGTTCTTGACTTCCCTGCTTCCTCACGTGACGTTTACGTGACGGTCAAAAGACTGTGTAGCTTCTGTGGCCCGAGGCGTCCTACTACCCCGCCAACTCTTGGCTCGAGGTAACCTCCTGGCCACCAGACCGCGGCTTCTATCCACACTACCTACATAGCGTGGTCTCTTTCTTCTTGTGTGTGTGTATGTGTCTTGGTGTGGTGTGTCTTCTGTCTTTTTTTATCTTTTAATATTACAAGGTACACGATAATACACACTTCAGGCACACAATAGTACATATTTCACCACCACAATAACATTCACAAAGCACTCAGAGGACACATCGGGGGATGCGGGTACGGGAACAAACACCACTGGGCACAAGGGCCAAGAGAAACAGGGGGAATGTAGAGGACCAAAGGGATTGTCCCAGGTGAAGAAAGGGCCTGGGGGAGAGCAAGGGTGATGCAGTGCAAACACTTTTTTTTTTTTTCTCTCTCTCTTCAGAAATATGTACGAAAATGTACCACAAGATACATACACTCGCAAAGCGCTCAGAGGACACATCGGGGGATGTGGGTGCGGGGATAAGCACCACCGGGCATTAGGGCTGAGAGGAACATGGGAAGTGTAGAGGACCAAGGGGCTTGCCCCAGGTGAAGAAAGGGGCCTGGGGGAGAGCAAGGGTGACGCAGCGCCCAGGGAAGGCCCAGGCGCCAGGGACCAGGGGGGACAGCGGAGGGGGATAGGGGTCAGAAGTCCAACCGAGGGAAGCCAAGTGTCTTCTGTCTTCTGGTGTGTCCTCTTCGGTGTCTGTGTCCTCTCCGGTGTCTGTGTCCTCTCTGAGCCAGTGTGGTTCCTACGTCTGTATTTATAGTAGGTAAGATCAAAGATAAAAGAACAAGGAACAAGATCAAAGTGGACCAATCACAATGCATTTCCCGAACCTGAAGGCGGGACAGGAAGTGCTGTTATAAAACAGAATATTCCTGAACACACAATGTACGAAATGGCTCCTACACACCTTTTAAGGAAAGGAACAGATTCAAAGGTAAAAAGTTACTCAGATAAAAGTAAAAGTATCACATGAAAAAAATCTACTTAAGTAAAAGTATTAAAGTACCTGTTTTAAAATGTACTTTAAGAATAAAAAGTAAAAGTATTTCACACAAGTGAATTTGTTAAAATGTAGTGGTATTGATTAAAAATTATACATGTATTCATAGCAGCGAATCTCTATTTCTTAATTTTTCTTTAGAATTTTGTGTTTTTTTTTTTGCTCAAAGCCAAAGTGTGAATTGTAAAAATTTAGTCAGGATCATATACTGTATATACAGTATATGACATGGCTAACTTTCTAGCTGCCGCATTCCAAATAGGAAGTGCTCGTGTGGACACTTCCGACTTTTACTGACTTTTGCTCCCATTGATGTGCACTGGAATATTGTGGCCCCTCTTTCTGTAACTGCTGCAGTCAGCCTCTTAATTTTGGTCTTAAAATGTTCGTAGTAACCTGCTCTACTTGATATTCATGTTTTTTGGGGGGGGCTACTTTGTCCCTTTAAAAAAAATCCCATTCTAAATATGGAGCCTCTTTAACCATTATGAGTTTCATTTGACTGGAGCCAAACACTATGAGTGACATCACACTCACTTAGTCCACTTCGTAATACAATCTATGGTCAGTACCACAAACATGGTAAAATAACCCATAAAATCATTTGAAAAGTTCTTTTTACTTTCAGTCCAATAAAAAATGTAGTGGAGTAGAAAGTACACATACCTGCTTTAAAATGTAGTGAAGTAAAAAAGTATCCACAGTAAGTAAAATACAGATATCTAAAAATTCCACTTAAGCACAGTACTTTACTTTTACTTTGCTACCTTCCTCCACCAATGGAGATATGAGCAAATACAGTTGTTTTGATAAGTTTGTAGATGCGACTTAAAACATATAATCGTGCTGACCCCTGATTTAGCTATGGATTTCTTTAAGTCCATATGTACCGTGCACTGTGTAACTTTTCTGCATGTCCCCATGGATATGCTATTTTTCCTGGAATGTTCCACACTATGGCATTAAACTTGTCCATCTTTTATTTATTCAACTACTTTATTGTATTGTTCAAAAATGCATTGTGATCAAACTGTGGAACATTCCAGCCAAAGCAATAATATCACCATGGAGACATTTTTGCTCTTGTGCATGTGGTATTTTTTTATTTTTTATTAAACCTTTATTTAACCAGGGAAATCCCATTGAGATTAAAAACCTCTTTTTCAAGGGAGCCCTGACCTAGAGGCAGCAAAAAGACAATTAAAACACAATTAAAATGACATATAAATTAGTTAAAATGACATATAAATTAGTTAAAACATGTACAATTTATGGAGGCTGTCACAAGAGCTCTCAGTCTGGACTTAAAGTCATTCAACGAGATAAATTTTAATGGCATCATCTACAGTTCCTATAGTATTTTTGCCAATTTTAGTACAAACTAGGTACATTTGCAGCCCTCTGGTCAAAAACAGTCAAAATATTTGTGTGTGCTGCCTCCCAACATTATTGCAATGTACCATGTACTATGTGACATCACACAGTACTTTCCCTAATTAAAGCTGGGTGTTGCTGATTACAGTACACCTGGCTGCATGGGTGAAGTTTGAAGTGTAACCTGCACATAATGGTTTTTGACATTAAAGCTGACTTTGAACTGTTAAAATAATCACACTGTTCCTTGTGTTATTGATTTACCTGGAATGTTCCACAGTACGGCAGTAAACTTAAGATAAGATAAGATAAGATAAGATAACCCTTTATGTGTCCCACAATGGGGAAATTGCAGTGTCACAACGCAGGTTTCAGAAACAGTTGGAAAAAAGAGCATGCATCAAAAATTAAGATAATAATAATAAGTATGTACAGCCTAAAAAACACAACACTGTAAGGCACAGGAACGCTACACAATAAATAAATGTCTTTGGTTCTGAGCAGTGAACAAACAGCAGTTAAAGTGACTCCAGTTCAGTAATATATAATATCACTACAATAAAGTGACTCAGATGATTGTTAACAGTGCAGGGATGGACAGTGGTGGTTACATAAATAAGTAGCAGGTAAAGTGACTTTAAATAATATTACACTTATTTAAACTTATCTATCTTCACAGGCATGTAACGCCACATGTAACAGCCAACTAAAAGTCAGATCTGTGGGGAGGAAAACTCGTAGAAAGAAAGCATGTTTTAAAGGGACAGTGTGTAAGATTTTTACCCATTAATTACTGAAATTGAAGATACCCATTCAAAAATACATTGTTTTTCAAGCCTTTTCACTTCCATCATGAAATCAAAGTATTCTTTTGGACTTAGATATAGTCACATAAAAGGGGGATCTTCCCCATGCAGAGGCAGCCATTTTGAATACGAGAGCCGCAGAAGGACATTTGGGCTCCGCCTTCGCCTTCGGCAAGGCTCGTGGTAGCACCGGAGGCAAAGCAGCAGGCGGCTCCGGCGCGCTGCGCAAGAGAGAAGGAGAGAAGGAGAGAGGTGCGGGTGGGGTGGGGGGAGGCTCGTGGTTTTTGGGTAAACAACACAAGCATGCTGCTGTATCACACGTCGTATTGGATCTAACACATGTTTTGGACTAAAATGTTTTACTGGATTTTATTCGCTGGATCCTTACGGACCTATTGATACCAAGCTTGTGGTGAAATACAGAGTTTGACCTGTCCAGAGCCTTCAAAGGTAAGCTAAGTAACAAACCGGTTTGTGCTTTTCGTATAAAAGCCCCATGTGCTCAGGGAGTGATTGTTGTGCAGGGAAATGAATTGCATAGTCAAAAAGAGGAGACTGTAAGGTTTCATTTGATATGTAGATTATCATGGTTCACGATCGGGAATGTGTGCTTTCATGCGAAAAGAAAAAAAAAACTGAACGGGAGACCGCGTTTTATTAATACCGTTGTTGTCGGCCGGGTGCGCGGCGGGTGCGCGCACGGGAGTGAGCTCTCCGCTACGGCGCGTCCGGGTGACCCTCGAGGTCTGCCGTAGCTAAAACAGGAAGTGCATAGCCACTATCCACCTATGCGCCACGAATCCTACACACTGGACCTTTAAGGTATTTTATAAGCAATAAAAACACCTGTAGTAGAACACATGCAATATTTACAAGGTGAATACCATTATTTATATATGTATAACTTTTTGCTATCTTTTCTATTTGTATGTCCCATCCTTACTGTTTTACTGTGGGTTTTGGTATAGCCTGTACTTGTATTCCTATAAAATCCCTCTAGTTGTGCTGACAGGTGTAATTTCAAGATCATGTTGAGCCTGGGTCGTGCTTGCCTCTCCTCTCTTCCATATCTTTAGAGTCAAAAATCAGGTTTACACTTTCCTCAGGCCAGTTTCACATCTGCCTTTTTGCTTTTGCATCAGAATCCTGTACTTTTGGAGCCAAACCATAACACAAACATAAGACAAAATATTCTATCCAAAAAAACAGGAAATGATCAGACTGATTACACGTAGTTGGAATTGGTGTTGTATTGTCACCCTTACACATTAGGTTTGGTTGACAATGGCACTACCAATCTTGATATAATTTAATATACAGTATAGCATGCTTTATAAGTCATTAGTTGGATTCCATTACGTTTTAGTGCTCTAATAACATTACTCAAACTGTTGTTAGGCTTTATTGCTTATTGTCTGTGCTGTGCGCTTCTCATATGTCAAAAATACATTTACATGACTTAAAATATAGAACAATGTCTCAGTACATTTACGTTGTATTGTCCCATTAACTTATGAAGAAATGCTCTTTACTACAAGCCAAGTGCATTTAGCTGTCTGAAAGCTGAATTGAAATGCTTTGCAGACTCAAAAATACATTGTTTGAGTTCCAAAAATGAAGTAGTGTTTATAAATGCTGCTCTCCACACCTTGTTTTGAATATTGTATTTTGAAACTAATGACCAAATTGAAGAATGAAATATCAAATAACATTGTTTTTTTTTTCTTTTCCATTTCATGAACAAAAATAAATAATGGAAACTCATTTCTTCTTCATTCCTTTTGACATAAAACAAACAAATTACATTTACCAAATCAAAAGCAACACCCTCCCACACCCCACCCTCTCTGCACATGCTCTAACACGTACATCATACATCAACACTCACCCAAGTCAAGTCTAGTCCAGTCTCACCAAAATGTCCAAGAAAGACATCCACATCTGTTCGAAGTCTTGTTATTTGCCTCTCAGTGTAGAATATTCACTGGAGTGCAGTAAGATAATAGTTCATTGGTCCAGTTTGTCTGATTGGGAGAAGCAGAGCAGAGGTTTTCCCATTTTTCAGAATGCACTTTTTTTTCCAAGTCAACTTTACATATTGGCCCTTTAAATTTAGCTTTGTATTCCGGTATTTCTTACCCTATATTTAATAATCTTTCCCTCTTTTCATGTCGACAGTGCCCCCTCCATCTCCTGTGGGCTCTGTGTCTGTTAGATGCCATTTAGTGCTTAAGCGGCTGGACTCCGGAGCTCTGGGTGGCTGACATTTCTGGGGCTCAGTGGGAAACAGACCTGATGCCTGCAGCTTTAGAGCACAGCTTTATTTAAAAAAGAAGCAAAGCGCCGTGGACATGTTTTTGTGCACACGCTCTATGGGCCCAAGATGAATGCTCTGAAATCAGCCTGAGCAGAGCCACAGGCTGCACCAGGGCAGAGGTTAACAGCAACGGGTCACGCTTGGATCAATACTAGCTGAAATTAGTGTTGGAAGGCTTTTTCCACAGGTTAGACCAGGCTTTTGAGGTTTATTTCTGCCATTTTTTCTGCTAATGTTGACAGCATGCCAGGAAATAGTGCTTCATAGTAATTTGGTGGTTCGCTGTTCAAATCATACATTCTTTGCCTTGGTCTGCTTTGGTGCCCAAATGTGACCTAGTTAATCACAAATTATTACTTTAATTTTCGTTGCACGTTATTTTACAGCGCAATAACATAGTCATAGAAATGAATTGGAACAGTGATTGAGAAAGTGCATTTTGCAGCCATGTTTCCTTATTATTACGAGGGATGCACTGATCCAGCTTTTTCAGTTTCGATACCAACTCTTATATTATAGCTTTAACTATCTGTCGATACCCGATGTCAGCCGATACTAGTGGTGAAAGAAAAATGCCACTTGTTTCCCTTAAACAAAAATAAAGTAAAGCAATACTGATCCAAATGTAGCTGTGTTATGTAGCTGTTATTTATCCCTCAAGTAACTACAGAACAACTTTATGTAAATAAAAGTTCAAATATTATGAGACTCGGTCGTGATTGCCCCAATAATACATCAGTTTCTATGTCTAACCAGGATATTAGCTCAGTCGATATTTGAAATCCGATATCTAATCCAGCTAATTTTTCAATATCTGTGCCAATATCCGATACCATTATTAGATCGGTGCATCCCTAATTATTACCAAGAAAAATATTTACCATGTATTGTGGTAACGTACATTTGACCATAAAATAGGTGTGTGTGATGTGCAGATATAAAAAACATACACAAATCATTTCACTATTCATGCACACCTAATTGTTTTGCCACTTAGAGAATGTCTGCACTTGGTTGATCTCAGAAGCTAAGGAAGGCCAGGTCTGGTACTAGTACTTGGATGGGAGACCTCTAGTGAAATCTGTTGTTGTGTCCTTAGGCTAGACACTTCATTCACTTCAGTCTATGAATGTGGTGTGTGCGTGGGTCTACCTGAGGACAGTTGTGGAAGCTTTGACAGCTTTGAATACTCACCCTTGCATTGTGCATTCTACACCTAGTAGTGTACTTGATTAAAACACACTCAGTGAGTTTCTAGTTTCTATACTAGTTTTAATATTGATTAGTGTCTGACTTTCCCTAGGAGTTTTTTTTTTTTTTTTCACAATTAATATGGGAATTATTCAGAGGAACTGCATACCTTTTGTTAAAATCATACTCTTTCCTTGAGACTTGAATGGACAAGTATATACAGTGGTAACTCACCTTACGAAATTAATTCGTTCCAGAAGTGGTTTCGTAACGTGAAAAATTCGTAAGTTGAGTAGCTATTTCAATGGAAAAAGCCTGATTCGTTCCAAGGCCCCGATCCAAGTTTTTTTTTTTTTATAGTGTAACTTTTTTTTATAGTGTAACATTGTGTTCTGCGTCCTGCGTCCTTTTCTCACATTTGTCTCTCGTTTAAACACTCAAATTTTCATAGATTTTCAACAAAATTATTAATAGTGAAGCGTGTGGGGGGAAGGAGGAGGGGGGAGAAGAGTACGCTCTGACACGTGTCCCGGCGCGGACCCGGCGCGGAGCTGACAGCAGGTCCAGACCAAGGTCTAAACCAGGTCTAGACCAAGGTCTAAACCAGGACTAAACCAGGACTAAACCAGGACTAAACCAGGTCTAAACCAGGTCTAAACCAGGACTAAACCAGGTCTAAACCAGGACTAAACCAGGACTAAACCAGGTCTAAACCAGGTCTAGACCAAGGTCTAAACCAGGACTAAACCAGGACTAAACCAGGACTAAACCAGGTCTAAACCAGGTCTAAACCAGGACTAAACCAGGTCTAAACCAGGTCTAAACCAGGACTAAACCAGGACTAAACCAGGACTAAACCAGGACTAAACCAGGTGGATTAAAGCGCCGCGCGTGGGTCTATTTCCTGGTTTTGTTTCGAGTCACAGCTGAGGCGAGCCGCTGCTCGCCTGCAAGAGCCGCGGTCTAGACCTGCTCTCCAGGGCCACTCCAGGCACGGAGCCCCAGACATCCAGGGACCCAGGGGGACACTGCCAGCCCGCCTTAAGAGCTCCCTAAGCGGGCATGGGTCCGGGGATTGTCCCGGTCACCGGCCTGGAGGTCTTGAAGAGGCCGACCTCACGGTTCTATCCAGGCCGCTCTGTGAGCACCTTACGCGGGCAGGTCTAGAGCAGCGGCTCGCCTCAGCTGTGACTCGAAACGAAACCAGGAAATAGACCCACGCGCGGCGCTTTAATCCACCTGGGCTAGTCCTGGTTTAGTCCTGGTTTAGTCCTGGTCTAGTCCTGGTCTAGTCCTGGTTTAGTCCTGGTTTAGTCCTGGTTTAGACCTTGTCAGCTCTGCTGTCAGCTCCGCGCCAGAACCAGGAAATAGACCCACGCGCGGCGCTTTAATCCACCTGGGCTAGTCCTGGTTTAGTCCTGGTTTAGACCTTGGTCTAGACCTGGTTTAGACCTTGGTCTGGACCTGCTGTCAGCTCCGCGCCGGGTCCGCGCCGGGACACGTGTCAGAGCGTACTCTTCTCCCCCCTCCTCCTTCCCCCCACACGCTTCACTATTAATAATTTTGTTGAAAATCTATGAAAATTTGAGTGTTTAAACGAGAGACAAATGTGAGAAAAGTTTAAATCCAGTCTGAGAAAAGCGTATAATGTGTGACTGAGCGCACATTATTTGAATTTTTGAGATTTCGCGTTTCGTAACTTGAAATTTCATTCGTATCTAGAGACAAAAATTTACCGTGAAGGCGTTTCGTAACTTGAAATTTTCGTTTGTTGGGTCATTCGTAAGGTGAGGTACCACTGTATATCTGAAAATAATATATATGATAATGTTAGTGCTTTATGTGTACTATTCATCTGGCATCGCATCCTGAGGCATTTAAAGACTGTGGGAGAGTGGGAGGGCTGCCTGTCTGTGGTCTTTGATAGAAGTTACATGCCATGCTCAAAAATGTGGCATGAAAGTGGATCGATTTGGCTGCAGGGGCCCAGCTTTGATGTGTCACTGTCTACATGCTATATACATACATACTGCATACATGTTTGTTTACACGCAGACAGCACTTTATCAGGCACAAGTAGATGTCTTTGTAGTGCATGTGAAGATGTCATGCCCTCACTCTGCTGAAGTCATGGGAAGAATTTTAATCAACAAATTTTCTCGTGTTAAATAATGTAGCTTGGGTTGAATGGATTGCCTATATCATCAACGCAGTTCAATGTAGTGAAATAATGTCATCATTTTTTTAAAACTATGATTTATATAGCATTTTAGGAACACTCAAAGATGCTTTACACTGGATTATTTTTACAATTCATATTTGAGGTTTCAAATCTGTGCCATTGGCAGGGTACCAGAGCGCAGCATCGTAATAGCACATGTAGGCTGCTTCATGATTACATGAGAAATGCATCCAGAGATGTCAGTGTGATTCAGCCTATATAAAATGAAACGGACTACTGCTATGTGTCCTAAATTGTAACTGTTAAAAATGTTAATTATGTTTTAAATTTGTTAGTCCAGTTTGAAAGTTCAAAGTAAAACATGTTAGTTTTAAAAGTACCAGTAGTACTAATTAAAAGACTGTATATAATATCACTATCAATAAGAGTAATAATATTGATAAATCCCAAACCACATTTCACTGCCTAGCAACTTGTAATGTGGTGACTTGGCTCTCCAGAGTTGCAAGATATTTCATAGGCTTGTAATGTGTCACCCCTGCTTTTTTGGGACTGGGAGCACTATCTATTTTTGAAGAAGTTATTGGTTATGATATTGACAAGTGAAGTATGGTTATCCATTATGTGGATTCTCTGGCTTCTTACTTGATAACATAAACAGTGGAAGTAGACATACTGTCTTTTTACTTCATAAATATATACTGAAAAAAGTAATAAAGTAGCTTACCTTTTTAATATTTTCAGATTGACCTAAATGAAAACTTACCAAACTGACAAGTATTGATACAAAAAAAAAAAGTGACATCAACAGGACAGAACCTTCAGAATGATTTTGAGCTGTATCAGAACTAGTATAGGACAATATATACCTAGACGACTCAGGGATTATACAGATATAAGACTACATGCTAATATAAAAGATAATATAATATATATGGCGGCACGGTAGCTGAGTGGCTAGCGTTCTTGCTTCACAGCAAGAAGGTTCCGGGTTCGAACCTTCCGGGTTCTGTGTGGAGTTTGCATGCATGGTCTGGGTTCGATCCCCGGGTCGCCTGGGCCTTTCTGTGTGGAGTTTGCATGTTCTCCCCGTGTCTGGGTGGGTTTCCTCCGGGCACTCCGGTTTCCCCCATCAACCCAAAACATGCTCCATAGGTAAAATCCTCCAGCTTAGGTCCTGACCAAACCGTAGCAAGAAGATCATGGAGATGGTCCCCGGGCGCAGGAATATATATATATATAACTGGTTCCTGTTGATAACCTGTTCCGTGTGTTTCAATTCCACGGAATCGAATAGCAGTTTATCTAACGATTCTCTTAAGGATTCCAGCCAGCACGAATTATGCACAAAAGTGGTGGGATTGATACGTGCTTCGCCGCTTCACTGATACGAAGTTTATATACTATTTTCACATGACGAGAAGAACGTTTGTGAAAATGGACTTTTAACTTCCACTTGGACACATGACACGTTCAGGAGACGTTCAGGACAGGTTCGGGATAGGTCCGTTTCTCTGCAGCTTGTGTACAAAGTGCGGTCGGATACTTAGCAGCTGAAAGTCCGGGATATAAGCGAATACGCGAATACACGTGGAGACACGCAAATTTTCCAACAACAGAGCGACATGGGGCGAGTCATATTATTATATTATTTCTGCATCAAATGGAGATATTAGGTGAAAGCAGCGGCTTGTGTCAACATTAGCCTGTGCACTAACCCGGGACTAAACAAGGACTAAAACAGAACTAAACCAGGACTAGACCAGGACTAAACCAGGACTAGACCAGGACTAGACCAGGACTAGACCAGGACTAAACCAGGACTAAACCAGGACTAGATCAGGACTAGATCAGGACTAGTGCTAATCTTGGTGCTAATCAAACAGTTTGTTCTCCTTTTTCCCCCAAATTAGAATCAATAAGAGAATCGATAAAGAATCAAATCGTTAAGCAGTATCGATAATGGAATCGGAATCGTAAAAATCTTATCAATTCCCATCCCTATATAATATTATTTAATGTTGAAAATCACATTCTATTGTATTTCTCTACCATCATCATTTTATTGGAATTGATATTGAGTAGTGAGTCTATTCTTTATTATCGAAATTGAGATTGAAAATTTTGTCTTGTGACAACACTAAAATGGAGGAGAAAGTACTTGCTCTAGAATGTAGTAAAAACATGCTGTATAAAAAGTATTCTTGTTTATATAAAAGCACATTGTAAAATTATATTTTTGTTTATTTAAAAGATTCAACTTCAGGAAAATTGTCCCTTTGCGTCTCACCAAATCTTGCAACTTGTCCCAATTTTCTTTTACTTTTTATCCCGAGTATACCCAACCTTACCTAAGAACATATAGATGGATTAGAATCTAACCATCTCAAACAGGAGTAAGTGAAAGGAGATGGGCAAAAAGAAACGCCTGGAAACCAATTTTGTAGAAAGTCACTTTGATTTGGAAAGCACAGTCTAAAAAGCTTCTAAAACCCAGTGGTTATTGTCTTGCGTCAAACCTCCCAGCACCAAGTCTTGGGCACCTCCAGAGATGTCCATGTTTTCCTATTGAAAAGACTCAGCGTTCACTCTGGTTAATGGTATGACTGTGGAGCTGGGATTTGACCAGACGTTTTACATTGTTCAGACATTGACACAGCTCCACAAACTGCCTGCAGAAAGAGGGAAATACACAGAAATATGCTGTGGCCAGTTAAGAGTGAAACGCATCATGTGAAATGTAAATAAATAACGCTATAGTCAAATGTAGGGGGGTTATAGTATTGGAGTAGTTGTAGTAATAGTTGTTGTAGTTATCTTAGCAGTTGCTGTAGTTGTCTTAGCAGTTGTTGTAGTTGTAGTAATAGTAATAGTAGCAGTAGCAGTATGGAGTAGTGTTTGTAGTAATTGTAGAAATTGTAGTAAGTATAGTAATAATAATATTTGTTACTTCAGCAGTAGTGGTATTCGTAGCAATATTAGTTGTATTTTTATTATTATCTGTGTATTTTTTTTATTATCTGTGTATTTTTTAATTATTTTTTAATTTTTTTAATTATATGTGGATTTTTTTATTTTACAGTTATTTCATTAGCTCATCATATAGTTTGCATAATGAATGTATTTGTGTTTTGTTTACATTCTACTAGTGCATTGACACTATATACACAAAATAACAAATTCTATGTAACCAAAAGACAGAATTATCATCTAAAATATATTTCAAATCCTTTACCATGGCAACTATTTTCTGTTCCCTGTACAATTATAATTACCATAGGAACCTCGGCATTGGGAACAAAGACATGTATATTTTATCTTTCACTGTTCTATCGGTTTCAGAATGATGGAAAATGTGGGTTGTTGCCATAGAAATGAACAAATACACATGCGTGAAATTGAATCTTGATCTTGACATATTTTTTTGTGTTGAATGGTCAAAAGTCCTCAAAATGGCATTCATAACAGATAACTCAAACTCATGAATATATTGTTGTCTACCAGTTTGGACCTGCAGCTCAGGTCATGGGTTAATCCATATTTAGTCTTTGGTTATTATTTAATTATTTGAAGTGATTTGAAATTTGAATTAGGGTTTTTAAAGGTATTGAAAATCAGATACTAATCGATACTAAAGTTAGTACTGAAACGAGATACTCTTTTGATCAGGTGTTGTTGATACTAAAGTTACATTCAGAACAGAAATTAACCTTTCGTGAATGGCTGTAGAATTATCTTGCTGTAGTATACAAATATGTTGACTATTGAAAATAACATTCTATTGACTGTTCATTCATTCATTTTCTTCTGCTTATCCAGGGCCGGGTTGTGGGGGCAATAATCTAAGCAGGGACTCCCAGACTTCCTTCACCCCAGACACTTCCTCCAGCCACCTCAGCTGGCTCCACGTCGAGAGGAACCCGCTGAGGTGGGGGGCTCCTCCTCAGCTGGCTCCTCTCAATGTGGAGGAGCAGCGGCTCTACTCCGAGTTCCTCCTGTGTGACTGAGCTCCTCACCCTATCTATTAGGGAGCGCCCAGCCACTCTGCGTAGGAAACTCATTTTGGCTGCTTGTATCCGCGATCTTGTCCTTCGGTCATTACCCAAAGCATGACCAGAGGTGAGGGTAGGAACGTAGATTGACTGGTAAATTGAGAGCTTTGCCTTTCGGCCGATACAGCGACTGCATCACTGCCGATGCTCCACTGATCCGCCTGTCAATCTCACGCTCCATCCTCCCCTCACTCGTGAACAAGACCCCGAGATACTTGAACTCCCTCACTTGAGGCAAGGACTCTCCACCCACCCGGAGAGGGCAAGACACCTTTTTCCAGTTTGGTTTCTATTGTCTAAATAAACAATATTTCTTATTATCATTGTGGTATTGGAATCTATATTGAGTATTGAGTTTATTCCTTAGTATGGAATGACCAGGTGCTGACACTGTCCCTGGAAAGCTTGAGGAGATCCCTCAGCAGGATCAACGCATGCAAAGCTCCAGGATCGGACAACATCCCTGGTCATGTACTGAGAGACTGTGCTGCGGAACTCACAGAGGACTTTAGACATCTTCAACACATCTTTGAGCCAGGCTGTCGTCCCCGCATGCCTTAAAACCGAGGCACCATAGAGAGCATCCTCACCAGCTGCATCACTGCACGGTATGGCACCTGCAACTTGAGGAGGTAACACTATTATAAGATGGTTAACAATCAGGTGCTCTTCAGAGATCCTATGTGGTCGTTACATGCCCTGATGAAGACATAAGTGGAAACAAGTTGGCATTTCCCAACCATCAAGTTAGTTCAAATTAGTATCGAGTTTTGATACTAGTTTTAGTAATGATTAGTATTTGATTTTTGATACTTTTGAATACCCTAGTCTGTGGTCTGGTCCCCTGTGTTTCCTGATGGCTGTTCTGACTGCAAGGCTGCGCCATGGTTCAGTCATATCACACAGGGAGGTGGGATTCAGAATGAGGCTCCAGGCGCCGCCAAACCCACGCCTTTCACCAATCTGCACATCTGCACTTTTCTAGTGAACAGTATGGGACTAACTGTTTTATACAGTAATGGCTGTCTCATACTTTTTTTTTTTTTCTAACTTTCTTTGCACTAAACTGCCTGGAGCTAATGTGGCAAGTGAATGTCTCCTGTGTGAGATCAGTAAAGTCTTATCTTCTCTCTTATCTTATCTTACTTCTGAGCAGTGAGTGGATATGTCTCGAAGTCCATTCAAGACTGAAGAAATGTTGTGCTTTTATACCACTATTGATTTAGTTGTATTTTGATCACTTAAACGAGTTGTCATTAGGGCATTTTACTTGACTTTTTTTTTGTGTGTGTCATTTTTGTCTCATTTTGATATGCAAAAAGAGAGTGGCAGTGGATGTTGTGATGATGTTTATGGTGACGTACCATGAAAGGGCCAGATGGAAATCAGTGAGGTCAGCAGACTTGTTTCTTTCAGTAAGTCTCTAAGCACTCTTAGCATACATTTTTTTTCTTGAACATAAAGAACATTAGATTTTGAGTACAAGTAAGGGATATTATAAGTCCTATATTACACAAAGTTGACTTTAAGTTTTAAACCATCTTATAATAGTGTTACCTCCTCAAGTTGTGTTTTATTCGATTCACACATGTTTAAGTAATTCTGCTTTATTAGTCTGTCTATATCTCGAACTCAAAATCCTCCTTCCACTTTGTGATGTCATATAGTGGTAGTTTTCAAGTTAAAAGCTATCTTTTACCTTTTGTTCAGTAGAGATTTGGCTATAATTATCCAAATGATTCTAGTGAATGTGTATGGAGTTTGAAAACACAGTGGAGCAATTCTTGTATTACTACATGACATCACAAAGTGGAACAGGATGTTTTCAGTTTGAGAGAAAAACTCAGTCTAAATATGCAGGGTTTGTGAGTTAAACGTGTGAATGAAACAAAACGCAACTTCAGGTATGTTTGTGATGAGGAAATGGAATTACAGTGAACCCTCGTTTATCGCGGGGGTTAGGTTCCAGAAATAGCCCGCAATAAGTGAAATCCGCGAAGTAGGACAATTTTATATTTTACAATTATTCTACATGTTTTAAGGCTGAAAACGCTTCACCAGACACATTATACACCTTTCTGAGACTGGTATTAACATTTTTCTCTTGTTTAAACACTCAAACTTTTGTAGATTTTCATTAAAATATATTAATAGTGGGGGGGGGGGCACGTGACACGCGGACACGTGCGCGCGGACACGTGCGCGCGGACACGTGTGTTTGTTTTGGTACCACATATCCATGCCATGTGCGAAAGTCGAGTGGAAAGCGACCTGGATATCATTTTGGGCAAGACTCAAGCCAATGCTAACAGTGCCAAACCGCTAACAGACGCCTCTGAGACCAGTCCTCACCACAAGACCAGGTAAGACCAACCTGCGCTCACAACAGTTGGTTGCATTTCACCCCGGCTCCAAAATCAGACCGCTATCAATGCGTCGCCAATACTCCACAGCTCTCTAGGAAGGGGTTGGGTTCGTTCTCTCAGCGTGACGGGGAAGAGCCACTGTCTCCTCTGTGCGCGCGAGTGTCCCGCTGCGGCTCCCCCGGACGCCGCGCGGCCAGGCGCCAGGCGCCAGGCCCGTCCATGTTGATTCTTGGCTCTTCCATTTGTCCGGCTCGCACTCTCTTCCATGGCTCGTGCAAGTAAACAAAGGCCACACCTCCTGTCACCCAGGCGCTCTCGTGAAGGACATCAGAGACTGTCCCTACCACCCTGCGTCACCATCCCTGGTCTAGACCTGGTTTAGTCCTGGTTTAGACCTGGTTTAGTCCTGGTTTAGACCTGCTTTAGACCTGGTTTAGTCCTGGTCTAGTCTCTTAGCTAATCAGGGCGCAGGACAGAATGTTACACTGTAAAAAAAAGTTACACTATAAAAAAAATTGAAAAAAAAAAAAAAAAAAAATTGGAAAAAAAAATCTGCGAAACAGCGAGGCCGCGAAGAGTGAACCGCGATACAGCGAGGGTTCACTGTATAACATAGATCAGGAAATAGTGTAATATGGACCCTTTAATCAAACTGCAGAAAAGAATTACATGTAGAGCGGGTTAATACAAACATTTTAAGACCAAAATGACGAGGTTCACAGTAGCATGTACAGAGAGAGGGGGAACGATATTCCAATGCAAGTCAGTTGGAGCCGGAAGTGCCCGCATGTAAACTTCCTACCCGGAAGGCGGCGGCTAGCGCTTTAGCTATGTCCATTTATACATACAGTCTATGGTATTACGTGATTAAACTTATTCAATAAATGGAAATCAGAAACTTGTCTGAAAAGTATCTTGTAGTAACATTGAACTGTGCTATAAATAAACCATTCCATTTGATGCATTTCTAGTGATTAACCTCTCAATCATTTTTAATACACCTCATATGCTGTAATTGCCCTTACTGGTTTCTTCAGACCTGTCTTCCTTCCTTTCTGGCTCTACTGGGGCCCTGCTGGCTGTAAATAATTTAGTGCCATTTAAAAGCCCCAATTAACTCCCACAGTGGGGAGTGAGCAACCCTGCTGCTCCATTCATTAGTAATAATGCCTGACATTTATGCTGCCAGACAAGATGGCCGACCAAGTAACTATAGAGCGGGAGACTATCTCATATTTAGCACATCAGGATTTCTTCTATTTCAGGCAGTATAATGTTGCCTGTCAATCAATATTGCCCTTAATACAATTTTCTTCATTGCAATCACTATTACTTTATACAGAAACTGTAAACAAATAGGTGCGTTAGGTTCAGTATAGTTTCAATGTAGTTAGTGCCTCCCCTTCAGGCAGATACAATATAAGGCAGTGTCCACCAGCTATCTGACCAGAAGCTGCTTGGATGTTCAGTTGACAGAATTGAAATTTAATTTTGCATACTTATTGCTACAGCAAAAAGTTCACTTGTAGGGGTAGAAAGGTTGTACTTTAAAGGAGACACTAATGAAACTACTGCACATTGCATCTGGTTTGTCAAGTGTGTTCACATTTGTATCCAACAACTTGTGTATATTTATGGATATTATTTATGGATTTATGGATAATTGTGCTGGAGCATGGATGACGTAAGTTTGTAGGCTGAGGATTGGAGAGAATCTTATAGCTAACCCTAATGAGGTTTGAACATGGCCTGGGAGAGATGACAGAATGACTTAAATATGCATGGCAATGACATCTAATACCAAATATGAGCGGTTGGCGGTCTGAGTCCTGCTCTTGACTTAAAAAAACAACATTGGTTGAGTGGTCAGATCCACTGACCCACAGGTTGGTCGGTACGATTCCAGTTCCCACAGATGAATGCTGCTGTTGTGTCCTTGAGCAAGACACTTAACCCACCTCGCCCCCAGTGTCTGCGTACTCTGTGTGTGAATGGGTGACTGGTTCCTTGTTGCTTTGGGTTTATTTTATTTTATTTACTTGTTTATTTGAAGGACAATGTGCAGGTACATTAAAAAGATGGCTGCACCAGATTTAGCAGAATGCTAATTTCCATCTGTAGTCCTTAACAAACATTAAAAACATTAAAAACAATTACATATAAAAGGTGCAATACAAAAAACAATATACAGGCGTGCAAAATTTTCAATACATAGTGCAATTTTCGATACCTAGTACAAACTACAAGTTATTAAAATGCGAGACATTTAAAGTGCAATAAATTTCAGAGTAGATTTCGATACCTAGTGCAAACTACAAGATATTAAAGTGCAAGACATATAAAATGCAATAAATATCAGAATAAATACAGTGTCGTCGCTATCAGATGATACCCACAAGGGTAGCATCCGATAGCTCCGTACCTTATTGGTATTATAAATGTAAACAAAACAGTAATATGACACTAATGATCTTGGTATTCTAGTGGCCATCAGATGGTACCCACGAGGGTAACATCTGATGGCCAAATACCCGTCTGGTATTTTTAGTGTGAGCAGGACTGATGGTCAAGAAGCCAGTTTTTAACAGCCCGTGAAAAGCTGAGATAATCTGCCATGTTCTTCAAATTTTCTGGAAGCCCGTTCCATTCCTTGATGGCTTTATAGGAGAAGGCAGATTGAGAGAAAGCGGACTTTCTTTTAAGAACATTGCAGTCACCCCTAGACACGGACCTTAACACTCTGCTTGTTATTTGAGAGCGAGGCTGTACATAGGTCTTTAGTGGGGGTGGGGCAGCGTCATGCAAGATTTTATGTACCAGGCGAATATTAGAGTACCTGATCAAGTTGTCAAAGCTTAATATTTTAAATTTGTCCAATATGTAGCAGTGATGGTAGCGTCTAGGCTTTTTATCAAGTATTTTCAGTGCCTGATTATGCAATGATCTAAGAGGATTTAATACTGTTGTTTTGGCTTGAGACCATGAAGAAATACAATACAGAATGTGAGATAAAATCATAGCATTAAAATAAGATTTTGAGGCTTCTAATGATAATGAACTTCTAATGTGTTGGAAGTTAGCGATGTTGAATTTCAAGACATTACAGACCTTTTTAATATGTTTTTTAAAATTAAGGGTAGGGTCTAATATGACTCCCAGATATTTAACTTCCTCTACATTTTTAATCATACAACTGTTCACGCTTTTCCACCTTGAAGGTGGAAAAGCGCTATATAAAGATGTGACCATACATGGTGGAAGTCTCAGAAAAAAAATATTTGCTTAATATCCCCCCTTTAATGATATAAAAAATAAAAGAAAAATATGTTTTCATTAATGTATTATTTCCAGTTCAGTTCATGTTTAAATACCATATTAGACAAGTGCATTTGCTTCTGGTTTGCTGGGCAGAACTAGCACCCATCGTTGAGAACAAAATTCAATTCATGACACTATTTTTTTTATTATGTAATATTGACAAACACTATTAAAGGAGAATTAACGTTTTTTTACAATCTGAGCCTTATTTCGGTAATAAAACAAGTTGTTTTACTCACCCATACGACTTTGGTGTCATTTGGAGCACTTCCGGAGATGTTTTAGATTTGCGATATTCGTAATGTGAGTTCTCGGGACATATGTTTGCGGTCTCCAAATAACACAAACTTTAGCACTTTTCAAATCACAGAAGCTCGCTGTGTCAGCGTAGACTTTAAGTGGAGTCAAAAGCGGCCTGAAACCCGATATCCAGCTATACTGTAGTTTCATTTGATGACGTCATCATAGAGGACAGCTCGCATGCGTGAAGTCCTAGCTGTTTTGCAGATAAACACCGCTCTGAACTTTTCTATTGCGAGCGAGACATGGCAGAAGATTCGGACTTTGAGGCTGAAGAGGACTTATGGAGGACTGAAGAGGAGTATACGGATGAGGAGACAGAATGGATACGGAAAGAATGAAGTGGAGACAATTTTAGGAGCAGCAGAGAACAGCCATCAGTATCGCATTACTTCTCAGAATTGTGCACTGAATCCGCAGGCCTTCTTTCTTTTCCTTTGCTGGTAAAAAATCATCCTGACTGAAGTGGGTACTGCAAACACGATGGTCCAAAGGTCTTACAGCTTTGCGTTTCATGTTTGGGTCCCGAGAGCTGAAAGCGAAATAAGCTGTGACTGAGCGCATGCTCACTGGCCTCTTCATCTACTCGAAATTATGGATAAATCTTGGATTACAGGCCACTTTTGACTCAAACGAAAGTGTAGACTAAGACATTGAGCTTCTATGATTTGAAAAGTGCTAAAGTTTGTGTTATTTGGAGACCGCAAACATATGCCCCGAGAACTCACGTTATGGATATCACAAATCTAAAACATCTCCGGAAGTGCTCCAAATGACACCAAAGTGCTATGGCTGAGTAAAACAACTTGTTTTATTACCGAAATAAGGCTCAGATTGTAAAAAACGTTAATTCTCCTTTAAATTTTGAATGATTGCACAGTGCTAAACTTCAGTCAGTCATCCTTCATTGTTTATTTTTCAGAATAATATGATGCGTGTCCTATGTGAGTACAGCCATTTGTCTCCATTAGCACTTCATTGCCCGAAAAGTTACGAAAAAAGTTATAAAAGAGCTTGGTCATAAATTTGAAAAGAACTTGTTGAGATTTTTATAATAGCCAAGGGTCAATTGTGGCTATCCATCTTACTTTTCTGCCTTAAATGACACGATTTCAGTTTTGATTTCCCAGCAACGTAACATTAGACGGTGCCTGAGATGTTTGATAATGGTATAACACGTGCATTCAGTGAATTGTGTTGAGACTTGAGTGACTTTTGTAAACTCGGTGCCCTATCTGTGTGAATCCGCTGATGTGTGTTGGATCAGCTCAGTGAATATTGGATCAAGACTCACTGGGGGTCTCTCTGGGGCTCAGGATGTCCCAGAGGTCCAACAGGGGGCGCAAGACCAAGACAGACACAGGATGGGATTCCATGTGTTCCGGGGACATAACATTGATTTAAATTGCGTGAAAAGTCCCTCAGTCGTCCAGGTAGAATCCATGATCAAATGAACATTTGATCATTGATTTAAATTGAGGACACAATACAACTACAAATACTACAGTCTATGTCAGATTTTCCTTTGATTTTCAGTCATGCTTGCAGTCCCATCATCACTAGTTGAGGCTGAATGCGATGCTGAAGGGTGCACTAGGGATGGGTCGATTATAGATTGTTTTGTTACGTTTGTTTGCTTTGCTATTTCCATTATGACTTATTAGTCTGTTCTGTTCAAAAAGGGCACTCAGAGACTACAGCAGCGTGAAAATACAGCTCTCGGAAAAAATAAGAGACCACTGCAAAATGATCAGTTCTGATTTTACTACTTATACGAATGTGTTTGGGCAAAAGGAACATTTTTGTTTGAGTCTAGAAACTACTGACAACATTTCCCCTAAATTCCAAATAAAAATATTATTGTTTAGAGCATTTATTTGCAGAAAATGACAAATGGTCAAAATAACAAAAAAGATACATGTTTTCAGACCTCAAACAATGCAAAGAAACAAGATTAAATTCATTTTAAAACAACATAATACTAATGTTTACACTTAAGAAGAGTCCAGAAATCAATATTTGGTGCAATGTTCTTGGGTGACTTTATTCCACTCCTGGTGCAAGAACTGAAGTAGCTCAGCTTTGTGTTTGTGTTGGAATTCAACAGACGCTGGAATGGAATGGCTGTAATACATGTAGAGATGCTGATTTCAGAAAATGGTAAATGGTCACATTTTTATATAGCGCTTTTCCACCTTGAAGGCACCCAAAGCGCTTTACAAGGAACCACTCACCCATTCACACACACATTCACACACCAGTGTACGCAGACACTGGGGGCAAGAAGGGTTAAGTGTCTTGCCCAAGGACACAACGGCAGCATTCATCTGTGGGAGCTGCAAAAAAATGCAGCGGTCTCTTTATTTTTTTCCAGAGCTCTATTGGTATTGAATATCATTATCAGGAATCCTTACTGATACGATACAGGTACCGATCTACTGTATAGGCCATCCCCGGTGTGCATTGTGGAAAGACGAGACTAGACTCCAGTTGTAGTCAAACATGTTTGAATTTTAAAGCATATTTTATTTATTTTGTTTTGGTCACGTCAGCTCTAAAGCATCCATTTATTACAGTGAGCCACTTGAATATCACTTTAGGCTATAATGTTGATTCAACCAAATTACAAAACTTTGACCCAAATAAGGACTCTTGTCTAAACATGGGTAATCAAAACAAGTCTGAAAAAGTTTGAAAAGAGTGAAAAGAGTTTGCTGTGTCTTCCCTCTCAATATCATCTCTGAACTTAGGTAAAACATGGATAAAAGAGGCCATCCAAAAGCGAGTATGCCCCCCACTCTAGAATGCGATGTGTCTAATCCCAATCTAACGTGTCTTATCAAGTCTGATTGAATTCAATTGCATGCTTTTTAATCCGATTGTTTTGGTTCACAACATTAGTATTGCTCAATCCTTGGTCTCTGACTTTGAATATGTTATACTGTAGGAGAAACAAACAACATCATTGTCACCGGACAGTATGCAGTTTTTTGAAATGATCATAACAAAAGGAAGTAAGTTCAATACGGAAGCCAAAGGACTGAAAATTAGACACTACTTGGTGGCATGTATACGGTAGGGTTGGGCGGTAATACGGTATACTGCGGTATCTAAAAATAGCAACGGTATCAGATTCATTACCGTCATTAAAAAAAACAAAAAAATCTTGCCCTAATATAATATTAACTATAATTAATTTAAAGGGATATTCCAGGATTTTTGACATGGGGGCTCATTTCCGAGTTAGACAGAGTGCTGCAGAGATGTAGAGACACTTTTTAGCGAATTTCATGCAGTCCTTCCAGCTGCAGAGTTTTCAGATGCTAGGCTAGCGCAAGTCAATGGTAAATGGTAGCCGGATTTTAATCAGGCTTACCCACTCCATAGTGCACCCAAAACAAGTCAACTATAACGCCAGACTATCGATGCAAATGTCTGTGTTGATGGAACAATTTTAGAAATATAATCAACCTTGTAATTTAAAGGATTTATGTCCTTATGCAACAGCGCGTTTTTCCCCCGATCTAGCTAGGCATGGGCAGAGTGATATCACCTTGCAGTTAGGTTTCCAGCTGATATTTGTTTACCTTCAGCTGTCGTCGTTAGCCGTAGAGTACAGTAGCCTGCCCTGTTCTACAATCCAGACATGGCCACGTTTGGAGGTCTCCCCGATGCTTGGAATATACAGATGAAGAGTTGTCGGTGAGTTAGCCCCCGCTACAGCTACAGCTACAGCTACAGAAAACCGGGTTGTTGCATTGTTTGTTGGAATGAACGATCAATGCGGGGCTGTCTTTTCAGTTCCGTGCTCAACATGAATGTTCACGGGCTAGCAACAACTTTATGAGCGTGCATGCCTTTTGACCAGCAGGCTAACAAACGACAGGAGCAAGCTTGGGTAAAAAAGGTATAAACCTGTTCTTCATCACGGGATCTTGCGCTTGGAAAGACAGATGGTACTGCAGTGGTTGTCAGACTAGGCTTTCCAAGGGATTTGGTGTAGTAGTCTGGTCCGAAATGATCACTGCAAATCTTCTGTTTATGTAGCGTCTCCACCGGTGTGTTGATGTCTAAGCCAGCAGCTACAAGCCACAGTCGCGTCATTTCTCGATCGTGCACTGGAAAGCTGTGAAAACTTTGTGGTGCCCACCTGCGGGCTTTATTTGTACATTTTCGAAATGCACACTGAAAAACCATTTTGCCCGGTAGTTCTTTTAAAATTCACCTCTTCACTCTGTGGTCTTCCCTACTACGTCTTTTCTCGCTTCTCTGTTTACGTGATTGGTCACTTCACAACCAACTAGAGTAAAGTAAAATTCCGCTGCTGCTGCGAAACTAGTCCCTCAGATATGGAATGATTCATGCTATTCGCACTCAGTTTGATTTCAAAAATTACTCAATCAACATACATTTACATCGACAGTCTGCCGTTATAATTGACTTGTTTTGGGTGCACTATGGAGTGGGTAAGCCTTATTTAAATCCGGCTACCATTTACCGTTGACTTGCGCTAGCCTAGCATCTGAAAACTCTGCAGCTGGAAGGACTGCATGAAATTCGCTAAAAAGTGTCTCCACATCTCTGCAGCACTCTGGCTAACTCGGAAATGAGCCCCCATGTCAAAAATCCTGGAATATCCCTTTAACTGTGTTGTTACAGCTTTGCCATGCGGGTTTTGCTCAGTTCTTTGTTAAGCACTTGGTTATAAAGTCACTGCTTCTGATAATGATTCCTGTTGGTTTGTTAGCTTTAGCCCACAGACAATTTGTTATTTCGTTCCGTCGGTTGGCTGCTGTATTTGCACTTTAAACATTTGTTAATAAAAGTTACTAATTTTGTACATGTTTTGTTGTTTTCAGTATCATTAGGCCTATGTAATGCTTGCTATTTGTTTCTGAACGTATAGGTGCAAGCTGCCATTTGGCGAGGCGACTCCACTGTAGTGCTACCAAGTGTTTTTTTTTTTAGCCTTAGCAACGGTAATACCGTATACCCCGGGAAAATGTGGACACGGTTTAACGGTATCAAAATCTGGATACCGCCCAACTCTAGTATACAGCATGTATCACCCAGGAATTTGCCCAGGTTGGTTGTTCAATTTCTGCTTTTGTATCACAAGCTTACAACTGACAAATACAAACAAGGAACTGACCTCATTTTTATTTTGTTTTTAATCAAAGCAAAATCAAGTGAGGTGTGTGTAGTGCTTAGTTCGAGCCTGCTGTAACCTGTGCCACATTTATCATAAGCTTATATTCCGAGCTACACAAATATGAGGCAGATGGTCAAAGAATAAAAAGTGACTAAAAGCTACATGGATCATTAGGAATTCTAAATAGATTTCTCACAATTTATTACCAATGATCAAGTACTTTCAGTATTACGAGTCTCTTGCAGTGCTCATGTTCATTATTGATAATATCACTGAGCAATAGCCTATGTGTAATAGTGTGATTGTGATTTTTGCTACTTATTTGAATTATTACAATTCTGTTATTTGTTATCATAATCTATTGTGATCTGTGAGCTACAGTGTCCAAATAATTTCCCTTGTGGATTAATAAAGTTTGTCTAAGTCTAAGCGAGCTGTACACAAGAATCGTGTGCTCCTCTCTTGCCTCTTGCACACACTTCTCAGAGATTTTTTTTCAAGTCGTACTAAACACTGAACTTGACTCATGGTGCTATACTGTATGTCAGAATTGGGGATTCCTGCTAGTGCTTCCTCACGTCATCTGTCCCATTCTCATTTGAACACTTGAATGCATCGATAAAGGCTCCTCTGCATGGGGTAGACTATGAAAAGTGGCCAGTTGCATGTCAGTATTGGCTTATTGATAGCAAGAGGGACTAGAGCAGGGGTCGGCAACCTTTACCACTCAAAGAGCCATTTGGACCCATTTCACACAGTAAAGAAAACACTGGGAGCCGCAAAACCCTTTTGAAATTTAAAATGAAATAACACTGCATATAACATTTTTTTTTATCTTTGTGCCATAGAATTACATTTTGAAAATGAACGAACTAAAATAACATATATTTTAATTAAATGCAGTGGTCCTTCGCTGTTTCGCTGATTTTTTTATAGTGTATCAACATGTATTGTGTTCTGCATCCTGATTGGCTGAGGGACTGTAGACCTTTGTCTTTGTCCGTCATTCTCCTCTGTGTCTCCTGTACAGTAGGCCTACAGAATGCGTTCAGTTTGCCAAATGTATTTAAATGTGATCACGAGCAGTGTGACTCTGAAGCAGTGACGGACTGAGCGGTCTGGCATTTGGGCACTTGCCAGAAGGGCCGCGGCCGTGCATCTCACCTGGGGCTGGTCTGTGCTCATGCTCTGTCACGAATTTGACCACGATGAGCAGGTGCACATGTCCGCGCGCACACTTCTCCATGTGGTTAATGCGCATCGGGAAGTAGCGGCAGTGTTTCCGCAGAACGAACTGGTGGAACCTGGAGTCCAGGTGGCGGAACCAGTCCTGAGAGCGCACGGATCCGTTCTCTCTACAACAAAACCTGCAACAGCGCAGCGGCGCCAGGCGCCTCGGTCAGATGGACTGTGAAATACACGCATATTTATACACGCAATATAAAGCTGACTACTTCATGGATTTAGCCTATCGTGGGTTATTTTTACAACGTAACCCCCACGATAAATGAGGGACCACTGTACTGAGCCGCATCAGAGGGATCAAAGAGCCGCATGCGGCTCTGGAGCCGTGGGTTGCCGACCCCTGGACTAGAGTGACCATAAGGATTAATAGGCCTAGTATTATCTTATTCGACACTAAAATTGATAAATGAGTGATTATACTGCATTCCAGACATTCATGGCAGTTGACAGTAAAATAATGTTTGCACCAGTGTATTACAGTAACAGCTCAAAGTAATAAAATCTGCAAATCCATTTAAAGGAGAATTAACAGTTTTTTTTTTTACAATCAGAGACGTATTTCGATAATAAAACAAGTTGTTTTACTCACCCATAGCACTTTGGTGTAGGGATGGGCGATACCAGTTATTTTTGTTTCGATACGATACCAAGTAATACCAGGGTTAGAATCGCGATATCGATACCGATACTTTCATACATTTTTTAATACTACAGAAAAACACTAACCTGGCTCTGACTAGACACTAACCTGGCTCTGACTAGACACCTTGGCTTCACAAAGCTCCACCAAGGGGCTTAGCTCCACACATTCTAACACCAGATATCTGAAAAAAAATCTTTGATGAAATGAAAATGGCAATGCAGACATCAAAACTATTGTAAGTTCTCACTCTCACATACATACATTCTCCTCTCACATACACTACTCTTAGTCTTCTACATGCTTGATGGTTACCTGGGTACATTCTCCCTCTCTCAAACACCTCGGTAATTGACCTCTGTCGTACTGCTGTTGCTGCTGTGCTGGAGGGAGCTGCCTGACTAGCCTCCTGTCATCGTTTGATCAGTAGCATTTCGTCATGCTGAGGTTAATGATTTATGATCAAGTGTTTATTTAAATTTGTGGTATTGCCACAATATCGGCACACACTGCACACACTGCACTTCGCAACATCCAGCGGTGTGGAAGTAACTCCACACCACACTTCACTTGCGGTCTCTCACGGCTCCCGCAGCCCCGCGCCGCTTTGACTGAAATCTCACAGCAGTGAGTCTATCGCGGGATGACGTACTACCTCACATTTGGTGAGAACGCAGAAGGAAAAGTAGTGATTACTGGCAATGGTTGAATAATGAACAAAACACATATTAATTTGAACTAAATAAACTGAAAGTTAAGTCAGTAAGAAAACATTACTTGGTATCGATATTTTAATACCAGGATCGATGCATATTAAATACCCCATCAGGATTGATATATTGATACTTTGGTATCGATCCGCCCATCACTACTTTGGTGTCATCTGGAGCACTTCCGGAGATGTTTTAGATTTGCGATCTCCGTAATGTGAGTTTTCGGGGCACATGTTTGCGGTCTCCAAATAACACAAACTTTAGCACTTTTCAAATCATAGAAGCTCAGTGTCTTAGGTCGTTTTCACACCAGGAAAGACCGATAGTTCACTTGCTTTGGTTTTTTAAAAATTTTTTTTAAATTTTGGTGCGGTTCGCTTTCACACTGCACTTTTTTCCCCAAGCGAACTAAAGTCTATAAACAAAACCACGTGTGCTGAGGTCGCTCAGCCATTGGACAGAAATGAGCCCTGTCCAAACACTGTGTCCAAACGCAGAAGGAGGAGAATAATGGTGTTACGTGCTGTTTTCAGTCTAGCCTTAGTGATATGGTTTGCTCAGTTTTTACAGTTTGCACAAATGTTTGAACAGCATCGTGAGGTTTGCACTATTTTACAATCAATTTCCAAATGACGAAGACACAGGGCAAGATGGCTACGGAGGACAGCACTCATGTGCGCATCAAGTTGTGACTCTTGCTCTTCACGCAAAACGTAAGTAAGCCTCGTAAGTTTCGCTTCGTTTCGTAAGCCTCGGTTTCCCATAATGCTCGCCATACGATGGGAACTTGTTAAAGGTCCCATGACATGGTACTTCTTGATGCTTAATGGTTCCCTAATACTGTAAAAGAATCCATGTTCAAAATCAAGACTCAGTGCATGAGAAACAGAGATAAGATGAGAAAGAGTAATTTTTCTCTCTCTGAACAGTCCATTATGGGAGTTGTTGCTTGAATGCAAATGAGGAGGACAGAGATGGCCTATAGTAGAGGGTGGGGGCGTGGCTAAACTCTCCGCTCTCTGCTGTTCGCTCTGACCCATTTTCGCGATTTTGCGCGGAGAAGAGATGAGAAGCGTTTCATTGAAAAATAAACACATTTCCACAGAAAATAAAATTAAACCACTGCTGTTCAAAGGTGCAGAGGCTCAGATAAAGGACTTCCGAGCCTAGAAACACTCGGACGTGCCTCCAGGCAAATAAAAAAACGCATTTCGCATTGCCTAGCGCATTCGCGGTCCAAACTATCTGGGCGTGATTTACAGAGACGCTGAGTAGACACAGACGGGGGTGGAACTGCATTTTTCGAGCTGACGTCAATAAGGTGCCTTGTTGAGAATTGCCCGTTTGAGCTGTGTTTTTTTCTAACGCAGAAAAGGATCGCAAATGCTCAGTTTAGACATTTCGCAACTTTTAGCCATGGGGGGGAGGCCTAAACAGCGTAGGGGAGCTCACATTAACGTTCAAAAACCTCAGAAAGTGAACATTTCATGCCATGGGACCTTTAAGTACAAAAAGCCAACTTGCGTCGGATCGAATCCGGTCTGCATTCTCACCTCAAACGAACCGCACCAGAGTTCGTATGGAACCGGCCCGAGACCAACCTTTTTAGGTGGTCTTGGTTCGCTTGTTTGCTCCGGATCGAGACTTTTGGTTTTTATTCACCCCAGCCCAAAATGTCCGAATCAAAGGAGCAAACGAACTCTGGTTCGTTTTAAACGAACAAACAAGGCAGGTGTGAAAACGACCTTAGTCTACTTTTTCGTTTGAGTCAAAAGTGGCCTGTAATCCGAGATTTATCCATAGTTTTGAGGAGATGAGGACGCCAGTGCACATGTGCGGAGTCACAGCTTATTTCGCTCTCTGCTCCCGGGACCCAAACATGAAACGCAAAGCTGTAAACTATGGATAAATCTTGGAGTACAGGCCACTTTTGACTCAAACTAAAGTGTAGACTAAGACATTGAGCTTCTATGATTTGAAAAGTGCTAAAGTTTGTGTTATTTGGAGACTGCTCGGGGCATATATTATATATTATATCCGAGAACTCGCATTACGGATCTCGCTAATCTAAAACATCTCCGGAAGTGCTCCATATGACACCAAAGTGCTATGGGTGAGTAAAACATCTTGTTTTATTACCAAAATAAGGCTCAGATGGTAAAAAACAATTATTCTCCTTTAAGTAAATATAGGAACCAGGGCATTGTAATGACATTTCAATTTATTTTTTAATCACTCTCAAGTTTCAGATATATCACTATCAAATATACAGAAATAGAAGTTTGAGAAGAAGTTTGAGGTAAAAAGATACATGCCAAAAAGTCCATAAATATGACTTTTTACACTCATTTGAATAATTTCACTGCCACTTATATTTTATTTTCTATTTTCATGCACTTTTCCAGGGCAATTAAAAAGCTATACTTAAAATTGTGATTTGAATTTGAATATTGTAGCGTTCTTGTATAAGGAAACACGCCAAATTACTTCTTGTTGGTTAATTGCTGAACACAGGGTCTACAGCAACACTCTGCTCATTAGAGCGATTCCCCTAACTGACCAGTAATTGACAAATCGAACCATCTCATAAACTTATTGGCATAGCAACCAAATGTCACACACAAAAGCTACATTAAAGGTGCATTGTGTAACTTTTCTGGTGGAGGGCTATCAAACGTTTTGTTATTATTGCTTTGTCTGGAATGTTTCACAGTATGGTTTTAAACCTTTCTATCTTCATGGAGACCAAGTTACAGGTAAGATCTGTGGAGAAGCAACCACAGAATGTAGAATGCCTGTTTTGCTAGGTATTTTTGAGCCTCAACACCACCTATAATTGAATAAATGTAAGTTCGAGCTGTTTAATGTCATACTGTGGAACATTCCAAGGAGACATGGCAAAAGGAGAAATTCAATTTGTCAACTGGACAAAAGTTTATTCGACCAAATAAACTTTTGTCCAGTTGACAAATTGAATTTCTCCTTTTGCCATGGATTCTACCAGGACAACTGAGGGATTCTACACACATCTTAATTCCAAGGAGAGCATAGCCATAGAAACAACCAGGTGACGGAACCCCAAAAAGTTACACAGTGCACCTTTAACAACAACACATAAACAGATGTCAAAACAAAAGATGAACAACACAAAATATCAGAGCATTACAATATTTTCTGATGTATCTCCCTCCTTAGCATGACGTTTGTTTGTTTTTTTGCAAGTAGCTACTGTCTTCTTTTCCATTTAGTATTAGCAGTGTCATTATTCTCATCGCAGACAGTGCAGTGGGATCCATCTGCAGTCCATTTGAGTTGAGCAAAACCAATCAGCCATTTTGAAAACCGTAATCATTGTGCCATGCAAAAATAATGTGTTCCTTTGAAATGAGGTGGTGGTTCCTCCATTAGTCCATCTTCACTCCTGTCTCTCGTATTGAATAATTACTGCTTTAGGCTGTGCTGATGGACCAAATGAACGACACAACTCACGATCTTGAATGAGTTAACAATATCTGCTGTTAGACTTATAAAAGATAAGAGCACTCAACATGACAGTGAGACCATTTCGATATCTGTCTGAAATCTGAGTATGTTTGTAGTTTACTGTTCAATTTATGAATGGATGGGATAGTGAATACTAAAATGTTTGGCTGAAAGATGAAATGCACTTGAATTAATTTTTGTCAAATGTATTGAAAATCTGATGCTATGGTACTAAAACTAGTATCAAAAACAAGATACAAGATTTGAGCTAAAAAAAAACAACAAAGCAACTGTACATTCACAGGACAAAACAAACCTTTCTGGAATAGCTTTAGAATGGGAGTATTCACACCCACAGGCTTTAGTCTGATTAAAAAGGACTAGAGTTTGATTCCCGTGAAAGTTCAGTCAATGTTTTGTCTTTACCCATTGACTATAAGGTAGCCTACATAAAATTGGTGTTTTACACTGTATTCTGCTCCGCAATTTTTGTCCAGTCCATCAAAAATGTCAAATAATGTGGACTGCCCACTTCACCCTTTTTTTCTGTCTCTCATTCTACCATCACTACCGCATATATATCTTCTGTTCGTTACGAAGAGCAAACTCAGGGCTAAATCCGACATAGAATGCAACTCCACATTGCATTGTGTCCCCACCAGAAAAGGTACAAATATACAAAATTACAGCTAGTTATGCAGTAATATAACGTAGCATATTACTAAGTGGAAAATTGGCAATATATTAGGCCTACTCAGTACAATCTCAGTTACAAATGCATAGACTATTATCATGACCCGTGCTTTTGGAAATAACATTTACTGGGGCAGTACCGGGACGTCCCAAGCGACCCGTGCACTCTGAGCGGGGATTGGCGTCATTAAACTCGCCTCTCTGCTCCGGTCCTCATGGAGCACTGTACGTGCACGCTCTCTCTTCCACATCCCACTGAGTCCCACTCATAGAGGACAGTCCTACCTGTGCTCCTCAGGGTTCTACGTTGCTCCGTGCGTTTCCTCTCTCTCCAGTAGTGCCATGCACGATAATCCCATGTCTTTTTAATCCATCGATGGGAAGAGCTAAACTTAAACGGCCTGATCCAAATTAAGTCCACAGTATCCTGGCAGAGGACCGAGATATGTTGTAGTTTTCTTCATAAGTCCACAAAGGTTATATTTACAATTAAAATTGTATGTAAAATAATGACTAATATAATTAAGAACATACTTTTCATGTTAATTCATATTTTAAAACAGAGTAGGCTACTATATACGCAGTTCAGTTATAACTCCAAATGATGAATAACTTTATGCTTTTACTCTGCAGTTACCTGGACAGAGGAGAATTATGGAGAACTTTATTTTGGATACATCTTTAGACACATGCACCCCACACTGCATATACTGTATGAGAAGCATAATGAGGAGCATGATTTTGGCAGAGTTTTGGTTCATATGATCTGTTTGGCTTAAATTTTACACGGACACTGCAGGCTGTGACTGGATGTGGATTTATTATTACGCACTTTGGCTTTAAGACACTGTAAAGGCCCCGCACTGGAGACTGGATGTGTTCGGGTGGATATGTTTCACACTGTTTCTTCAGCTCTTCTGTTTTACCTGTAAGATGACACACTGCTTTGTTTGGACATTTGTAGGACGTGCTCAACATGTTAAACATGAGCGGTGTGTGTGCAATACATTTGGGCAGAGCGCAGTCGTGACGCACGAGCACCTGCACTGCTGATAAATTGATGCAGTGTATGTGTTGGCTCACTGACGCAGGCATTTAACACAAGGAACCAAAAGTTGGAACTGAACAAACATTTTTAGTATACCAAGTTTATAGTAGTTTTTAGTATACAAAGTTTTTTAGTATACCAATACTTTTTAGTACAATTACTTTTTGTACTTAGCAGTACTTACTGGACCTTTTCTGTTGGTTTCTACTTGAGAGTTTCTGTACCCAGCTCTACCTGTGCAGCCTATAGGGATCAATACTGATGCGGTGTCACATAGGACATTTATCTCTCTGTAAATAGAATTAAATAGACATAATACAGACAGTCTAAGCCTTATAACGAGGTATTTCATGCCGACGTGGATTACTGGCCCAAATTGGCTAGATTTAGGCTGATAGCTGATATGTCTATAATATCACTATTATAAACTACTAGAAATTATAATACTATTCTAAAGTTTTAGAAACAGATTTTATATTAAAATTTAGCTCTTGTGGTTATTAGTTACCACATAGCTGATTAACCTTGAGTAAGCTTTCAAACTTTTAATATTATAAAAATGTATGAAAATTTTACTTCTGGAACTGGGGGATGGGCAGTCACTGTCCTACTGTCTTACTATTGCAATATCTGAAAAATCACAATTATATTTTCCCAGAATTGTTGAACCTTGGTTTCTTGAATGCATGTGTATACTTGGTGTCAGGCTGGTGGTCTGTCCTCTGTCTGTTCTCAATACATGCTCAAGGCCTGCTTCACACGTGTTACAAAGTCTCACACTAACAAAGCAGCTTCAGTTTCATACTCGTGTTTCATTAGAGCCATGTGACTATTGGATTCTGGACGCCCAGTCCTTTCCCAACTTGGTCACTCACAGTTCAGACCATTTTATTCTCTCCATTGTCCAAATCCAGTTTTTTTTTAATTGAAAAATAACCTTGATCGATTTGATTATTATGTCTTTTGGGATGAACTACCTTCACAGTTTGGTCACGTTTTGTTTTAGGCTGTACTAATATTGTAGCACCCCATACAGAGTTGCATGGTTGTAAGGGTTCCATGTTATAATGTTTTTTTAATTATACATCAACTTTTTCACTCTTAAACTGTGTAAATTCTGTTTGAATCACATTGTCTACTAGTCCTTTTTTGGCCATTGTTGTGCACTCTATGTATAAAAAATGTATAAACACTGTGGCCTATTTGGTTTTATTTTAGGTGTTTAAATCTGTCTAACTTATTCCCAGCTCAGTGGAGCCATTAAAATAACTGGATAATGTGTTGCTAGCTTAGAGCCGTCTTGAGTTGGATTAGTCGCCATTGGTACAAAAACATCCTTCCTGCCCAGAAAGGATTTTTCACAAAGAGTGCAATGTAATCACAGACTGCTTGTGTTCAGTTGACAGGGTTCCTATAGCTTTCAAAATGATTGGAATTTATGTCATATTTTAGCCTATTTTTATCTGGTACATTGACATTTATGGTACTCACATGTTTGAATTTTGTAGCCACTTGTACAACTTGAGAACAGATTTTTAATATAGAAAAGTGAAGCAAGCAAAATCGGACAGCCCGTTAGCTCTCATCCCTTTCCTCCCTCACATGGCTCTGTCTTAGTTTGAATTTGCAAGTGATATTTTATAAGATGAATATGAGTAGCAGTCAGATTATCACAAAGTTTCCTTTTACAACAAACTATCTCAGGGGAAAAAGTTGGGTAGTTAATGCAATGGACACGTTTTTGAGTCGTCTAACTTTAGGGCTATTTACCCCTTACCCCTTCCTCTGCGTCATAGTTCCCTGTAGTAGTCTAGACATGTGAAAAAACATCAGTAAAACACATTAACAGATCCACAGCATCTTTTAGTGTGTTACGTAAATCAAGTGTCTGCCTCGTGCTTGTATCGGTTTATTGATGGGAGTATACAGAGTGAAAGAAAAGTGGTATGATGTGATGGAGTCAATTCTAATGCCTGGTGATGCTGGTTATGTTTCAAAAGCTATACATTCATTTTTCAGTATCTTTACCAAATTATTCTGATCATTCTGATTAAAAAATGCCTCAGTTAATCTGCATAGGAGGTGTAGCATTAGCAGCCTTTGGTTATTACTCACGCTAACTACATTTCAATGTCAGGAGCAGATACAAAATGGTTGATGACTGACTTAAGTTTCAAATTCCTCGAAGTAGCCACCCTTTGCTTTGTTGACACTGCTACAAAACTTTAGCCTTCTCCTGAAATGGTTTTTACTTCACAGGTGTGCCTTTGTCAGGGTCAAAAAATGCCCAAAGTGCAAACCATGGGACAAAGGAAAGGGTGGCGCAAAAAAAATAAAAAAATAAAATAAAATAAATTGAGTTGATACCTTTTTTTGATACCTAAAGTGAAAACTAAAATGAAAAAGTCTGCCTTAACTAGTATAAGGGGGCATGTTCATCTTGGCCACCATACCTCTCTATTCATTAGCAGCTAGCAGACAGTAGTATATGCATTGCTACCATCTGGAAAGCATCGGTTTATGAAGATGAATGGAGTTTTAATTTTGATGTCATATTCCCACAGTGATAAAAGTTTTGTTGTATGACAGTAGATTTGTCCTCGTTTGTCTCGTGTACAGGGCTTCTTGAAGAGTGAGCGTGTGTCCCGGATGGTCCAAAGCGGAGGATGCTCGGCCAATGACTTCAGGGAGGTTTTTAAGAAGAACATTGAGCGCCGTGTCCGCAGCCTGCCTGAGATCGACGGTTTAAGCAAAGAGACGGTGCTGAGTTCCTGGATTGCCAAGTACGACGCCATCTACAGGGGGGACGAGGAGCTGCGGCGTGGGCCTCAGAGGGCTCATCTCAGTGCAGTGTCTGAGCTCATCCTCAGTAAAGAGCAGCTCTATGAGATGTTTCAGCAAATACTCGGCATCAGGAAGTTTGAACATCAGCTGCTGTACAACGCCTGTCAGGTGAGCGGCTTTACCATGTTTACAGCACATGTATTGAATGAAATAACCAGTAGATTTGAATTCTTTATCAAAATTGTTAGATTGGTTTAGTAATAATTGGATAGTCAGATTTTCAATAGAATTGAAACCAGATTGTGTTTAAAAGTTAATGATGTAACTTTTTGGTAGAGGTTCCACCACCTGTTTGTCTATGTGGAGATGTTATTATGTTGCCTGGAATCTTTTATATACTTGAGACAACAGCTGAAGCAACAGGCGATGTTACATGTCAGATCTGTTGAGAGGTGACCACTTAATGCAAGAAGAAATGTTTTCAAGGTATTTTTTGGAAATTAAAATACTTGTAATAAATGCATTTTAATGCCGTACTATGCAACATTACAGTGGAGGAAATAAGTATTTGATCCCTTGCTGATTTTGTAAGTTTACCCACTGACAAAGAAATGAATAATTTTATAATGGTAGGTTTATTTTAACAGTGACATATCAAATATCAAAAAGAAAATCCAGAAAATAACTTTAAAGAAAATATATAAACTGATTTGCACTTCATTGAGTGAAAAAAGTATTTGAACCCTCTAGCTAAAAAATACTTGGTGGCAAAACCCTTGTTTGCAGCACAAAGGTCAGACGTGTCTTGTAGTTGATGACCAGGTTTGTTCACATATCAGAAGGAATTTTGGTCCACTCTTCTTTGCAGATCATCTCTAAATCATTGAAGTTTTGTGGCTGTCGCTTAGCAACTCGGAGTTTCAGCTCCCTCCATAGGTTTTCCATAGGGTTAAGGTCCAGAGACTGGCTGGGCCTCTCCATGACTTTAATGTGCTTGTTCTTGAGCCACTCCTTCATTGCCTTGGCTGTATATTTTGGCTCACTGTCGTGTTGGAAGACACATCCATGACCCATTCATTTTCCTGGTGGAGGGATGGAGGTTGTCACTCAGGATTTTAATGGTACATTTGTTTGTTTATTTGTTTATTTACGGATCCCCATTAGTCTCTACAAACATAGAGACTAGTCTTCCTGGGGTCCAATTTAAAATACAATACACTTCAATACATCCAAGCACCATAACAACAGACCAATCAAAACAGTGAGATTAAGTTACATTATCCAAAACACATACTAAACACTAAAATATGTTACATTCAAAACAGTGAGATTAAGTTACATTATCCAAAACACATACTAAACACTTAAAATATGTTACATTCAACTTTATTCAGCATTATAAAATAGTAATTTCTTAACACATTTTTTAAAAACAGCATGATTTTGTATGAGCATTATGTGTTGTGGCAGCACATTCCAGTGAGAAATGGCTCTATAGAGAAACGTTGCTTTTAGTGCATTAGTTCTTGGTTTTGGTAAAGTGAAAACTGTGGTTGAGGCTCGTCTTGTATTAAACCTGTGTCTGCTACCGGTAAGCTGTAACTGTGAGACCATGTGTAAAGGTCTGTGTGTTGTCCACACTTTATGCAAGGATACAACTAAATTACAGGCCAGTCTGTCCTTGACTTTCAGCCACGAAAGTTCCTTATGCATAGTACTGATATTAGTCCTAATAGAGCAGTTTAGAGCAAGACGTGCCGCTCGATTCTGAACTATCTGGAGCTTTTCCAAGTCGTTGTTTGCAGCACTAGACCAAACATTAGGACAATAGTCCAGCTCCGTCCATCCTCTCATTGACGCGGTGAAGTTGTTCCTTGGCGGAAAAACACCTCCAAAACATAATGTTTCCACCTCCATGCTTGATGGTGGGGATGGTGTTCTTGGGGTCAGCATTTTTCTTCCTCCAAACACAGCGAGTTGAGTTAAAGCCAAAGAGCTTGATTTTGGTCTCACCACAGCACCTTCCCCCAGTCACTCTCTGAATCATTCAGGTGTTCACTGGCAAACTTCAGGTGGGTCTGCACATGTGCCTTCTTAAGCAGTGGGACCTTGTGAGCATTGCAGGATGTTAATCCACTGCAGCATAAAGTGTTACCAATGGTTTTCTTACTGACTGGTCCCAGCTGCCTTGAGATCAATCAATCAAACATTATTTATAAAGATCACTGACTATCTCCTCCCGTGTATTTCTAGGGTTAGGGTTGGACCAAGGTCGATCAATGGTCATTTTGTATTTCTTAAATTCTCGAACAATTACACCAACAGTTGTCTCCTTAACACCCAGCTACTTGCTTCTGGTTTTGTAGTCCATTCCAGCCGTGTGCAGGTCTACAATCTTGTCCCTGACATCCTTTGGTCTTTCCCATGTTGGAGAGTTTGGAGTCTGATTAATTGACTCATTTTGGACAGATGTCTTTTATACAGGTGACTAGTTAAAACAGGTGTCTAATTCAGGTGATGAGTTGATTCGTGTCTAACTGGTTTGTGGGAACCAGAACTCTTAATTGTTGGAGGGGATCAAATACTTATTTCACACAATGAAATGCAAATCAATTAATATATTTTTTATAATATGATTTTCTGGACTGTCTTTTTAATATTCTATCTCTCAGTGTTAAAATAAACCTACCATTAAGATTATAGACTGTTCATTTCTTGTCAGTGGGCAAACTTACAAAATCAGCAAGGGATCAAATACTTATTTCCTCCACTGTACGTGCAAAGAGACATGCAGGTAGTGGAACCCCTGTAGAAAAGTTGCACTTTTAACTTCACTGCTCAATGTCCTCTTAAAGGGACAGTGTGTAGGATTCGTGGCGCATAGGTGGTTAGTAGCTATTCCACTTCCTCTTTTGGCTACGGCAGACCTCGAGGGTCACCCGGGCGCGCCGTAGCGCCGACAGCTCGCGTGCCCGCGCACCGCTGTATACATAAAACGCGGTCCCCCGTTCACTTTTTTTTTTTCTTTTCGCATGAAAACACACAATCCCGATCATGATTCATGACAATCTACACATCAAATGAAACCTTACAGTCTCCTCTTTTTGACTATGCAATTCATTTCCCGGCACAACAATCTCTGCCCGAGCACATGGGGCTTTTATACAGAAAAGCACAAAACGAGGTTTGTTAGCTTACCTTTGAAGGCTCTGGACAGGTCAAACTCTGTATTTCACCATAAACTTGGTCTCAATCTGTCCATAAGGATCCAGCGAATAAAATCCAGTAAAACAATTTAGTCCAAAATACGTGTTATATCCATTACGATGTGTGATACAGCAGCATGCTTGTTTACACGAGGCTCCCCCCTTCCCCCCTCCCCTTCCCCTTCTCTCCTTCGCTCCTTCGCTCCTTCGCTCCCTCAGGCAGCGCAGCTGAGCAGCTGTTAGCAGGAGCCGAGGCGAAGGATGAGCCCAAATGTCCTTCTGCGGCTCTCGTATTCAAAATGGCTGCCTCTATATGGGGAAGATCCCCCTTTTATGTGACTATATCTAAGTCCAAAAGAATATTTTGATTTCATGATGGAAGTGAAAAGGCTTGGAAAACAATGTATTTTTGAATGGGTATCTTCAATTTCAGTAATTAACAGGTAAAAATCTTACACACTGTCCCTTTAAGGTTACATCACCCTATTTACAAACCACTAAAGTGGGACATACAGTATGTCTTTAAGTGTATCTAACTAGCACTGTTCCTAGCACTCACAAACCTACAGGCGCATTGCTGCTCCCTCTGTGACCCTGCTGTGATTAACAGTAGTATAAAATAGATGAGATAGATCCTTAGATACATCTTGTAATTCTGTTTCTAGTTTAACATTTCTTTGGCCTCAAAATGGACAGTGAAAGGCTGCTTTGTACCATCCATGATTACGTAAACTGTGTATCTTTTGGTTTCGTAACTGCTTTTTCTGAGGCACAGTGGTTTGTGTAATTTGATTGGCACCTCCTGTTAACTTGATCTCTCAAAGAGAAGCAGTGTGGCATCAGAAAGCTCCATCTGTGCCCACTCAGAGACATTTTAATATGTACTCTTTACTTTCAGATATGTGAGCAGTCCAATCCAATGTTGGACAAGTGGTGTATGCCCACAGTGAATGTCTTTCACAGCTGATGTAAAGATATTGTGCCTGTAGGCAAAATGTGTCTCCTGTATGTGACCTGTCCATTACCACTATGGCAGCCAGGCAACATTAGTGCAGCACCCAGAGCCTCATCTCAGTGGTTCCCATACATAGACCAATCTGTGGAGCAGTGCCACAGAATGAAAACTGAGCACCACAAATTGATTCCCCCTTTTTTGATTCCCTCTTTTTTTTTCAACGTGATTCTGTCATTTGCGCTCACACGCACAGAGAGAGAGACGCACATACATGTCAATGGGGTACGCTTATAAAACACTTGGACTATTTGCTCTCCGGACCAACTCTCTCTGCTCATGGCGGTGGGATGCAAAACCGTTCCTCTCACACCTCCGTTGATGAGACCCCGAGCCCGCAGAGCAAGGCGTCTGCAAATTGAGATCGGGCGATGGCTGCACTTAGCCCTGTGAGGTGCAGAGCTCTGCCCCAGTCCTTTTGCCTGCGGTCACCCGATGGTCTATGCGGGCACACCTCCGGGCCCAGCCCGACACCTGGAACCATAACGAAGCCCGGCACAGGGTGGACCCCAGGGAGGTCCCTTATGATAGGGCACTTGAGTTATTTTTCAGAAAGCCAAATAGGTTAATGCTGTTTCATTTAGTTGCCTTCTAAGATTCTAAGGTTAAGATTAGCCTTTTATTGTCTCCCTTGGGAGAAATTTGTCCTCTGCATTTAACCCATCCTGTTATTAGGAGCAGTGGGCTGCACATTACTGCGCCCGGGGACCATCTCCATGATCTTCTTGCTTTGGCTTGGTCAGGACCTCGGCTGGAGAATCCTCCCACAGGTGGCTCACGTCACAACGGGCCTTGATGTATCTTCTGCCATGGGGGCTACCAGTGTCCTTGTTGTACCTCTAGTAGTTTCTTATGTCTAATTTTAGTATTTTATTTATTTAATTTGTATCATTATATAATTGTTACATTTATTTAGTTTTACCAAAAAAAAGTTAATATTGGTCTTGAGTTAAGTATGTGAAATAAAAAGTAATTCTCAACATGAAACTTAAAATACAGGTCTTCCTCTAACATAACCTGTATGAGCAAACTGTACTGGAGCCACACAATGTTACTTGGTCTGTGGGAAACACTGCATCTATAATTAAAAGTAATGAGAAGAACTGCAGCCTGTACAGTTCGGTGTTGTTAGTGGAGGTTTAATTCTGTTGGGAGTCTATTTTAGTTGGATGTAGAAATACAATAGTTATATGAGAATGTAGAATATATAAACTTTATTTGACATCCTTTTGACCCTATTCAAATGTGCAAATCAGCCAGCTGTCTATTTTCATAACCTTTTCTCCTTTTCATTTTATTGCATATTTTCTACACTACATCTAAACCATTTGTGTTTATGATGCAATGTGGCATAATATGCCTCTTTCATTTCATGTTGGATAAAAACCAGATGAGTTTTTGATATACAGACATTCTACACGGTATCGTTTACTTTGAGCGGTGGTGTGGGCGGACCTAATCTTTGAATTGACACCTGTGCTCTGTCAGTAAACATCACGCTATAGCCAGCAGTCTTTTCCTCAGTGACAGGCAGATTTGCTAAGCGCACATTACGTAGGCACACACTGAATACAGATAAATATGCGTACATGATTAAAGCATTAAATCAGGGGTAGGGCCATGTCGGGTCACTCATGAATGTTTAATATAGGTATAAACTCTGATGTGATCTACATTGAATTCCTGTCAAAGTTACGGCCAAAGAAGATCAGTCCATTTAAATCTCTGAGCGAAAAGGCCTCGGGGTACACATGCCCGCTGCATTGCTTTATTCAGTTTTATGAATGTGCTTATGGTGATAAATGTTTGTTTATCGTATAGGTAAGTCAATATATGATACAAATGTATTTGGAAAAAATATGTAATACATTATACAGTCTACAGTGTTGTTGTTTTCAATAGAAAGCATAGCAAGCACTGAATATATGACAAAATCCATAATGCAGGACTAAGCCAAGAAGCCTTGATTCAACCAGGTCTAAACTACATTTAATGACCAGGATCAGGTCAGGACTATAGCAGATAGGATAAGACTAGGATTAAACCAAGACTAAACCATAAACCAAGGACAAACCAGGACTAAAGCAGGTCTAAACCAGGATTTGGAGGTACTTGGAGGTACCTATACCTTCTGAATAGGTATAAACAAGGTCTGAACCAGGATTGACTCTGCTAATTTATGATTCCTTGTCTTATGTATAGGTTATAGTTAGGAATAATATGATACTTCAAGGTCTTTTTATTTTATTTTATTGTTTCATATTTTAATGGTTAAAAACATGATATAAAAATACTACACAACTATTAGTATGGGATGTTGAATCTGATACAAGATGTCACTTAGGAATATGGGCTAAAACCAGGTTTAACCATTTCATTTACTGGTTTATTAGGACATTGTACAATTACAGAGATGTTTGTACCAGATTGTAGCTCATAATTAATTTCCATCTGTAGTCCTGTAGTCCAACCTTTTGTATTGTAAGACTTGTTTTGCCCCATGTCATAAATTTAGCCTTTTTAGTTAATTTAATGTATTAACTTAGTTGAATCAGTATAATAATATGTACACTTAGTTTAAATCAAATGAAGATGATGATCCTCTCAGTTTTTACTCTGGTTTTGGATCAGCACTGTAAAATCTGGGCAATATTATGTCAATACATGTGAGTCCACAAATTCTACCAATATCCCATGTTTATTTACAAGCCCCCCAAATGCCATATGTAGCTGTATTTGTACTACTTTTGTTTGTTCAGTGAGACATGCAGGGCCCTCAGACATAACGGTGGTTTACTTAAAGGTCAATGTTAAAGGTTGTCCGTGGTTTATTATGGGATGGGTGTGCAGTCATGGATGAACTAAACGCATGGATATTCTGCTCATGTTTTGGACAGGCTTATGCTATGTTCAGTTATTGTATTCTTACTGTGAGTATAGATCTGAATTGTAATTTAATTGGAGATAGAACATTTTAATGCCATACTGTGGAAGATTCCAGATGAAGCAATAACAACTCTTCAGAGAGAAGCATGCAAGTGGACCCTTCATCAGAAAAAGTACCTGGTGATCTTTAATGTTAATATATTGTGCCATATTAAACTTTGTTCTCTGCCCTTGACGCATCCTTCAGCAATGTCACTTGAGAAACCTGTCAGGAGCAGTGGGCAACAGCTTTGGAGGACCCATCTCTAGATCTTTAGCTAGGTTTGGTCAGGAGTACATAGCTGGAGGATGTCTTATTCATGTTTTAACATACAGTGCATAACTTGGGAGAACATATTCAAAGCCAGGCATCACTTCTTTTCTGCTGGAAGATGTACACTCACTGCCTTAACTGAGGTCAATTCTGTCAATTAGTTCTTTCAATTGTTGATTTTTCTTCTATTTTAAAGGAAAAGTAACGTTATTTTAGAATCTGAGCCTTCTTTCGGTAATAAAACAAGTCGTTTGACTCACCCATAGCACGTTGGTGTCATTTGGAGCTGTTTGGTAAAAGTTATGTTGTAGCGTATCCGTTAGCCTGAGTACTCGGGGCATTACTTTGTGGTCTCCAAATAACACAAACTTTAGCACTTTTCAAATCATAGAAGCCCGATGTCTTAATGTAAGATTTCGTTTGAAGCAAAAGTGGCCTGTAATCTGAGATTTATCCATAGTTTTCAGCTTTGCGTTTCATGTTTGGGTCCCGGGAGCTGAGAGCACAGTCCGCGCATGCGCACTGGCGTCCTCATCAACTCGAAACTATGGCTAAATCTCGGATTACAGGCCACTTTTGCTTCAAACAAAATCGTAGATTAAGACATCGGGCTTCTATGATTTGAAAAGTGCTAAAGTTTGTGTTATTTGGAGACCGCAAAGTAATGCCCCGAGTACTCACGCTAACGGATACACTACAACATAACTTTTACCAAACAGCTCCAAATGACACCAACGTGCTATGGGTGAGTCAAACGACTTGTTTTATTACCGAAAGAAGGCTCAGATTGTAAAATAACGTTACTTTTCCTTTAAGTATTGAAATATTTCTTTCTGTTCAAAGCCTGTCCCAGACTTTGTCACATTGTCCATTATATAACAGTCTTATTGACCTTGTGTTGCCAGATAATAGGCATATCATTGGTCATTCCTCACAGCTTGCATGTCGTCTTTACTGCTGCTGAGTAATGGCCTCCAGACATCTCAGCAGCTCGTGTCACTGTGAACATGGAGGTCAGGTTCTCAGCTGTCACTTTGGTACAGTTGTTCTTTTATATTAACATGTGGCCTTCAATCTGTGTAATCCCTCCATCATCTAGGTAGATCTATAGTGGGCCATGAGCGTATACTTGTCTATGTGGTCTTATATTTGTGCTGATACAGCTCAAGATCACTGTAAACCTATTTGGGAAAGGTTCGTTTTTGTCCAGTGAATGTTACTTTTTAAAGGCAAATTAACGTTTTTTTACAATCTGACAACAGTACATCTCAATTTATGTTGAGCCGTTCTGTTCTACTAATGATCCCGTATCCGTTAACATGGTGCTGTATCATTTGCTCGGGGCATTACTTTGCGGTGTCCAAATAACACAAACTTTAGCACTTTTCAAATCATAGAAGCCCGATGTCTTAATGTAAGATTTCATTTGAAGCAAAAGTGGCCTGTAATCCGAGATTTATCCATAGTTTTCAGCTTTGCGTTTCATGTTTGGGTCCCGGGAGCTGAGAGCACAGTCCGCGGATGCGCACTGGCGTCCTCATCTACTCGAAACTATGGCTAAATCTCGGATTACAGGCAGTATCGCAGAACATAAGTTCTGCGATACTGCTCCAATTGACAGCAAACTGCTATGGGTGAGTAAAACTACTTGTTTTATTGCCGAAAGAAGGCTCAGATTGTAAAAAAACATTAATTTGCCTTTAATATCGATACCTGCTCAAATGAGTATCTAGTTTCAATACTATTTTTTTTTAATCGGCAACCCTAGTATACTGTAAGGATATGGCTATAATAATGTGGGAGATTTTTTGTTTTGTTTTGTGCTTTGATTGTTCTTGCTAATATAACTAATTTATAACTACTGTATAATTTATAAAAATCTTACACATCTGTTTCCCTTCAAATGTGAGATTGTGACACTGTAGATTACTGCATAGTGATCATTTACCTGGTTAGCCAAGACCACGCACTTTTACTTTACAAAATCATGTGGTCTGGAAATGTGGTCTTCATAATTGCTCTGTTCAAGTCAAAACAAACATGGTGACTTATGTGTAAAAAGGAAGGAAAAAATACAGAGGACATAGAAACAGTGCTGATTTATGCAATATATGAATTTGATTTTAGAGAAGATTTTGTTGTGAATATTCAAGATGAGATGTCATTCATTTTCGAGAGATACATGCTACAGATTAGCGACTGTGATTGAAAATTTTGGCAAAATTGGGCACTTTGACCCTCCTGTTTTCAACAGAAAGTAGGAGGAACTGGCTTTCCAAGCAAACTGATTACAAATTTTGAGTTATTTATTTAATGTATAGTCTGACCAAATGTGTCTGCATTGTAATAAGGGGTGGGAAAAGATCTCATGCCACAAGATCTTGCAAAATAAAATTACCACAAGATTGTGCACGCAGGAGAGGAGAATGACCAAGTTTAAGATAAGATAAGATAAGACTTTATTGATCTCACGCAGGGGAAATGTACTTGTCACAGTAGCTCCAGGTAGGGACAGTTTGAACAAAAAGGAAAAGTGCATGCAGGCAAGAATGGCATAAAAATAAGTAATAATAAAATAAGTACTAATAGAATAAGTAATAATAATAAGAAACAGTAACTAGGAGAGTGTTGAGAAACAATATTGCACGTTTGGACTATACAGTGGAGTTGTACAGTCTGATGGCGGTGGGGATGAAGGATCTGCAGTAGCGCTCCTTCTTGCACTGGGGGTGCCTCAGTCGGCTGCTGAAGGAGCTGCTCAGCTCCTCTACAGTCTGGTGCAGAGGGTGAGAGGTGTCGTCCATGATGGACGTGAATTTGGCCAGCACCCTCCTCTCAGCCACCTCCTCTACAGAGTCCAGAGGACAGCCCAGGACAGAGCTGGCCCTCCTGACCAGCTTATTAAGTCTTTTTCTGTCCCGCTCTGTGCTGCTCGGGGCCCAGCAGATGACAGCATAGAGGAGAGCAGAGGCCACCACAGAGTCATAAAAAGTCTTGAGCAGAGGCCTGCACACTCCAAAGGAACTCAGTCTCCTCAGGAGGTAGAGGCGACTTTGGCCCTTCTTGTACAGGGCGTCAGTGTTATGGGACCAGTCCAGTTTATTGTTGAGGTGAACACCCAGGTACTTGAAACTGTCCAAAGTCTCTATGTCCTGCCCCTGGATGTTCACCGGTGAGTGAGTTAGTGATCTCCTCCTGAAGTTGATCACCAGCTCCTTTGTCTTACTGGTGTTAAGGCTCAGGTGGTTGCGCCCACACCAGTCCACTGATGACCGAGCGGTACTCCAGCTCATTCCCCTCAGACACACAGCCCACAATGGCTGAGTCGTCGGAGAACTTCTGGAGATGGCAGCTGTCCGTGTTGTATGTGAAGTCTGAGGTGTAGATGGTGAAGAGGAAGGGTGAGAGGACAGTTCCCTGGGGAGCCCCAGTGCTGCAGACTACCACCTCTGACTCACAGCCGCGCAGCCGCACGTGCTGTGGACAGTCAGTGAGGTAGTCGATAGTCCAGGCAGTGAGATGTCCATCAACTCCCGCGTCCTCCAGCTTCCCCCGCAGCAGCGCCGGCCTGATGGTGTTGAAGGCGCTGGAGAAGTCAAAGAACATGTCTCTCACAGCACTCCTGGCGGTCTCTAGGTGGTTGAGCGCCGCTGCAGCAAGTAGATGACGGCGTCCTCTACTCCTACGTTTGGCTTCACAGACCACGTTTGGCTTCACAGACCGCTTCTGCACAGGTCCTCTTCTCACCCTGGGTGTGTATTCCAGGAGCAGGTAGACCAGACAGTGGTCCGAGCGTCCGAGCGGGGGGAGGGGGGCAGAGGTGTAAGCGTCTTTGATATTGGCATTAAAAAAGGTCCAGAGTCTTATTGTCTCTCGTGGGGCATGTGACGTATTGCGTGAATGTGGGAAGAGTAGTGGATAGGAAAGTGTGATTAAAGTCCCCTGTGATGAGGACGAGAGCACGCAGGTGGTCCGTCTGCATTCTCGTCACGACGCTGTGGAGCTGCTCACATGCTGCCACTCCATCCGCCGATGGAGGGATATAAACACAAAGAACAATGACATGTGAAAATTCCCGTGGCAGATAGAATGGCCACATACCCACAGCAAGAAGTTCGATGTCCCGGGAGCACAGCTGATGTTTCACATGTACGTTTCCGGGATGACACCAGCGTTCACTAATAAATACAAGCAGTCCACCTCCCAACACGTCTGGTCCACGCGCTTTATATTAATGTGTTTAGACAAAATGATAATGCTGGTGAGTTACATCACTTGAGAAGCATTCATTCATTCATTCATCCGTTTTCTTCCGCTTTTCCATTTTCTGGGTCGCGGGGGCAGCAGTCCAAGCAGTGTTCTGCTGCCCAGAACACAATGCACCAGCCCCCATGAATCCTTCTGCGGGTGGTGGGTCCACAGGAGGACGGCTCACGTCACAACAGGCCTTGATGTATCTTCTGCCATGGGGGCTACCAGTGTCCACAGACACTGGGGGTGAGGTGGGGTTAAGTGTCTTGCCCAAGGACACAACGGCAGCGCTCATCTGTGGGAGCTGGGATCACATGCGGTCAACCGTCAAGAGCGGGATTCGAACCGCCAACCCCCTGGATCACGAGGCATATGCTCTACCAACTGAGGTACTGCCGCCCGCACTTGAGAAGCAGTGGTTCCAAAAAGCAGTTCTACAATTACAGTAAAAATAAAAATTGAGAGATCAAAATTGTTAACTGCATAGCTTATATCTTATGTTTTGTAAATTGTGGGAATTTGTCTTGTTCCATCTCAAATTATAATCGTTTTGTCCTAGCTTTGTTGTTGCTGTTGCCAGTCAGTCAGAGGCAGAAGTCGTGCCGTGGCTTGAGCTTGAACACACTAGTAATGAAAATATTATTTATAGATCCAGAACAAATAAGAGAACTTTTTTAACTTTTTCACCCTGTTTGTTTTGGTCAGAATGCTGCAGACATGGACTAATTTTTCTCACAATTCTGTAGCTTTGGCCAACAGCATTTGTTTCATTTTTGGCACCTGGTTATGAATGAACAGATGGTGCTGCTATGAATGCATTTTGCTTTACTGAACTAGGTAGAAATCAATAAATATTCTGAAACTCAAGTTTGAAATTGAATCTGCACCAAGGAAATGTGTACATGACGGCTTGTTTAATGCCATACTGTGGAACATTCAGCATCAGGTAGAGCAGACCTGGGCACAAAGGGCCGGTGTGGCTGCAGGTTTTCTTTCCAACCAAGCAGCAGCACACCAGACTTGACTCATTTAATCAACTGATCTCAGTCTTCAGACAGTTGAAGGTGTGCTCTTGGTTGGTTGGAACAAAAACCTGCAGCCACACTGGCCCTTTGTGGAACAGTTTGCCTAGGTCTGAGGTAGAAGATACTCCACCAGCACAGATACATAGTGCATCATAACATAACTTAACATTGTTTTTTAAAAAAAAAGACATTGTGCTTGAGCCTTCTATATACAGTAGTTATTTATAGTTATCTATGACACCAGTGGATCATTATGTTAGAATGTGCACATATATTTTCAATACTTATCTAAAACGACTTAAAGGTCCCATGACATGGTACTTCTTGATGCTTTTATGTGGCTCCTTAATGGTTCCCTAATACTGTAAATGAATCCTTCTTCAAAATCAACACTCACTGCATGAGATATAACTCTTGACAGTCTTCATGAGGCTAGATATGTGTCTAAAATGCTTTATTCTGAGTGTTGCTGCTTCAGTGCAAATGAGAAGGACAGAGAGATTGGCTAAGGAGCGGGAGGGGCGGGTTTCCCCCGCTCAAAGCGCAGCTCGGCACCGCTTTCTCCTCTCTTCCGTGTTTTACGCAGGAAGACAGATGAGAGACTTTGCAATGAAAAAAAGCATATTTACACAGAAAATAAAATTAAACCACTGGTATTTCAGAGGTCCAGAGGGTCGGGTAAGGGACTTGCGAGCCTAGAAACACTCGGACGTGCCTCCAGGCAAATAAAAAAACGCATTTCGCATTGCGTAGCGCATTCACAGTCCAAACTCTATGGGCGGGATATACAGGGACGCTGAGCAGAGACAGAGGGAGGGGCTGGAGCTGCATTTGCCGATCTGACGTCAATAAGGTGCCTTGTCCGAACACTGTTTTTTTGTAACGCAGAAAAGGACCGCAAATGCTCAGTTTAGACATTTCGCAACTTTTAGCCATGGGGGGGGGCTAAACAGGGTAGGGGAGCTCACATTAACGTTCAAAAACCTCAGAAAGTGAAAATTTCATGCCATGGGACCTTTAAGAAAAGAAACAATCTATCCATCTATCCAATTTCGTCCTCTTTATCTGGTGCCTACAGGTGGAACCTTCCCAGGGAGGCTTCCTAAAAGAAATAAGTCTACTGAATTCCATGTTGGAAAACTGCAACGCCCAGTGGAGGCTGATAACTTAAACATCATTACAACAAAGCTGTGGAATTGTGGGACCTCCAATGGACAGCTTTAAGATTAAGATTAACCCTTTATTGATCTCACACACAGTGACACACAGGAGAAATGTTACTCCTGCATTTGGCCCATCCTTTTTCAGGAGCAGCGGGCAGACATCTTTCCGGCGCCCGGGGGGCAGTACCATGAAGGGTCTTGCCCAAGGACCCACTCATTCAACCTCCCACCACTCAACCCACTCAAGGACTGCTCATTGCTGGGGGGGTATTTGAACCTAGGTCCCCCGGGTAAAAGTCAAGTGACTTACCAGTTGAGTTAACCAGCCGGTGCACATCAAGCTAGCAAGTAATAGATCTTTTTTCATTTGTACCAAAATGACTATGCGACACTACTGAATCCTACACGTATCACAGATTTTAAACAATAAAACTGGAGAACGCAGTAAGTACATTACAGTGAGCATGTACCAGTGCCAGCGAAAATGAGGGTTGATCGGACATTTTGAATACAGGAGTATAACGATTACTCAAACATGAATCACGCTAAAAACAACTTTGAGAGGGTAAATGAGAAGAGGAAACAGCTACATGGTAGAAAGCGTCAAAATTTTGATTTTGCATTATAGTCCCACTTTAACATGTCTTGTCATGCTTGTAGTCACATGCATAAATTTTCAATAGGATTGCTTTAAATATATACAGTACATAGATATTACATTCACTAAAATAAATTATTTTCCAATCCACTTTGTTTTTATAGCACATTTTGGAAACAAAGACTGCTTCCAATACATACAAGTCAAAAGATAGTCAAAGATAGTCAAAGATAGTCAAAAGATACATAGATTAATACATAAATAAATCAAATAAATAAAACATGTCAAAAGTGAAATAGGCTAAATTTAAAAAATGATTTAAACTAGGGCTGTCAGTTTAACATGTTAATTAGATTAATTAATTACACTGCAAATTAACACATTATAAAAATTAACGCAATTAATTATGAGCGGCGAGCAAGTTGCAGCAAGGGCCTTTGAACGGTAAGTTTATTTATAAAAAGAATGACGACGGGACTATCAACAAGAACGCAGTGATTTGCAGCTTTTGTCTAAAAGAATTTTCCAATCACCGAAGCTGCTCCAGCCTGACAGATCATTTGAACAATAAACGCGTCTGGACAAGTTCCATCGTTACCGGTGATAGAGTGAGCGTGAGGTGATAGAGTGAGCGTGAGCGCACTTCACCAACCCACCAAACCACGCTTGAATTTGGGAAATGAATGAGCAAAGCAACCGCAGAAAAACTGAAACTGAATCGCAAAGTTGGTTGCCTCAATCTCTCAAAACGGTAAAAGACAATAGAGGACCATACAACTCCCGCTGTGTTAAAAGCCAGAGTTAAGTGGATCTTAACACGCCCCTGTGGAGGCTATTCTTCATGACAGCAATACTGATACTATACTACACTGATACTGTACTGTAGAGGATATTTTGCCCACCTTTATACAACCCATAATATTTTTGTTTGTTTTTTTGCATGTAGACAATAGTTGATCTCATTTCAGCATTAGTGTAGATAACTTCTCTCTGTGAGCTCAAATGGATGTCTCTGAGGAGTAACTGGCTTTTAACATGCCTCATCCACAACATTAAGACTGTTTAGAGCTGTGTTTTGCTGCTCTCAGCCTATTGAAAATGCTTGTATGTGTCTTGTGCATTGTAATCAAAATGCAAACCTTTATATAGGTTTGAATTGGCATCTACCAACAACTACCACCACAACGACTCATTAATATGCATTTTCACTGCAGCGTCAGCTAATGCAGGCTCATTTGGTGTTATGTAAACAACTTAATTAGATTTTAACTGAGGTACTCTGCTGAATACTTAAATTGTATTGAGTGTGGTCTCTAGATTATAATGTTGGATGAGTTATCGTCTGAAGGTTGGCTGTGGTAATGTCTTGTATAGAATTTCCATTAGTCTGAGCTGGAGGTAAATTAAAAATAGTTTGGAATTCAAATTAGTGAGGGTTTATATTGTCCAGCTTGTAAAAAAAAAAAAAAAAAAAAAAAAAAAAGCATGTAAAGCGGTTGGTTATTGATGTCACTGAAGCTCTGTTACTCAAGTTAGACTTCAATCTGAGCTAAACTTTAGACTTTAGACTTTATTGTCCCCAAGGGGAAATTCATTTTCACATACACAGAGCCTGTTTGACACACACAGCAACAACACAACAAACACAAAGACATACAATAAGCGTTACAGCACACTCAGCGGGGCCTGTTGTTCAAAAATGTGACGGCTGAAGGGATCAGGCTTCTGCCAAAGCGGGCCCTCCTGCACCTGATCGCCCTGTACCTCCGTCCTGAGGGCAGACGGGTGAGGTGTTCCTGTAGTGGGTGAGTGGGGTCCTGTTCTATTGAAAGTGCAAAGCGTCCAATAGCCCTGTTGTTGAGATCTGCAAGGTTGGGTGTGGGGAGTCCTATAATTTTAGCAGCTATATGAGTTACCTTCGTGAGTTTAGACCGGTTTTTAACAGTGAGCATATTGAAAAAGCAGGTAGAACAATACAACAGAATAGACTGGATGATGGATTGATACAATAGTAATAACAGATGTGGAGAAACATAGAGTCCTTTAAGTTTTCAGATTATTGACAATCGTTGATGGCTTTTTTTTTGTAAATGTCTGTGGTATGTTGATCAAATGTAAGTGCATTGTCTATTGTGACTCCGAGATATTTTAAAGTGTCCACTGTCTACTGTCTGGCTGCTAATGATGATGGGTGGCTGTAGTGAGGGCGGGGGGGGGGGGGGTAAAAATGAGCTCCTTAGTTTTACTGACATTAAGGTGAAGATGGTTCTCACTGCACCACCTGGTGAATTTTGTGATTGTGTTGTAATAGTCCATAACTGAATTATTGTCTTTGAGCAAGGCAAGGATAGCAGTGTCTCCTGAGTATTTGAGGTATGTTATGTTTGTGGAGGGACTAATATTGTCATTTGTGTAGAGTGTGTAAAGAAATGGGCTGAGCACACATCCCTGTGGTGCACCGGTGTTTATGGTGAGAGCAGAGGATGTGGTCGCGCCCAACCGTACAACCTGCTGTCTGTTGCTCAGAAAGTTATGGATGAGATGGATCAGTGTGGTGGAGATATTGAGTTGTTGCAGTTTCTGGATCATCAGGTGCCTCTGGTTGGAGTTGAAGGCTGAGCTGAAGTCCACAAAGAGGATCCGGGCAAAGTGTCCTGGAGAGTCTAGGTGCTGGAGGAAGAGGTGCAGCAGACAGGCTACAGCATCCTCCGTGCCCCTCCCTGCTTTGTAGGCAAATTGGAGTGGGTCTAGTTGCGGACCAACAACCGGCAAGATGATGTGTAGCAGTAGTTTCTCCAGGCACTTCATTATGATGGATGTGAGTGCCACAGGTCGGTAGTGGTTGAGCTCCGTGGGCCTGGGTTTCTTTGGTATGGGAATTATTGTGGATGTTTTCCAGATGGTTGGAATGGTGGCTGTGACAAGGACTTCCTTGAACAGGGAGTGAAGAACAGGAGATAGCTCCTGTGTGCAGTTCTTCAACACCTTAGCTGAGATGCCATCAGGACCGGGGGCTTTGCCCAGCTTGCACCTGCTGAGCTGGAGCCTCACATCCTCCAATGTAAAAGGGGATGGTGCGTCCTGGTCAGCTGCTGGAAGTTCTCCCAGGAGTCTCTTACATTCGGCAGAATAATCCACCTCTTACGCTGTGGCCGGCCCGTGCACGGTCCCTTTCACGTTTTTTTTTAGTTTGTTAGGCCTTTCACAACAAGTTCCACGTGGAGCAGCTGCGTAAAGCTAAACTTTGCTCCGTGCGTAAACTGCGCGTAATTTACGCACAGTTTGCGCAGCGTCATGCGTCTTGCGCCTTTGCTGTTGATTTGAGTTTTCTTGATTGAAAATATGGCTAAAAGGACTGGAAAGAGAAAATATTTAAGTTTGGAGACTGCACAAGTCGATTTCAGCTCTGGAGCAGTCGGAGGTGGAGAATCAGGAAACATATGGGCTGTGTGGAGGAGGCGTTGTTTATGAAGGATGTACTTCTGGATGTGTAAGTATCATTTTATTATGTATTTGATGTAGTATTTGAATAAAAATAAAACAATAAACATTAGAATTTTTTCTGCATTTAGATCACTTTTTGTAAAATAGACCTACTATTATTTATTGGGTGTTTAGATAAAATAAATAAGAAAATAAATAAGAATAGATTTTAGTTTTTAGATTAAGATTTTTGTCTTAGATAGTTTTTGTTTTGTCTTTATTGCGTGAAAAGTCCCTCAGTCGTCCAGGTAGAATCCATGATAAAAGGAGAAGTTCAATTTGTCAACTGGACAAAGTATGTTTGGTTGAAAACGTTTCGCCGCTCATCCGAGAGGCTTCGTCAGCTCTAATAAGAATACTGGTAAGACACTTGCTTATATCTTGCTGCAGGGAGGAGCTAACTAGCTAACTACTTTCCGAACCTATCTCATTGGTTTCCGTCTTTTGTTTCTCTGGCATCTAGCTAACGATCCCTATTCATCCCAACGACCGTTTTTCCCACCTCTGGCCCTGCCCGGCTAGCCCTATTGTTACCCTGTTTGCTTGATCTAGGCTTAAGAATGGAATTGTAGATGGGATGCAAATTATGTCTGACTCCACCATTTCTGTTCAGAGAAGGATTCTCTTTTTTGACAAAAATAGCCTCTTTAACTCCCCTCTCAAACCAATTCTTTTCCCTGGCTAAGATCTGAACCTCACTGTCCTCAAAAGAATGGCCCGTGGCTTCTAGGTGAAGATATACGGCAGATGATGGTCCACTCTGGCACGCCCGTCTGTGTTGGTACATCTTCTTGTGAAGTGGCTGTTTTGTTTCTCCAATATAGCGCTCACTGCAGTCTTCACTACACTGAATGGAGTAGACCACATTGCTTTGTTTGTGGCTCGGTGTTTTTGTCTTAAAGTGTTTGTGGGTTTGAAATAAACTGGGATTTCATATTGTCTGAAAATCCTCTGTAGTTTTTCCGACACGCCGGCCAGGTACGGAATCGCTACCCCTTTCCTCCTGGGTTC